>JAZKJV010002143.1:0-510665 GCA_037367405.1 Ottelia alismoides | reverse complement strand
TGGAGTTCTGAAAATTACGAATATGCCCCCGCCAACCAACATTACGTGAGGTGCACGTGACTCCCATGTCATTTGCATGCATCCTCATCAGTATAGGTATTTGCAATTTAGTCCCTTTAGCATATTTTTTTAATCAATTTTGTTTTCTTTATTGCATCCATACCATGTATTTGCATATTCATTTAAACATCCATTTAGCATCTTTTTGTCATTCCAAAAATGCCATATTATAGAACATCTTATGATTTATCATTGTGAAAGCTTGTTATATTTTTGTGAGCTTCATGATTTTTAATGTATTTATTTTAGCGGAAAATAGCATATTTTGCCCACTGTTTGCCTTTAATTGATTATTAAATTGGTTGATGCTCCAAAAATTACGAAAAAATCATAATCTATAGAGTTTGAGTAGTTTTATCTTTTGCCCAAAAATCAAATCATTTACACGTAAATCGATTTCTAAATAAATAAAGTGGTGTTTCGTCTAATCGATTTTTTATATGTCAAAAATTAGTTATTTTTGGTATATAGTAATTTTCCTGGATCCATTTCACATAGAGTCATCTAGGATAATTTTAGTTTCTAAAAATAATTTAATTTGGTATTTATTAAAATTAAATTTTGTGAAAATCACCTAGCATTCATGTTTAATTCATAAGTAATTCATTTAGAGTCGAAAAACTCCAAAAAAATTAGGGTAGCTTTATTTATCATAATTGAAATTCTGGACAAGTTTAAGCATTTTTGGACTTAATCTCATCATAATTTGTATTTTAACCCTCGAATTTGGTCTGAATTGCATTTGCAATTGAATTGCATAAAAAAAGCATAAAAAATATTCCATTGAAAACCTAGCATCTGAATCAATTTTAAATTAATCTAAGGTGAAAGTTGCCTCCCTGAGTTTGACTATGGGCTTGCCCAAGTAAAATCAAAATTTATGCTCGATATTAATTGTTATATTAATTAAAGCGGTTTTGATTGACTCGAAGTTATTGAACTACAACGAAATCGCTAATTTAACATTATTAGAAGCATAAAATTCGGGTTTTTCAAATGGCACCGTTGCCAGGGATGCACGACTGAGGTTAATTCTAGAAAATTTAGATCTTAGGTTTTCTATCCCTGGGTAGTCTGATTCCTATTTTTTCTTGTGAATATTTTTCTGTTTATTTCCATAATTTGTTTATTTTGTGTTACTCTCCCTTTGACCATCGTTTATTTTTGGTGCGAGGAATATGAGTCATCGAAGGAAATACACCAGGCGAGTCAAAGAACCTACATCGATTTGAACTGAGTGGTTTTTGAGAGAACTTGTAAAAAAAGGGGGTTGCACTTACAACGGTTCTCGTTTGGGTTCTCGCGCATGTAAGTGAATACTAAAAAGAGTCTTCGTATGTTGTGTGGTTGCTTGCCGTATGATAAGACCTGCACTTGCAGCTCTTAGAGCTTTCTTCGGACTGTTTGTGCTCGAAATATCTAGGAACACACTTCACCGTTAAAGGATGCACTTAGACCGCAGAACTTAGCCAAATTTAGCTTGTTCTTCATTCACTAATAGATCTGCTTGTCTAGGAGCAGCTTTTTATCGATTTCAATCATTTACATAAATTTCAATTTTGTTTTGCATCCCGCATGTAGAGTGTAAGGATCACTGTAAGTCTTCTAAACATGACATACATCATCATTTTATCGTGCATCGGCTTTTCTCGACTCATTCTCCCTTGGTTTTCTAACTTAGAATTAAAGGAACTTGGGACTGGACAATAGGCGTGTCTTGGTGTTGGACTAATCAAGTGGTCATTTAACTTTAAATCAGGACTTCTAAATAAATTGATAAAAAAATCAACATAAAATCAGAAATTCTGTTTGCGGGAGAATAACCCCGACCTTGATTTCATGCTAAGTGAGGGTACAAAGTGTGTGTGCACGCCCTAGGGTAGAGCCAAAATCCCTTCCTTCCATATCACGTACCCCGATCCTAGCAAATATCACAGGCTGAATTCTTATAGGTTCAACTGACCAGCGCCAAGTAGCCTCCACCAGTTTCGGCAGGTAGATAGGGGCGAAGTAGAGGTACACCGTGACAAGTTGCTAGTAACCCTTTGGAGTGAAGTTATAAGCCTTGTCAGCCTACTCCTACTTTAGTAGGTAGATTTGGGCAGGTCCTTGAACTTCTCAGCTAGTAATAGGAGTGAAGAAAGGAAGGGTGTTGGTATCTTAGGCGACATGTTAAATCGGGGAGACGCATCCGACTTTGAGCCGACTTCCCTATAGGCCACGTAATCCTTGCTATTTGCTTGAAAAATCACACTTAAAACCAACCAGATTAATAGGACTCAGCTTCAGGTCCTTCACCGTGTTGACTGTGAACTCAGGGTTTGTGATTCAATTGCTTTCTTTAGGTAGGAGTCAAATCATATCTTTGCACACTTTTCCTCCTGATATTCCTTCTCTTTGCCATTAAAGATGGCTGATTGGGGCGATATTTACTCAAGATTCGCAAATCTTTCATTGACCCCCCCCCCCCCCCCGAAGTGCGTCTTCATCGGCCCTAGCGCAATTTGGGCCATCTTGAGCTCATGACCCTCTTGAGTTTGGTATCTCTCACTCCGGGGATGGTCTCCCTCAAACCATCCCTTTTCTCTCCTCTCATCTCACTAAGGAAGACCTTCGCCTCGGGGAGAATGTCTTCTTTACAACATCCTCTAACATAGACCACATTATTTATCCAAGGGACGAGGACGAACCTGAAACCAAGATGCCTAAGAAAAATCGAGATGAAGAGGTACCCAGAGATGATCCTATGCATCAATTCCTTGCCTGCTTAGCTAGAACTGAGCAGCTGAATGCATATCTTATGGACAGTATGGGATAGGTGATTGAGACAGGTGGAATTGACAGACCGATGGTAGATGCCCAAAAACCAGCTGAGAATCAGATGCGTAGTTGGCTCGTACCTTAAGTACCTCCAGAAGCATTTGAGCTGAAGCCCCATTTCCTAGGTCTTCTACCGACGTTTAATGAAAACACCACCGAAGAACCATATGCTTTCCTGAGAGACTTCGAGCTGGTATGTAACAACCTTAGTCATCCTAGGGTCGGACAAGATTACATTAGGCTGAAGGCTACCCCGTTTTCCTTAGGAGATATGGGTGCTCATTGGCCGAAGAACCTCGGGGTTAGATGTACGACCTAGATGCTATTTAAAGATTTGTTTTTGAAGAAGTTCTACCCACCCAGTAGGACGAACCAGATGAGGACAAATATCTCTAGTTTTTCTCAGGGTCCTCACATGCCATTCCATGAAGCCTGGGATAGATTGAATGATTTAATACAAGAATCCCCATACCATGGCATTACCAAAGCGATTCTAGTAAAGATTTTGTTCTGTGGTATGACCCTAGAAATGAAGGGATTAGTGAGTGCAGCCTGTGGAGGTAGTTATCTGAATAAGAACGAGGATGCTGTATGGAAGATCCTAGAGCAGATGGCGGAAATAGGCAGATCTCAGGCTAACAGGGCCTATTAGGTGTCTCCCTCCGCTTATCTAATGAGACGTCTAGGAGAGTTGTAGATGATCTGACAAATGGCCTAATCCCTAGCATGGGGATAATAGTTGATAAGATCGCCATGGTAGAACAGATCCACAAGAAGGTCCCTAACCTTGAGGCGTTTTCACTATTGCCGAAGCAAGTGGAGGAATTGAATGCGAAGGTAGCCAAGATATGACTACCTGCCCCTTCTACACCACGTGTACCTGTACATTGAGTTCATCTAGTACATGAGAAGGTACATGGGCATCAAAGCAGCAAGGTTGAGGAGCAATAGTACACTCAACAGGAGCAGCACACACCCCTACAGGTGGAGTCACTCTACGAGGAGTCTCCGCAGGTGTTAAAAATCAATGGGATGTGGTACAACCATGACCCCATCGATAGACAGTCGGGGATAGGGAATGGTCAGCCACACTGACGGACCCTATCTTACTAGGAAACTAGATCCATCCCCACACCGCGCTTTGTACAGTCCAGACCAGGACAAGGATACCGCCTCAGCAGCACCAGCAGCAGCGCACATTCCACTCGGGCCAGCAGGGCCCTCCACCACCTTACATCGCACCGTCCCACCCTCAGCAGTATTGACAAGGCCATCAAGGACAGTATAGACATCCTAATGACTCATCCTCTAGTAAGCAGCAGCAAGCCCCGTCCACTAGTGAATTTGATTCCCTTACCTTTGCCATCCATATTTTGACAGATAGGGTTCAACAGATACAGAATCATTACCTAGATGTAAGAACAGATTTGAACCGTGTCTTACGCCACCAGGATCAGCAAATGGCACCAAAGACCCCAATTCCCGCCCATGTTCAGGACAACCCTAATAGCTTGAACCAGGGACAACATCGACCTCGTGATCAAGTACATTATTCAGATTACTCTCTATCTGAACACGAGATCCTTTCATATGATAATGTTAATCATATGTACCTCAAGAGCGGAAGGACCATGACTGTACCTGATCGGACTCGGGTACATGAGGAAGACGTCGCCAAGTCTCTACTGGAGGAGAACTTGGAGGTAAAGGAGCATCATCACCACCACCATCACCAACGGAATAAGAGGACTTCAAATTCCCAAAAACACCATGGCAAGAAGAAAGAGAGGAGCACCAGCACCAGCAATTAATCAAGCCAGCCTAATGAATAGCCTGCACCTCCATATGAGGAGGACGCACCAAGAGTAGCGGAAGATGCATCACATGTTTCGTTACATGAATTTCTATCCAGTCCAAGTCAGTGTTAGAGTTAGAGTCCCAGTCCTATACAGAACTCAGTTTGCCATATAAATGAGAATATATCAGTTTCAGAATCTGAGTTGTCATCAATAATCCCTTTCCCACATGTCGTCAAGGGTGGAATGAAGAAAAAGGGCAAAAAATCTAAAAAGATGACCCTGAGATGGCTGAATTTTGCAATAAGTACATCAAGGTCACAAACCCTTTTGATAAATATGTGTATATGACACATGCATTTCAGAAGTACCTTAAGGTGAGATGCATACCTACTAGGGTCAGCAAGAAAACCAGAAGCCGTGTTGAGAAGCACATTTTGTCAAGAGCCACTACTTGCGCCATCGAGAATGTGTTTCGAAGGAATCAAAGGGACAAGGGTGCCTATTATGTGGTGAGTCATGTCGATGACATTGCGTTTGCACGCACTCTCCTAGACAATGGATCCTCAATTAACCTGATGCCCACAACCCGCTATTAGCGGCTAAATCTAGGACATCTTAGGAAATCTAGAGCCTTACTCTAGTTCGCATATAAATCAACAAAGATTTCCAAGGGAGAATTGAGGAACATTATCATCAAAGTCGAGGGTCAGGATTACATGGTGGACTTTACAGTCCTGGATATGGAGACCCCTCGAAATTCGAGAGATCCGCAGATCATTCTAGGAAGGCCCTTTCTTAGAACAACAGGGGCCTCATTTGATTATAAGATCGGGAAAATTCAGTTCCAAACTCCAGGTGGAGATGAGGAACTTGAGATGAAGCAGACAAGGTGGTAGAGGACAGATTCTGAATAAAGCACCGAGTACAATTCATCGGAAGCTAATTATGTTCATGTAGACACTATTGGGCCATGGAGACAGAACCCAGCTAGCACCGATGAGTCCCTCTCTGATGGAGAGAATCTTCTACATGAGATAGTTTGCGAGATCCTTAGGAATGAATACAGTGCAGATCTTATAGAGAATGCACCCCTCTACACCTTCGATGACACGGAGGCCCAGTTGGGCCTATCAGTCCTTCCTTCTTTAAAACAATCAGAAGATGAGGATTATGAGTTGAACTTGGCTTTCGCCGATCACTTGGATAACTTTGACGATCCGACTCTAGAGCAGAGTCAGTTGGTAGTAGTTACATCAGAGACAGATCCAACCACTACCAACACAGAGCCAGAATCGATTGAGCTAGATTTTCTAGATGACCACACTTTACCTGAGCTCAAACCATTTCCCACAACTTTGAAATATTCCTTCCTTGCGGGACATGAAAGAAAATTTTCGGTCATCACCAATTCGTGATTGACCGAGGAGCAGGAATCTCGCTTGCTAGAGATCCTAGAGAAAAATTGCAAGGTGATAGGCTGGAGCATCTCCGATCTCCACGCGATAAATCATGCTCTGTGTTCACATCATATCTAGCTTGAGAATGAAGCCAAAACCTCTCGTGAATTCCAACGAATGTTGAATCCAAATTTATGAGAGGTCGTGAAGAAGGAGATTGAAAAATGGTGCGATGGGGGTTTTATTTATCCCATCTCTGATTCCAAATGGGTGGAACATATTAATGTTGTCCCGAAGAAGTCGGGAATTCATACAACCACCAATGAGGCCGGAGAGGAGATCGCGACACGAGTACCCACGTCGAGGCGTGCTTGTGTGGATTATAAACGCTTGAATGCCGCGACGAAGAAGGATCATTTTCCCTTACCCTTTATCGATCAGATCTTAGAAAGATCAGCAGGAAAAGAATTCTTCTACTTCTTAGATGGGTTCTCGGGCTACAACCAGGTAGCTATCACTCCTGAAGACTTGGAGAAAACCACATTCACATGCCCCTTTGGTACTTATACTTTCAGACGCATGCCCTTTAGGTTAGGCAATGCTCTTGGTACATTCCAAAGGTGCATGATTGCAATATTCGCCGAGATGGTCGGGGAATTCCTGGCAGTTTTCATGGATGACTTCTCAGTCCATGATGGTTCCTTTAGAAATCTGGATCGATTCCTCAAAAGTTGTTATGAGGTCAATCTGGTGCTCTCATTAGGAGACAAGTCACCTCATGATGACAAAGGGCATTGTGTTGGGACATGTTATCTCCAAGAGAGGCATGGAGGTTGACCCTGCCAAGGTGGACGTGATTAGATGACTCCAGCCACCAACCAACGTAAAGCAGTTGTAGTCATTCCGCGGGCATGTTGGATTCTACAGGAGATTTGTCAAGGATTCTCAAAGATCACCAGACCACTAACTGAGCTTCTAGGCAAAGACGTGGAGTTTATTGTAAATCACATATGGCTTGATGCCTTCAAGAGACTTCAAGGGATGATCATGGATGCCTCGATCCTACAAGCCTCAGATTGGTCTCTTCCTTTTGAGATGATGACGAACACCTCAGATTTTGCTGTTGGGGGTGTGTTAGGACAGAGGTGGGAAGGTGTCCCGTTTGCTATACACTACGCAAGCAAAGTTCTTGATATCGCTCAACGTAACTATACAATTACCGAAAAGGAGATTCTTGTGGTAGTGTTTAGCTTGGATAAGTTTAGATCTTATCTCATCGGATCTAAGGTGATTGTGTTCACAGATCATACAACACTACGATACTTAATGGAAAAGAAGGACACGAAGGCACGTCTTCTTAGGTGGATTTTACTTATCTAGGAATTTGACTTGGACATAAGAGATAAATCTGGAAAGAAGAACGTCGTAGCTGATCACCTCTCCCGTCTCAAAATTCTTGATACATCTGATGATACACCTATTCGAGAATCCTTTCCAAACAAGACGGTTTTTGTTATCAACTCACTCCCATGGTACGCCAATATAATGAACTATCTTGTCTCCAAGAAAGTTCCCAAAGATTGGCCCAAGAGCCACATACACCGACTCAAGTCGAATGCAAGACATTACCATTGGGAGGATCCGATCCTTTTCTTTGAAGGACCGGATTGTGTCTGGAGGAGGTGTATTCCTCAGGAAGAATATCATAGTGTCCTTACTTTATGCCATAGTCTAGAGGCAGGAGGACACCACTTTGAGAAGAGGACCGCATGGAAGGTATTATAATGTGGCTTATACCGGTCTCCTCTGTTTCGCAATGCTCTCACCTTTGCGAAGTCGTGCCCAATATGCCAACTAATGGGAGGAACCGTTGGTTCCAAGGATGAGATGACAATGTAGCCTATCATCAATTGTGATGTCTTTAATGCCCGGGGTATCGACTTCATGGGCCCCTTCCCGGTTAGCCATGGTTTTGAATATATCCTTCTTACGGTGGATTATCTGTCATGGTGGGTGGAGGCTATCTCGACCCGCCGTAGACATCAGGACTGTCTGTAAATTTATCAGAGATCATATCATCTCTAGGTTTGGGATACCTAAATTTTTGATATATGATGGGGATAGCCATTTTGTGAACAGAGATGTGAAGAAACTCGTAAAGGATTACTGCATCGAACACCATGTCGCTAGTCCTTACCACGTACAGACCAACGGCATGGCAGAGGTGTCAAATAGGGAGGTTAAGACCATATTGTAGAAGCTTGACCATCCAGATAGGAAGGACTGGTCTCAGATCTTGGATAAAGTCCTTTGGGCTTATAGGACATTTTACAAGACACCATTAGGAACCTCCCCATTAAGAATGATATTTGGGAAGCCCTGCCATTTTCCTATAGAGTTAGTGCATAAATCCAAATAGGCAATCAAGAAGGTCAATTGGAACACACACTTAGGGTAGAAACAGAGAGAGATGGATCTGAATGAACTTGTGGAGGTCAGAAACGGAGCATATGACAACATTTTGGTGTACAAGGATAAGGTAAAGCGTTGGCACGATAGATTTATCAGACGAAAGGCCTTTGTTCCTGGACAGAAGGTATGATTGTTCAATGCGAGGCTGAAGGTTTTCCAAGGGATGCTTAAATCCAAGTGGACGGGTCCGTTCATAGTCCGTGTTGTGCATTATATTGGATGTGTAGAGATCTCAAGTCTTACAGATGGAGCACATACATCCCTAGTTAATGTACAATTGCTGAAAGACTTTGTCGAACCTAATGAAAAGTTAGATTGTGTTGATGAGATTATTTTCATGCATGAGGCAGACTTAGAAGACACACATAAAGCTGCGCATGAGGCCATGCAACATTGAGCTCTTGCCACCAGCATCATCAAAAAGATTCGGATCTTGATCCTTGTATATACTCACCTCCTTCTTGTATATATTTTCTTTCCCTCCCTCCCCCACGATTCGAATCACTCGCCCCAGCTCCATATCCTTTCATTTTATGGCTACACTTAGGATGACCATATCCTAAGTATAGGGAGGGAGAGTGAACCGAGCCTCTTCACCATTCTTTGTATATTCTCTAGATCTCATCGGTTCTAACACTCACTCTTGTCCTATACTTAGGCTGATCTGAGCCTATGTATAGGGGGGACCGATGCCCATCATGTATATATTCATCCATCCCTCTTCTTAACCTCTCCCACCCCATTTTTGATCTTCTTCTACACTTAGGCTGCTAGAGCCTAAGTATAGGGCGGCGGAGCAACTTCTATATGCTTTGTTATTTTACCTCTCCTACGGTTAGCACGAGCTATGTCTTTTTTCTCGCTTCCTGTGCTCTGAGAACATAGCACACACTAAGTATAGGGGGCGAGTATATATTGCATATATTCTTTACCCATAGCTCGTACTTTCACGTTTTTTTGTACGTATCATGCAATAACTATGTGGTGGGTAAAAACTGAAAAAAAAAATCATTACATGTATACTTGTATGTATATTGTATAATACATGTATAAAAATTTGTAAAATTCTTTTAGAAAAATACTCTTGTAAAATTTGTTGTAAAATAGGGGTATACCAAAAATTTAAAAAAATAAAAAAAAGAAAAGAAAAAATGAAGTCTTCTTATTTACTCTTGCATATCATCCTTACATTAAAAAAATGTGTCTTGCACTTCATTCATCCACATAGCATGTCATCTACATCTCATCTACATATCTTGCATATGCAAAGTGAAAAGTTATTGGGTTATGAACCAACTTATGAATAGATATCGAGGATCGATTTGATTTGACCTTAATCTACCTAATCTCAGAGGAACCTTAAAGGAACTACAGTTAAGATTTTTCAGGTCAAGTGACTTAATTCTTTGAGTCTGCAAGTCTATGTTCACTTGTCAAATTGATTAGTCTAAGTAGAATATTTCGTATACACACATGATTCTGTTAGACAGTGACCTAACTTGGAAAAGCACCATGCACATAACTCTTCACTGATGAGGTGGTGAGGAGGTAGAATCCTTTGGCTTGGAGTAGCACACGGGTGGAAACATCCGTCCTCCTCTAGGGAGGGTAGTGCATCTCAACCTAGTATGGTGGTGTTTACGTCTGAGGACGGGATGTTGTGGGTTGCAATAAAGCTTCAAAAGAGGGATAGTCTACTGGCTCAAGGGGAAAAACTCCTTATGTACATGTTGCACCTTGTATATAGTTCAGAATCAAAAGAGAGAAAAAGAAAAAATGCAGAATCTCCAAAAGTGGACCGGCCTGATTGAAAAGTATGCATGCCAGAGTGTATATACAAGGTTTAGAAAAAAAAGAAAAGAGCTTCAAAGTTTGTAGCAGGATGACTTGGTTACACTGGTCAAGCATCCTAGGATAGGTAGCAACACAACCTACCGTCCATTCTACTGTCCACCCCCTCTTCTTGAGTCAGTTGCACTTGAACTTAGAAGGGAATACCCTACTCCTCGAGGAAAGAGTTACTGGACTAGGGAATTAGAGTTACCTTGTTAGAGGAGGCTGGTTCTTTGCCATTTCTGATGTGGAGAGCTATATTTCACTTACATAGTACATGTAATATTCGTAGTCATCAGAAATTTTCGTATGAGGATTTGTTCTGAACTGACTTTTGAGACGTCTTGAATAGAAGACTTGTGGAACTTAAACTCCGTTAGGTCTTTAACTCAGATCCCAATAACGTTCCACCACACAATTATTCCAAAGGTCGATTCAAGCTCCATTTTCACCTTTTGTTCATGACCTTGGTATGGAACCCACAATCATTTCACTTTTGCATTTCATTTTAGTGGCTCGGGGACAAGCAAGGTTTAAGTATAGTGGTTGATAAATATGTGATTCATCACTCTAAAAGTTGAAAATAGAGCTTTGTTCCTGAGTAATTAGATGCTTTTCATCACTTATATTATAATTATCATTCATGCATGTGTTAATAATATGTGCATTTTAGCATGTATTTTCACATTAGATTAGGAGCCAAGTTCACTTGTAAATATTCACCTGTATATTAGCCAAAATCACCTATTTGTATATATTTTACACTAACTTCAAATCCAATAAATTCAACTATATTGTGTATATATTACTAGCACCAATTACAGAAAAATATCAAAAAATACTAACTTGTAAAATTGACCAATAAAACCCAAATCCAAGTTTGAAACTATGAATCTTAAAATGTGCATATGTCTCTCATAAAGTGCCAGATCTAGGTCTACTCACTTTTAAAGTAATATAATTCAAAGACCTTCAAAACAAGACTAATTACATTAAAATCAGAGATCGTATGCAAAACTTGGGTTTTGGGCCCCTATTGTATATTGTACTCATTGATATTTTTACTCTTGTATTTTATCCCTTTATTTGACCTCGTTTTTGGTAAACATGAAACTTGTAGATCTCATCGAGATCTACAACTTTCTTGTTTTGAGTTCTTCTAAATTCAATCTTCTTCTTCTCCTTTTTCTTGCATCTCATCCAAATAACTTGATTGGGCCAGGTGGCACTCTCTGGTTGTGCCACGTGGCCCGCTTCATTGCACGCCACGCGCACCGCATCAGCCGTCGTTGGATTGTCTTCCAGAGCTCTTCCTCCAAGCCGTTCATCTCCACTTCATTCCAGACCCTTTGATCATCTTCCAGCCTTCATCACATCCATCCATCAACGCTTCACTCCCATGGCACCACATGTCTTCCCCTACACCACACGATTGTCTCCAGATGCTTCCATCTCTATCGCTCATTCCCCTTTGATTTCAGCCCTTCGATCCACCTCTTCTTCACATCCATACCGTTCACTAGCTCCTTCACCTCAGCTTGACAAGTGGCGCGCTCCATTATCGCTCGATCATGCCACCACGGATCTAATCTCAACTGCCATTAAGCACCCTCTTCGCAGCTGCTAGATCATAAGATACAAAGACCGAGGACCCCTTCTCCTACCTCTGAACTACCCTCACCCACGAACTTCACCTCACGCAACCTCTACCCCCTTTCCATTTTTCCCACCACCATAGCCATCTCCGCCAACCATCGACCATCCAATGACCTGGACAGATCCTCCGTCAGCCTTGCGTGACCTGTAGGCTACCACATCTTTCTCCCTCTCACTCCATATTCTCCATGAAAGCCATGCCTCCCTCTATAGGACCCACGACTTCCACCTTTAAATTCACACTCGCCGCCACCAATGCACATCATCCGCCACTGTTTGAGAGGTGACCCGAGCTCCATCTCCAGGTCTAGTGACATCGGCTTGGACTACAAGTCGAGCTACGGCATGCTTCACTTCTGGCATGATCCACGAAGGACAACTTCATGATTGCAACAGACTCCAAATCTGGTGCTGAGGATCGTGCTTTTCGTCATGCACTCGAGGCGACAATCAACCACAAGGTAATTCTCTTTCCCTTCCTTCTTCTTCTTTTTCTTCTCTTTCGTCTTCTTCCTCATCCTCAGATCTATTTCCCCTGCATTCTCTATTTGCTATGTTCCATCGATCCGCTACCTTGATTCATTCAATCTCGCCACCTTCACAAACTCCACCTTTCGAAGCCTCAATTGACGAACGATCGCCTATGGCCCCGCCATCGGCACTTCGCACCAACATTGTGCTGCTTCATAGACAATCTCCAATCCTTCGACACCAACGACCCACCCCATGGCCTCCGCCTCCAGCAATCGCCTTCGACGTCAGCATCCTCATCATGCCGTCACTGTCGATTCGCCATAGTCCACTGCTTCGCTCACTGTCGACTCTGCCTCGATGTCCCTTGGCTGCGTGTCGGCCGTCGGAGCAACATCGATCCACCTCTGTCATCGTCGTGTGTTCATCGCCATCATCAAAGACGTAGAGGTACCGCTCTATTAGCATCGAGACATTCAAAATCCATCAGACGAACCTCGACCTTCTAACATCGTCTTCGGGTTCGACCGAAGCTCCAGATGTCGCCTGGTGGAGGTCAGGCCCGAAGCAGCATCCGTGCCTCGCAGCTCACATGACCTGCACGTACGAATGATGGGAAATTAGATCCTATGCCCCTAGGATTTCTAGAAATTATGAAGATGCCCCCGCTAACAAACATCATGTGAGGTACACGTGACTCCCTAGGTCATTTGCATCTACACCCTCATCAGTATAGGTAATTGCAATTTAGACCTGTCAGCATATTATTTTTAATCAATTTTATTTTCTATATTGCATCTATACACCTGTGGTTGCATATTCATTTAAACATCCATTTAGCATCATTTTGTCATACAAAAAATGGCATATTATAGAACGTCTTAGGCTTTATCATTGTGAATGCTTGTTATATTTTTTGTGAGCTTCATGTTATTTAATGTAATTATTTTAGTGGAAAATAGCATATTTTGCCCATGGTTTGATTTTAATTGATTATTAAATTGGTTGATGCTCCAAAAATTACGAAAAAAACATAACAAGTAGTGTTTGAGTAGTTTTATCTTTTGCCCAAAAATCAAATCATTTTAATGTAAATCGAGGTCTAAGTAAATTAAGTGATGTTTCATCTAATCGATTTTTAATAATTTAAAAACCTATTGTTTTGCGATATAGTAATTTTCCCGAATTCAATTCACATAGAGTCATCAAGGATAATTTTAGTTTCTAAAAATATTTTAATTTGGTATTTATTAAAATTATTTTTGCGAAAATCACCGAGCTTTCATGTTTAATCATAAGTAATCTATTTAGAGTCGAGAAAATCCAAAAACCTTATTTTAGCTTTATTTCATGATGATTGACATTCTGGACAAGTTTAAGAATTTTTGGACTTAATCTGATTATAATTTATATTTTAACCCTTTAATTTGGTCTGAATTCCATTTGCATTTTAATTGCATAAAAAAACCATAAAAAATCCCCTAAAAACCTAGCATCTAGATCGACTTTAAATTAATTTAAGGAGAAAGTTACCTCCCTGAGTTCGAGCTTGGGCTTGCCCAAGTAAAATAAAAATTGCCCCTCAGTATTAATTTCTATATTAATTAAAGCGGTTTTGATTGACTCGAAATTATTCAACTACAACAAAATCGTTAATTTGACATTATTAAAAGTATAAAATTCTGGTTTTTCAGACCTGAGCAGAAAAATGTGGAGAAATCGGGTTCGATGAACATTTTCCAGGGTAGGACCTAAGAGAGGGAAGGTTGACCCGGGTCAAAAAACTCGGGTAGACAAATCTGGAAATATGATTTATAATTATAAAAGAATAATAAATTAAAAATAGAAAATGATTTTAAAATATTTTTTAAAAAAAAAAACGAAAAATGTTGGTTATTTTACAAATTATTTGTTTATGATTTAATTATTTTAACAATATGTATATTATATTATTTACAATACATGTTAGTATGTATAGGTACAATATACATATATATTGAATACATGTATATTTAATTTGTTATTTTAATGTAAATATATTAAATTATATATTTTATTTATTTACAAAATAAATTAAAGTAAATTATGACATTTTTATTGAATTTTTACAAGTTAAGAATAAGAGCTAATAAATTAGTATTATATACACTATATACACACACACTTGATGTCATGGTACAATTAAGAGTTTGTTTTATTTTTATTTTATTTTGTAATTTATGATTTTTGTTATAATTTTATTTAATTATTACAAATATATACAAGTGTTTGAAATTACAATATATATACAATTTAGACACAAAATAAATAGATAGATACATAGATATAGATAGAGGTATTGTACACAAAAATTTTATTATTTAAAACATATTTTTATTTACAAGTTTTGTTAAGGAAATATATCAATTTTTGGATCTTTTTATTGATGATATATATAGGATAAATATAGGATGATATGTACACTGAATATTTTTTGAAATGTTGAATAAATAAAGACCCTATCTCTTCCTACTTTATTCCTTGTAGATCAGGTCAATACTTGACCTTCTCTCAGGGTTCAGGTCAGTCTGCATTTATTTCATAAATATGTTCTTTTTTATTTCTTTCATTTTCATTTCTTCTTTATTCTTTTATTTTGAATAAATAAGTGTTACTTACACAATATTAAGAAAAGCATCCATAAGGCCAATTTATTGAATTTACTATATATTTACAGTCATTTTGCATATGGATTTCATCTAAAATAAAAGAATAAAGGATGTGGATCATAGATTCATTAGTGCCTACAGTCAATTACATTAGGATATAGTCAAAATAATAATTGTTAGTTATTAGGACTTAAACAGACACACCGAGAGATGCATCATACAACGTTGGTAGGACCTGTTATGGCGAGCACTGAGGCCTCCAAGACGAGACTTTAGGGTTTATTTCTGAATAATTAACATGCGGTTCTTCATAACTAATGTAGCTACTATTTAGGGTGATTTTTTTGGTTGCACACTGCCAACTAGATAGGTTTAAAAATTTTGTTTTGCATACCACATGGAGAGAACTCGGAAGCATTGTAAGCCCTCTAACCTACATGCATCATTAGATTCTTTGGTGAAATTTCCATCATTATATAACCTTGCATCAATTTTCTGTTATCTCCCTCTGATTTTGAGAACTTAGGGCTTAAAAGAGTATTTACAAAATCATTAGGCACTTGTAAGTAAAATATTCGAAAAATTAAAAACAAAAATCTAATACAAGGGGATTGTTAAATAAACTTTGACCTTAATTAAAATCTATGATGGATATCTCTGCTTTGGGTTCATAAAGCCCTCGTTTACATGTACCTTAGGAGGGGACCCAAACCCATGCAATGAGAGAGGTGCGAGTCACTAAGGATTAGTGCCCAAAACTCAGTCAGTAACTACCATGTATACAGCCTAGATTTCCAAAGTATTACCACTTCTATGATACGCGATGGAGTAGAGACATGTCAACAATGGTGTTCCCACCTTGTGTGGAGCATCAACTTGATCCGAAGTACTGATATTAGACCACGCCCTCACAGTTGTGTCTGTCTCATCGGTTTGCATCCGAGCAGGATCCTGCATGCTCACGGGTGATTCCATTGTAAGCAAGCTTCGAAGCAGTGGTTTCACCTATCTTCTTCCTCCCTCTTATTCTTTGGCTGAGTAGGGATCCAAGAAGGGTTAACATGACCTCAAAAAGTGCAAACTGCATGTTACAATGGAGGAGAACAAGTACAGGATACTTTTTCGGTAGTACTCTCGCTCCTATAGGGTTAAAGGACTTATTAAAATATATTCATGAAATAAAAACTCTAAAAAATTAAAAGATAAAAATAGCCAAACCCTTACGACTTAAAATGTATAGAGTTGGTGAATCCACTTTGAATTACGTATTATATGGATTTAGATTATGGTTCAAAGATGAAGCCTCGTGCGTAAATTTTGTTATATCTGTTTCCTTTTTGACCCCATGCTCTATTCAAGCCTTTCTACTATTTTCCACTCCTTTTATTCCTTGTTGACCATCGTATCCTTCTTCTGTCGGTCCTCCTTTGCTCCACATTATCGATTCATGGATGGTTTGGCTAGGACTCTACCTGACACCTACATTGATTCCATGGACTCGACATCGTTATCAATTCGAGGCGATTCCTGAGAACCCAATTCGAACCTTGCAAACTGATATCCAGACTCCTCATCTTCTTTCCACTATCCTTTATCTCTTAATAAACTAGGAACACTCTTGTCCCACTTCCGCCCATTGTAAATGGAGGTTGATTTCTGTCTACATCTTTTTCTCCATTCACGGCCATCTAGGATTGATCCTAATATCAGATTCATCACTGAAGCTGGCTCTCAATTTCACAGATTTCTTATTGGGATTCCTCATACATTACAGATAGAAGCCAGTCCTGCATCACAATCCAGAATTCAATTCCACAGACTCAGACCTGAAGATGGCTCCTCAAGGAAAGGGCAAAGGACTACAGCTGCCCCAGCCAGAGCATGGTCAAGCGCTTGACAAGAACCAAGTGAACACTTACTTGTTGGCTTCCATACAAGCCATCCAGTAGCAACAAACAGAACAAGCACTTGTATAGATTGCATTTCATGATATGTTGAACCATTTGAGGAACATACCTCGATGAGGAGAAGGGGGGAAATGAGGGACCCCAAACCGACGCTGAAGGAAACTAATAATCTTGGAGACAGCCAGATGACCAAGTGGGTTCGCATCTCACTAGTGCACCGTCACTTTGAGCTTAAGCCTCAGTTCCTTGTGCTTCTACTCTTATTCCACGAGAATACTAATTAGAAACAGTGCAATCACATGTAGTAGTCCTCTCGCATCTCTAGAACTACCCACTACCTTAACATCCCGTTAGGTGTAGTCAACATGACTGCATTCCCCTTCAGTCTCCATGATAAGGCCCTGTACTGGTCAACCATTTGGGAAAGGTAGGGACGACCTGTGACGAACTTAAATCTGTGTTCCTTCACATGTTTTACCCTCTCATCCGGCTCAACCAGATGTGATCTAGAATTAGCAATTTTTCTCAGGCTACCCATGACTTCATTCATGAAGCCTAGAGATTATTCACTGATCAGCAGGAGAAGTGCCCCGCCATGAGATACCAAAGACCAGTTTGATCAAACACTTCTTTAGGGGATTGAATGTATAGAGCAAGAGATTAGTCGATGTTGCTTGTGGGGGATCCTACATTAAGGGTGAAGATATTATTTGGCAGATCATTGAAGAAATGGTCGAGGGAGAGCTCGCCCTCCTTCATCTTGTGCATATCAAAGACAACCCCAGGTCCTCCAGAAGCTAGTGCACATGCCGGCGTCACACGAGGTAGAGAGAGATGAGAGCTCCAACCTCAGCATCATTGTGGGCCATCTCTCAAAGGTTGATATTATCGAGAAACGATCACATGATTTGGTTAAAATAGCTGTGATCAAACAAAGAACCCATAACCTGGAGAAATTGGATCAAATTACCAAATAATTGGAGTTGCTGGAAAGTACTATCAACACCTTCGAGTCTACGACTCCACTGGATGAGACTCTCGCTGAGAAGAAGGACGTGTCAGTACCACCACAGCAGCTCAGTCAAGTCAGCAGCAACTAATGCTGTTGCATGTGTACTACGTACAGACTCTCGACCGAGCACCCCAACATTAGCAGTTGGTGCTTTACGAACCAGAGCCCAAGTCCTTCTATGGTCCCTTATCTCCTCCATCGCCTCTCATTTAAGTGGGGATTCGAGTATGGTCGAAAGGCACACAACAGTCCCATCTAGGAAGACCTCATCATGACTGGCCTGCCAACTCTCACCCATTACCTCAAAGAGAAAACCAACGGAATTTGTGTCGTGTGAATCGGACTTCGTTTCGATTCGTTATGATTTTCGGAAGAAAGAGAAGTAAGGAAGGTTAAGACGTCATTAATCCATAATGACTGTCATTAAGACTAATTAAGTATGATTAAAGATACTAATGACGTATTGAAAACTGCTAATGATCATTAGCAAACACTAACCAATAGTTAGCAAAAGATAAGCGTAAGCCGCGAAAGTTAAATCACGATTAATGAAAGTTAATCACGATGAGTGATAATTAAGCGTCATTAGCGAATCTAGAATCCTCTGGAATGTTCTAACTTAAGCTCCAAGTTTTGGATATGTTTTGGCCAAAACCATGGGCCTCTAAACCATGGTTAAGATCTAAACCATTGTTTTCTAATCATGGTTAGTGGTTTTCTGGAGCCTATAAATACCCCCCACCCATTCAATCTCTATGATTTCCACTACCACCACCACCCAAGGGCTAGGGTTGAGAGGTCAGGAGGAGGAGTGGGAGGTGGGGAAAGAGCGCTAGCGAAGCGCTGTTGGGAGAACAAGGAGGAGGAAGGGATGATCCTCTCTTAGTTTTCTTCGTAAGCTAGGCTTTCAATTCATCCTCTTTTCTTCCAAGTTTTTTTCTTGATTCATCTTTTTTTCCGATTTATTTCCTATTGTGGTTCAAGGAGAAATCTGTGTAACACCCTACTTAGGTGCGGGCGGCTGTGCACGTCAGTGAACCCTGTGATTCGTCACACATTCACTCACCTAAGACGCGTGGTGTCTACCGATTCTCCATTGCTTATTATTCTTACTTTTCTGCTTTTATTGTTATTTTGATGGAGAAATCTGTGTATTACCCTACTTATGTGCGGGCGGATGTGCACGTCAGTGAACCTGTGATTCATCACACATTCACTCACCTAAGACGCGTGGTGTCTATCGATTCTCCATCACTTGCAGTTTAATTACATTTTTCAGTTTCGTTGTTTTCCTCTCGATTGATTTTATAGAGGGAACTCTTCATTTTTTTTTAAATGTCCTGATATATGGGGAAACTCTGCCGAAATTTTCCAAGAAATATGTCCCGATATAAGTCGAAACTCTACCGAAATTTTCCGAGAAATATGTCCCGATATAAGGGGAAACTCCGCCGAAATTTTCCGAGAAATATGTCCCGAAATAAGGGGATGCTCTGCCAAAATTTCAAGAGAAAATATGTTCTTGGCATTTTTCGTGTTCTTCGTGTTCTTCACGTTCTTCGTGTTCTTCGTTCGTTCTTCACGTTCTTTATACACTCTTAGCATTTTTGATACGAAAATGAAATTCGATCGTTTCAGGAACCTTAAATCATCCTTTCTAAAAATGAAACATGATAAAGCATGTCATACACGAGAGAGAGCTCGATTAGCCAACGAAATCCGTCATTTTGTTGTTGGTCTTTCAAACGAGATTATTGAAATTCTTGATTTTATGTTTTGTGCTATAAAGAACCCTACTTTTTGCTATTTTTGAAAAAGTCTGAACAGTTGCTTTGTGATTCCCTCTAAAATAAGGTTTAAGCATCAAACCGATGCGGTGGCTTTGAAAGTTAGGGTTTGGGAGTTAAAATAGGCATACATACGAGTAAATATGCATACAAATAATATAGATGTGAGTCTATACTAAGTATTGCTGATTATGCAAATCGAGGACTTAACGAAAGAACTACATAATGGAAATTGATGTGGTTTGAGTTGGATCCTGAAAAGGATTGTGTGTCACATTAAGGATGACTGGGAGTAGAACTACAGGTCAGGCATGCAAACTGTAGGTTTGTCGGAAGGAACCTGTATTGGCGTTTACATACCTAGGTGGTACACGGTTGCCCTGTTATGATAAGTGCGCACGAAATGAATGTTTTTGCAACACATGGTGTCAAGAGCCAATATCTTCGGGTTGAATGACGGAAGATGTGGTAGTGACATGTGGAGGCACGGGTGGTTCAATAGCGGCTGGGTCACGATAATATGTATTTGAAGTCGTTAGGTTATAAAATTAAATGTTAGCCTCAGGTTTTAAACAATCGAGTCCTCGAGGACGGTATGCTCACTTGTTTTCCAAGCTTAGGGTTTGAGACCCTGTTTAATAAAAGAAAAGAAAATTGCCAGGGTAGTATTGGAGGATTAGTTGAGGCAACGTGTGGCGGCATAAGCTTACCAAGATCAACACAATCTCCAATCCCAAAGTATCCACAGCTTCGGAGTCCAAGAATGGTGGGGTTCCCCTGTACTAATCCCTGATGTGGAATAGAAAGGAATAGGAATGAATTAATGAAAAGTAATATAACTTTTAATGACAACATGTTTTGCAAAATTACACAATTTGTTTGCTTTTCTCTTCTTCGTTACTTAGCATTTGCTAATTTTGATCCTATGATTTATGGAAAACCCAACAGGTGTCGGTGAGCCATCGCAAGGACCTTAGTAGACATCCATCCCACTACAGTAGCTCTTCTCTGTATGGTAGTTAGTAATCTTTTGGTGTCTTTTCCCTTTCAAGCTGATGTACATGTAAATGGTTATAGTGGGACAATGTATCATCTGAACTTTATTTTGTGAATGGAAAAGTGTTGAAGTACTTTCTTCTGAATGTACTTTATTTGCAGTATGTTTCTGAATGTTAGTTGAGATTGCTGAATAAATTATTGCTGAGTAACCATATCCGGTTATGGGAGGATCTGATGGCTCGGGAATTAGAGTCATGAAAGATTGGTATCAGAGCTAGGTTACTCCAGTAATTTATTTAGTAATTAACAACTACGAACGGTATTCAGAAAACCAAGATTGTATTTATATCCTTTGATCTTAATAACTAACTGCAGTACCATTCACAAGTCATTGTTCCTTATGTACATCTTACTAATACATATAGGATATGACCTTTGACCTTGACTCATCCCAGGATCAGGGCAGACCATGATGTGTCTAGACAATTAGCGGCTATGATGGCAATGCTTCAAGACATGGGGCAAAGGCAGCAAGCATTGGAGGGAGGCTCAATGCACAAGCTGAGAGACCCAAGGAATCTAAGCCTGCGGATGCTAGGATTGAAGGTTTTGTCCATCTTTCGGAGGAAGAATCTAGTTACCATCCTTCAACTGAGTTTGCTCCTACTACGACTGAAGGATCAATGGAGAAGGCCCTTCTTAGACACCAAACATTACTAGATAATTACCTAAAAGGAAAAATTCCTCGATTCAAATTTGTAGAGACACCTGACGAGGTTGAGTTATGGCTCGATGACGTTACTAGGATGTTGAGGATAACCCATGCACTAGTTGACACCTGGGTGCACTTTGCTGATGACTCCCCAGCAGATTATGCATGACGATGGTGGAGAGCAATTTCCAAGAAATTAGCAGATCTTGTTCCATGGGATATCTTTGAAGAGAGGTTCCGAGCTCACTTCTGTCCCTCTCATTGGAAAGAATTAAAGAGGAGAGAGTTGGCTTCTCTTTATTAGGGTTCTAAGACCATACAAGATTATCATATCTACTTTACTGAGCTACTACGTTACTCACCAACTCTATAAGCTTCACCACAAGAGTGTCTTACCAATTTTGTTAGCGGTCTTCAGGGAGATTTGAGAGAGAAGCTTCCAGGTTTTAGAGCCACCACTGTAGATGAAGCCATGGACATCGCCTCTCGTATTGAGATGGAGAGGGATGAAAATCACCAAAGAAGAAGCTTTCACATTACTGGTGGACCATCCAAATGTAAGGCGAATTATAACCGAATAGAAAATCATTATCATCTAGTCGGGTTTAATATAAGATTGGCACAGACTTTGGGTCAGGAATTATCAAGAAGAGGGGGTTTCTCTAGACCTACACTATACCCCCGTAACTCAGCACCTGGAACTAGTACCTCTGTGGTTCGGTCTTCAGCTCATACAGGAACACGTGCATGTTATCACTATCATCAAGAAGGTCACATTAGGAAAGACTGTCTGCAGTTGAGAGGTTCCCAATTAACAGTATAACATCCACCTCGAGCAATGGAGCCACACGCAGAGGAAGACATGGTAGAGGTCGTAGCTCACAAGGAGCGTCTCCTACACAGCAACCACCACAAAGTGTTACGGGTTCTAGCTTACATAATCGAAATGGCCAGCTCAATGCAATCACTGAAGAACAAGCCTACAATTTAGGCTCAGTCGTATGAGGCACCGTTACTATTCACGGCTTTTCAGTACATGCCCAATTTGATTCTGGTGCTTCACATTCATTTATTGCTCGACGGTTAGTACCCACTTTATGTAAGATACTAGTAAAAGTACAACAGTCCTATCTGATCAAGGGACCAGGAGGATAAGTATTTATAATCTGAGGAATCCTGGATAGTTGTATAGTACTGATAGCGGGACATCAGTTACCTGTTCACTACTACTAATAGAAATGGAGGACTTCGATCTTATCCTAGGGATGTATTGGCTAGAAAGGCGTCATGCATGTCTTAACTGTTTTCCAGAAGACAGTAACGTTTCACCTTCCTAACTCGATAGAGTTCCAGTTCAATGGAAAGACATCCAATGATAATATCGAATATATCTCTACATTGAAGGCACAACATTTGTTAGAGCAAGGGTGCCAAGGTTATTTATCTTATGTAACTACTACATCCGGGTTAGACAGAATGATGGAAGATATACCTGTAGTGTGTGAGTTTCTTGATGTATTTCCAGAGGAACTACCTGGATTACCATCTGAGCGAGAGATTGAATTTGAAATCTCTCTCATACCTGATACTCAGCCTATCTCTATCCCTCCGTATAGGATGGCACCAACTGAGTTATGAGAGTTAAAGGTACAGTTGCAAGAACTGTTAGATAAAGGATTCATTCGTCCTAGTACTTCACCATGGAGAGCACCTATCTTATTTGTCAGGAAAAAGGATGGGTCAATGCGGTTGTGCATTGACTATAGACAACTAAACAAGAAGACCGTAAAGAACAAATATCCTCTGCAAAGAATAGATGATCTCTTTGATCAGTTACAGGGTTCAATTGTGTATTGTATGATTGATTTAAGATATGGATACCATCAGTTTAAAATTAAAGATACAGATATTACCAAGACAGCCTTTTGAACTAGACATGGGCATTACGAATTCTTAGTTATGCCTTTTGGACTGACAAATGCCCCAGTAGCTTTCATGGATCCCATGAATAGAGTATTCAAGGAGTTCTTAGATCCCCTTATAGTAGTCTTTATTGATGATGTGCTTATTTACTTCAAGGATAAGTATCTGCATGAACATCATCTCAGGCAGGCACTTGAAACTCTAAGGAAGAACAAACTGTATGCTAAATATAGCAAATGTGACTTCTGGCTATCTGAAGTATCTTTCCTAGGCCATATTATTTCTGGAGAAGGTATATCAGTTGATCTTACAAAGGTTAGTGCGGTGATGAGTTGGGAACGCCCGAAGACTGTCACAGAAATACGATCTTTTCTAGGATTAGCTGGATATTATAGAAGATTTGTGAAGGACTTTTCACGAATAGCATTCACAATGACTAGGTTGACCCAGAAGGAAGTTCCATTCATATGGTCAAATGCATGCGAAACTAGTTTCGAAACACTAAAAGAATGCCTAACATCTTCACCCATCCTTACTCTACCCTCCGGGAGTGAAGGGTTTACAGTGTACACTGATGCATCTAAATAAGGACTTGGGGCAGTTCTTATGCAACATGGTAAGGTAGTTGCGTATGCATCACGACAGCTCAGGACACATGAAAAGAACTACCCAACACATGGCCTTGAATTAGCTGCTGTAGTTTTTGCTTTAAAGATATGGAGAGATTACCACTATGGTATTATATTTGAAACCTTCACTGATCATAAAAGCTTGAAATATCTATTTGATCAGATGGAACACAATATGAGATAGAGACTGTGACTAGAGTTGTTGAAAGACTATGATTGCGTTATCTCCTACCACCCCGGTAAGGGGAACGTTGTAGCAGATGCCCTTAGCAGAAGAACTTATTCGCCTGGTTTGTAGAGTGCTATCCACTTCTGGAGTTTACTATCAACACTAAGTAAATGGAAACCATTTGATAGTAGTGTTGATACTATAACTATTCCTCACCGATATAAATCAGAGATCTGGATAAAATAAAGAAAGGACAGGAGGATGATCCAGTCCTTAAAGATTTTAGACAACAACATGAGAAGAATGAGATAGAGGGATTCCATATACAAGATGGGTTACTATATAACTATCACAGAGCTTGTGTACCAGATATACCTGAACTGAGGAAAGTCATTTTACGTGAAGCTCATTGTTCTAGATTATCTATTCATCCAGGAATTATGAAGATGTATAAGGATCTTCATTCATAATTTTGGTGGCCGAGAATGAAGAAAGATGTTGTTGAGTTTGTGAATTCATGTTTTACTTGCCAATGGGTAAAAGCTTCACACCAAAAGCCACCAGAATTGTTTCAACCCCTCCCTATACCTGAGTAAAAATGGGAAAGCATTTCTATGGACTTCGTTACTGGTTTACCTCAGACGACTGGTGGTAAAGATATTATCGGGATAATAATAGATCGTCTGACCAAGGTAGCACACTTCATTCCAATAAGCTTATCTTTCACTCCAGACCAGCTTGCTGAGTTATATATTACACATGTGATATGCCTCCATGGTATCCCAAAGGAAGTAGTTTCTGATCGAGATTCACGATTCACCTCACAATATTGGGAGAACTTCATGAAAGCCTTAGGTACACAGTTATGCTTGAGCACAACATATCATCCACAAACAAACGCTTAGTTAGAACGCACGATTTAGACTCTAGAGGATATGTTACGAGCATGTGCCTTAGAATGGAAGGGATCGTGGATTAAACATTTGCCTCTTGCAGAATTCACCTACAATAATAGTTACCATACAAGTATTGGCATGGCACCATTTGAAGCACTTTATGGACGTAGGTGTACTACTCCATTGTGTTGGCAAGAGGTTGGGATAAAGAACCTCTATGATTCAGATACACTGCAAGAGACACGGGAATCTATATAGCTTGCTCGAAAAAGACTATTGACTTCTCAAAGTCGCCAGAAAAGCTAATACTAGGCGAAGAGACCTTGAGTTTGAGGTAGGTGACTTTGTATTTCTCAAAGTATCAAAAATGAAGGGAATTTAGAGTTTTGGTGTGCATGGGAAGTTATCATCCAGGATTGTGGGTCCCTTTGAAATTATTCAGCGCATTGGAAAAGTGGCATATAGACTTCCACTTCCTCCACATCTTTCGGCAGTACATGATGTTTTTCATGTATCAAATCTGAGAAAGTACGTTAAGTATCCAGAGCATAAGATAAGTTATGATGATTTACATGTCGAGCCAGACTTGACATACCAAGAGTTACATGTGCAAATACTTGACAGGAATATCAAGAAGTTGAGAAACAAAGAGATGCCTTTAGTTAAAGTATTATGGCGGAACCAAGAGTTCGAAGAAGCCACAGGGGAACCTGAGGCGGAAATGAGAGAGAGAAATACCCCTACTTGTTTGAGTAATAACACTATGTATTCTATATCTTCTTTATAAATGAAATGGCGTTCATTCTCTTTAAGGTTGTTATGTTTCAATCCTCTTTAAGGTTGTTATGCTTGCATTTCTAGTCTCGAGGATGAGACTTCCTTTAAGGTTGTTATAATTGTAAAGCCATGAACTTGGCCTCTCTCGGATCCTATATCATAAGATCCGACTCGTCAAGAGAAAACAAACGGAATTTGTTTCGTGTGAATCGAACTTCGTTTCGATTTGTTATGATTTTCGGAAGAAAGATAGGTGAGGAGGGTTAAGACGTCATTAACCCATAATGACTGTCATTAAGACTAATTAAACATGATTAAAGAAACTGATGATGTATTGAAAACCGCTAATGATCCTTAGCAAACACTAACCAATAGTTAGCACAAGATAAGCGTAAGCTGTGAAAGTTAAATCACGATTAATGAAAGTTAATCACGATTAGTAATAATTATGTGTCATTAGCGAATCTAGAATCCTCTAGAATTTTAACTTAAGCCCCACGTTTGGGATATGTTTTGGCCAAAACCATGGGTCGCTAAACCATGGTTAAGGTCTAAACCATGGTTTTCTAACCATGGTTAGTGGTTTTCTAGAGCCTATGAATACCCCCCCTACCCATTCATTCTCTACGATTTCCACTACCACCACCACCCAAGGGCTAGGGTTGAGAGGTCGGGAGGAGGAGTGGGAGGTGGGGAAAGAGCGCTAGCGAAGCGCTGCCTGGAGAACGAGAAGGAGGAAGGTATGATCCTCTCTTAATTTTCCTTGTAAGCTAGGCTTTCAATTCATCCTCTTTTCTTCCTTGTTTGGTTCTTGATTCATCTTTCTTTCCGATTTATTTCCTGTTGTGGTTCGAGGAGAAATCTGTGTAACACCCTACTTAGGTGCGGGCAGCTGTGCACATCGGTGAACCTTGTGATTTGTCACACATTCACTGACCTAAGATGCGTGGTGTCTACCGATTCTCCATTGCTTATTGTTATCTCTTAACTGTTTTTATAGTTATTTTGATGGAGAAATCTGTGTAGTACCCTACTTAGGTGCCGGAGGCTGTGAACGTCAGTGAACCCTGTGATTCGTCACACATTCACTCACCTAAGATGCATGGTGTCTACCGATTCTTCATCACTTGTGGTTTAATTATATTCTTTCAGTTTTGTTGTTTTTCTCTTGATTGATTTTATAGAGGAAACTCATTTCGTTTTTAATTTGAAATATGTCCCTATATAAGGGGAAACTCTGCCAGAATTTTCCGAGAAATATGTCCTGATATAAGGGAAACTCTGTCAAAATTTTCCGAGAAATATGTCACGATATAAGGGGAAACTCTGGCGAAATTTTCCGAGAAATATATCACGATATAAGGGAAAACTCTGCCAAAATTTTCCGAAAAATATGTCCCGATATAAGGGGAAGCTCTGTAGAAATTTCAAGAGAAAATATATTCTTGGTGTTCTTCGTGTTCTTCGCATTCTTCATTCGTTCTTCACGTTCTTGACACGTTCTTAGCATTTTTGATACGAAAATGAAATTCGATCGTTTTAGGAGCCTTAAATCATCCTGTCTAAAAATGAAACACGATAAAGCCTTGCATACAAGAGAGAGAGATCAATTAGGTAACGAAATCCTTCCTATTGTTGTTGGGTTTTCGAACGAGATTATTGAAATTCTTGATTTTATGTTCTGTGCTATAAAGAACCTATATTTGGCTATTTTTGAAAAAGACCGAACAGTTGCTTTGTGATTCCCATTAAAATAAGGTTTAAGCTTCAAATCGATGCAATGGCTTTGAATGTTATGGTTTGGCAGTTAAAATAGGCATAAATACGAGTAAATATGCATATGAATAACATATATGTGAGTCTATACAAAGTATTGTTGATAATGCAAATTGAGGACTTAACAAAAGAATTACATCATGGGAATTGATGTAGTTTGAGTTGGATCCTGAAAAGGATCGTTTGTCACGTTAAGGATGATTGGGAGTAGAACTACAGGTCGGGCAGGCCACCTGTAGGTTTGTCGGAAGGAACCCATATTGGTGTTTCCCTACCTAGGTGGTAAACGGTTGCCTTGTTATGATAAGTGCGCACGAAATGAATGTTTTGCAACGTGTGGTATCGGGAGCCAATATCATCGGGTTGAATGACGGAAGATGTGGTCTTGCCATGTGGAGGCACGGGTGGTTCAATAGCGGCTGGGTCACGATAATATGTATTTAAAGCTACTAGGTTATATGATTAAATATTAGCCTGAGGTTTTAAGAAACCGAGTCCTCAAGGATGGTGTCCTCATTTGTTTTCCTGGCATAGGGTTTGAGACCATGTTTAATAAAAGAAAAGAAAATTGTTAGGGTAGTATTGGAGGATTGGTTGAGGCGACGTGCAGCGGCATAAGCTCACCAAGATCAACACAATCTCCAATACCGAAGTGTCTACAGCTTTGGAGTCCAAGAATGGTGGGGTTCCCCTGGACTAATCCCTCATTTGGAATAGAAAGGAATAGGACTTGAATTAATGAAAAGGAATATAAGTTTTAATGACAACAAGTTTTGCAAAATTACACAATTTATTTGCTTTTCTCTTCTTCGTTACTTAGCATTCGCTAATTTTTATCCTATGATTTATGGAAAACCCAACAGGTGTCGATGAGCCATCGCAAGGACCTTAGCATACATCTAGCCCACTACAATAGCTCTTCTCTATAAAGGAGTTAGTAATCTTTTGTGTTTTTTCCCTTTCAAGCTGATGTACATGTAAATGGTTATAGTGGGACAATGTGTCATCTGAACATTATTTTGTGAATGGAAAAGTGTTAAAATACTTTCTCCTGAATGTACTTTATTTGCAGTCTGTTTATGAATGTTAATTGGGATTGGTGAATAAATTATTGCTGAGTAAACAAATACGTTTATTGGAGGATCCGACGGCTTGGGAATCGGGGTCGTGAAATCCAGTCCCAACCTCAACCTCAGTATTAACATCACTAATCTCCATTGTACCATGATAATGAAAAATAGTCACCGCAGTACTTGTTGTTGTCGTACTGTCAGCACTAGTCGTACCATAAGTAGATGGCTACACCTCGCCAGCAGTATCCTCATCCTTACTAGCATCAATATCAGCTTCCTCCACCTCAATTAGCAATACCAGTAGCACACATCTGAGCGTCCACACCATGAACCCTATGTGAGCAGCATACTTGACCCTCCGAGGCAGTTCCGATGAACCCGAGCCTCGATTGCTAGGTCTAGATAGTAAAGGGACTTGTAGAGATGACAAAGAAGCTTGATGACCTTACGGCCATGAAAACTTCAATTCCAGCCCTGATCAAATCTAACCCCAATAATTTTAAGAAAAAATAGTAGGTAGAATGTGATGTCTCGTATGTGTTTATAGTGTCAGATGATTATGATTTTTCTTTATCTAATGCTATTACTCTAGAGAGCAGTATGACCTTACTTTCGTCTACCATAATTAATGCTAAAAATAAAGCTTCGTCTGGTGAATCGTTGTCTACTGCATCAGTCGTGCCAACTACAAGTCCCGGTGAGGAAGAAGAATAAGGAGGAGTCATTCCAACCACCAGCTACAACCATCTTCAATAAAAAGAACAAAAAATCAGCAAAATGAAAAGATCAAAAAAATGATCGCAATTGAAGTGAAGTCGTGACAGCCATGGAGGAGCAACACTATAAGCCAATCCAGCGCCAACCGATGGAGTGGAGACTGCCATTTTTGGATGTACACCCCATGCTAGTGATTGTACACCTTTTTTGTAGTCTAGATGTATAATATATTGTGGACAATTATTTTATTGTAAATAAGAACATACTTTTGGTTTCAATTTTATAAATATTCCTTTTATTGATGCATTAGAAAACTCTAAAAAAATTACAAAAAGAAAAAGTGCATTATTTGATCCAGGTGTTTTCGATGTACTAAAAAATGACTATTGAATTGTCTTTAATGCAAGCCATGGAATACGTGCCTGTTGCAAAGAAAGTATTGAAAGAGTCATGCATGAACAAGAGTCGGTCGAACAACAAAATTGATGCTGACAAATCGAGAAGCATATCCTCACCATGGCGATAGTCAATACCATCAACAACCTCACGTAAACAAAGTCGAAAAAATGAGCACATTCGATCATATGTGATATTTTTAACAAAGTCTTTGAGCGAATGTTGCTTGACGGTGGCTCTTCCATCAGCATCATTCCTTCGTCACTACTTCAAAATTTGGGCTTGGTCGATTGAAGCAGACACACATGATCATTCAGTTCATTGATCGATCCATCAAGCAACCTCGAGGTCTGTCGGAGGACGTTGTCGTAACGGTGCAGGACATGCAGATTCCTATTGATTTTAGGGTCATGCATATGCATTCCCCTTCACCATAACTTTAGACCTTATCTATTCTTGGCCGGGCATTCTTCCGAACTGCAGAAGCTGTGGTTTACTATGGATCTGGGAAGATCATGTCCATCTCGAGGAGCAACATAGTTTCCATAGACATGGCCAGTGAGCCGAAAGTCGTATCTGTTGATAGTCATGCAACACCACCTGAAGCAGACTGTAACTTTATTACTGAAATCAGAGATACAGAACTCTCTTTGAATGACTCATGGACCCTCGAAATCCTATATCCTTATGAAGACCTAGAAAGCACAATCGACGCATGCTCTGATATCACTTGGGAGATAGATTACGAATTATTGATGCATCTATTTGATTATGAAGATTTATGCCAGTCCAAACATGATGATTTCATTAAAAATTTGTTTGGCACATTATCAGTTGAACAAAAAGTCACTTAGGTAATCATCACATCCAAAGTCATGGTAGATCATCCACCTACAATGATAGTTACTGAAGTGACCGAGAAGCGAGCCAAATTAGAATCAGAATTAAAGTCACTTTCAGTAGGCCTCAAGTATGCGTTCCTTACGGCTGCATAGAATATGTAACCGGTCATCATAAGCTGCAGGCTAACCTCGGATCATGAACCTCAACTTCTCGAGGTTCTAGAGAAATTGCAAGGCACTTTATTGGTAAGTATTAAACCTCAACGAGATAAATTCTTCTATGTGATCACACCATATTTACTTTAAAGAAGATGCGAAGCCGTCCTGAGAGTTTCAAAGAAGACTAATCCCAAATTTACGATACATAGTCATGAAAGAAATCACGAAATTGTGTGATGTGTGTTTAATTTACCCTCACTCAGATTCAAAATTGGTGAGCCCTACGCATGTAGTTTCGAAGAAATCATGGCTTAATGTTGTTACAAATGAAAGATGAGAGGAGATTTCTACTCGAGTACCGGTATCCTGACATTTATGTATTGATTATCACTTCCTTAATGCGCATCAAAGAAGGACCACTTTCCCTTGCCATTTATTTATTTAAGTACTAGAAAAAATTGCAAGCAAGGAGTTCTTCTGCTTTTTTGGACGGGTTATCTAGGTACAACCATGTGGAAATCACCCCTGAAGACCAAGAGAAAACTACCTTCACTTGCACATTCTTCACCTATGCTTTCAGGAGAAGGACATTTAGTCTGTGAAATGCACCTGATACATTCCAATGATGTATGTTCGTAATTTTTACCGTTATGGTTGGCAGTTTTCTTAAGGTATTCATGGGTGACTTCTCCATCTACAGTGATAGATGTGATTCACGTCTTGAACACCTACGTAGAGTACTTCAGAAATGCTGAGAAGACAATCTCGTACTATTTTGCGAAAAGAGCCACTTCATGGTCATAGAAGGGATTGTGTTGGGTCACGTCATTTCCAAACGTGGCATGGAAGTCGACCTAGCAAAGGTGGATGTGATTTCCCATCTACAACCACCTCAGAATGTATAAAAGTGAGTTCATTCTTGGGGCATGTGGGTTTCTATAGGAGATTCATCAGAGATTTCAGCTGCATCGCCCGACCTCTCAGAGAATTGTTGTGCAAGGAGACAAAGTTTCATATTTATTACCAAGTTCTCCTTACATTCAATCAATTGATGGAGCTAATCACTCAAGCTCTAGTCCTACAGTCGCTTGATTGGTCTCTTCCCTTTCAAATCATGACGGATGCAACAGATTTTGCAGTTGGGGTCATGTTAGCACAAAGGAAACACAATGCGCCCTATGCCATTAACTACGCCAGTAAAACTCTAGATAAAGCTCAGAGAAACTACACTATCACTGACAAAGAATTGATGGTTATTGTATTCTCCCTTGAGAAGTTCAGATCCTATATGTAAAAATCTAAAGTCACCATCTACATTGACCACTCTATTATCAAATACTTGCTGCAGAAGAAAGATGTGAAGCCTAGATTGATCATATGGATACTTCTCCTCATGGAATTCAATTTGGAAATCAAGGACAAATCTGGAGTTCAAGATGTGGTAGCAAATCACCTCTCCATAATTGGGCATCAAGAGCCTCCACTTATTAGTGCACCAATCGTAGACACCTTTCCTAACAAGTCTATTCTTGTCATGGACTCCATCCCTTAGTACGCCAACATCGTGAACTACCTCTTATGTGTGGTAGTGCCATAAGATTGGATGAAAATCAAGGACAAATTCTTGTCAACTATACATTTCTATCAATGGGAAGACCCACTTCTATTAAGGGATGGAATAGATTGCATGGTGCAGGTGTATTCCTCTGGAAGAGCATCAAAGTGTCCTCAAGCATTGTCACACTCGAATTTGGTGGACACCACTCTGGAGACAGAACAACAACAAAAGTACTTCAGTGTGTCCTTTTGTGACCGACATTATTTAAGGATGTTGCAACATATGTGAAGCACTACAATGACTGTCAAAGATTGGGAGGTGTCCTTACAACAAAGGACTCAATGCCCCTAAAATTTATTCAGATTTCTGATATATTCTATGCATGTGGCATTGATTTCATGGGACCCTTTCCAAACATTCAGGGATTTGAGCACATCCTTCTTGACGTTGACTACGTGAGTCGTCGGGTTGAAGTTATTCTTGCCCGATCTGCTGATAGTCATATTGTATGCTGATGTATGAGAGAGAACATCATGTTGTGGTTTAGGATTTCGAAGATTATGGTATCAGATAGGGATAATCACTTTATTAATAGAGATGCCAGAAAATTAACGAATGAGTATGACATCGAGCACTGAGTCACATCTATTTATCATCGTTAAACAAATGGCATCATAGAATTATAAAATAGAGAAATCAAGGCGACCTTGCAGAAGCATGTGAAGCCGAATAGAAAGAATTTGTCCCAACTCTTGGACTTTGTCCTTTGGGCATATAGAACAGCTTACAAGTCTCCATTGCGCATGTCACCCTATCGTCTTGTGTATGAAAAACCATGCCATTTTCTTGTGGAACCGATCCATAAATCATTACGGGCAATCAATATCTACAACTTGGACTCACATAATGGTGTCCAGCAAAGAAAAGAGGATATGAACTAGCTCTTGGAATTCTAAAGCTATGTTTATGATAACACCTTCATGTACAAGGAGAAGGTTAAATGCTGGCATGACTGGTACATCTGACGAAGAACCTTCAAGACTAGATAGAAAGTGTGGCTATTTAATGCAAAGCTGAAGATATTCCTGGGCAAATTAAAGTAAAATGGAAGGGCTATTCTGAGCGCAAGAAGTGCGAGACAACGAATTCATCATGATATCAGACTTGTGAGATGACTCACAACCATTCATCATCAACAATCAGTTACTAAAACCATACCTAGACATGACACTTTCATGATTGTTTTTGATACATTTCAATTAATCATTAACGAATCATCCACAACCGACGCAGCAACAGAAGATTAAGATAATGTCCCTAAAAAACTCTTCATTTAGTTTTCTTCTTTTCCTCTTTTCTTCTTTTAGGTTGTATTTTCTATTTTCTACTATGTTTTCCTCACCGATCTCTTATATACTTAGGATATGCTTCATCCTAAGTATAGGGGGGATGAGAGACCTCCGACGTCCATTCTTTGATCACCTTATGTGTCTTCTCTCATGTTGATATTTTCGATCTATACTTAGGTATATATTACCCTAAGTATAGGGGGAGACAAATCAAGTTGTGATTTGTTTATTCCCTTACTTGACCCTCACTGACTTATGTACAATCTATTATACTTATGATTATTTAAAACTAAGTATGGGGGGATGGTCAAATTCCCATTCTTCTTATTCTTTCGGTCATTATTCTTTAGTTCTCATTGTATAGGCTTCTTTATAATTGGCACGAGTTATGCCTTCTCTTTTTTCTATGATCTATGAGGACATAACTCAAGCTAAGTATAGGGGGTCAAATATATTTTATATATACTTCAGACATAACTCGTACTTTCGTATTTTCAATGAGTATGACTAAAATACAATTAATTAAGTGTAAAGAACATACCTGTATAAATTTCATTAAAATTATTAATTATATATTGATTCATTAATCAGGTAAAAATGTTTTCGAAATGTTTGAAAGTTGGTGTGGAAAATTCTTTGAAAAATCTTCTGAAACCTATTTGGTAAATTTTTTGTAAAATATTTTCAACTTTTGTAAAAAAATTTTGTTTGTAAAAATTTCTTTCCTTTGTCTGAAATAAAATGTTTTGAAAATTTATTTGCTTCAAAAAATTGTTGGAAAAATATTTTGAAAAAGCTATATATATTGTTTGAAAAATCTATGCAAAATGGTTTTCAAAATTTGTAAAATGTTTGTAAAAATTATTTGTTAAATAAGTTTGCAAAAAAAAAAATTCAAAATGTTTGCGAAAATCTTTTCAAATTATTTTAAGAACTATGTAAATAACGCAAGTATGTAAAAAAGCTTTACAAGTTTTGTATATACAGACTTGTATATTTTGAATACAAATTCTTATAAATAAAAGGATGCACACCCATCTAAATAGCTACACATACTACCTCTTTGTGCCAAAAACATTTTATTTTTTAAAAAATCACTAAAAAATTTAAAAATTAAAAATCCTAAAAACATTTGCAAAAGCTTTTTCAAAAATTGCATTATGAAAATTCAAAAATCCCTAAAAAGGTTGAAAAAGTAGAAAATTGCATCACAAAAATAAATTTCTTGCATTGTACATAGCTGATGACAAGGGTTTTCGCAAGGGTCTTGTCAATACACAAGGCGGACCAACAATCGTCGAAGCGACCCCGAACAAAAACCTTAGTTGAACAGCAATTAACCCACAACATATGCAGAGCCATGAATAACAAAAATGTGAGGTTAAATTTATTATCTCTACCATAAAATGCATAGTGATAGAGCATATAGAGGACAAACGACGTAGATAATAACAAGTAGCCTATGGTTATTTATTTACAACCATGTTATTTATCTTGTATATACATCTTCTCTAGGTTTTTTTAATTTTATAATTTTTGTATTTTATTTTTGTTTTAAATTTTTTTATTTTTTTGAATTTTATGTTTTTATATTTCCTTTATATTTTTAGATATATATATATATTTGAGATATATAATAACTATATTGATAAGATTGTATACCATATAAGGGATAATAGATATTATTCATTTAGATATACATAAAAATAGTGTAAATACGAAAAATATAGAGTTGTTAGGATTTTATATTTTTCATATTTTTAAATTTTTCTAGAATTTTTGCTAATTTTATTATTTTTAATGTCCAGAATACCCCAAAAAAGTGTTTTTAATAAATACCTGAAATTGATTTGGATTTTTAAAATAGTAAATAGGTCATAAAATTACGCAAATCATTTTTAATACGTAAATATTTGTATAAAAATTATAAAATAGAAAACTCAATTTTTTTGATTTTTTTTCATGAATTTTTATTTTTCTGAAAGATTTGGGGGTTTTTAATTTTTAAGCTTATCTTTTTCCATTTTTAGTGATTTTTGGTCTGTAATTACAATATGAGAAAATATACTATATATAATTTTTTTGGATATTTAAGATTGATTTTTATGTTTGGGTATTTTCTAAGCTAAACAGTAAAAAATTTGGCTCTTTTTCATTTTTAATAAATGGATTAAATACACAAAAATGCCAATAAAAATATGAGCATGAATGTACATGGAAAGCAACGCATAATCTTATTTTTGTGGATTTTTAGGAGCAAATTAGCTATATTTAATAAATAGATAAAAAACAATAAAATACAAATCCTAGTTGGGTCATTTTTGCTATAAAAATAAATGTCAAGGGAAATATGAAAATTTGCCAAAAATACACAATGTTAATTCAATTTTCTTGAACTTTTAGCCGGTTGCAAAAACCTCTAGGCGCCTATATGCAATTTAACCACCTCACGTGGGACGGCGCATGAGGTGATGTGGAATGGACCCAGATGTAATTTATAGAAATATAGAGGCCTACATGTAAAAGTTCCAATTTATTTTAAATGCAACATTTAATTTGCAAGACTACATGTTAAATATACAAAAAATAGGGGCGAAATGAGAAATTTACCCCATACAAGGCATAGATCGGACGGGGTGGTTCATCCACTTAAACAAGTGGAGCCCTCGGTTGCGACGATGCCCCTTCGCTATCCGACGAAAGAGATCAGACCTCACGACTGATATCTACGATGTAGGAGCGGCTCAATCGGACAGGACTGTTGTGATCTAGGGCTCCTCCCCAGATCGGACGGCTACTGCTCTCATCCAAGAACAAGGAAGAACAATGAACTTCCCTTCCTTTGATCGTGGATTTCTCATCCCTCCGGCATGAAGGATATGGTTAGATCCTCAAGCGCATCACGGAAGCGTGAGCGTCGTATCGAATACAACAAGGAGCGACTAGTCGCACTAGTTGCTCGATGCAGCGGAATTTAAAAAATTTTCATGCGAAGAAACCACATGCTCCAAGAACACTTCTCATATCCTTTCGTCAAAACCACTTACAAGTAATAGGATTACCTCTTGAAGCGTGGTTGCGATCGAATCTCTAAACAAAGAGACCTCCTGTCTCAAGTCCGATCCGACGGAGGAGACGCTTGCGAGCGCGGGGATGAACCGCATGCTTCTTGCAATCCATGTTGATGATCCAAGCGGTGGATGTCCTGATCTCGACATAAGAGATCCGACGTCTTCTTCACGAGTGAGGCGCACCGATGGAGATGGAGATCCACGAGCAGACGATCAGGCATATTAACGGCGACGTTGCGGCGATGGAGAACCTCTCTAGGGCATCCATGGTGGACAGCCATGAGAGGGAGAGAGAGTAGACGTGTAGAGAGAGAGAGAGAGAGAGAGAGAGAGAGACTTTTGTTCTCTTGGTGTATAGAAGAGCAAAGGGGTGCCTCTCCTTTTATAATATTTTGGGATCCATGGATCTCAATCCATGGAAAACACAAATCCAATGGCTCTCATTAATTGTGTTTCTTTTAATGGCCAAGATTTGTATTGGTAAAAAACAACAACAATTAATTTAATTTATATTAAATATATGTTGATAAATCAACATAATTTAATCACAAAATTAAATCAACAATACATGGAGATGTTGGAAGAGAGAATGCCTCCTTCCATGTGGAGAGGGGGGACGACCACACTTTCCTAATAGGAGTGGTGGTCGTCCACCCTCCTCCTTTAGGAAGGTGGCTATTTCATCTTCCATGTAATCTCCATTATTTGCAACATTTTTTGTTTCAAATTATTCTACAAAAATAATTCATAGTTGTTTTGTACACATTGCAATATTGCCATTGAAATTTTGTGAATCATATTCACAACCCAAAATAAAATGTAGATTACATTTTCAATTTAATGTTCAATGTGAATCCATTTCACATTAACATTTAATTAACAAATGTAAATTACAAATAGCTCTCTCCTATATATTATAAATCACATTTATAATATATATGATTAATGTGGATAGTGCTATCCACATTATTCAATATCCATGATAATTAAATCACATTTAATCATCTTGGATTTCTATTCTCATGTGCTCAAATAATATGAATCACATTCACATTATTCACATCATTGATAATCAAAATCACATTTAATTATCTAAGATAACTCTCCTTGTAATATGAATCAAATTCATGTTATCATGATAAATTTTGATCACATTTAATTATCCATTTTCTCAATGCTCGGATACATATATCAATGATATAATTATCCATGAACTCTTTCAAGGATAATGCGATTTCTCGGCGAATACTTAGAGATAAGGACAGGGCGATTGTATTGTTCCACTTATAGTGACTTGGATATTGAGATCGCATCTCAAATCCAGATCTCGGGCCTCCCATAGATTCTTGATTAAATCAAGACCACAAATCTAATCTTCTCATTGAATCTGAATCACATTCAGACCAATGTCCAATCTTTGGACTAAGATCAGATTACTTCTCTATTGAGAGTAGTCACTAAAATCCAGACTTGTTTCATCACTCCCTAGGAATGGAAGCGTCATTGTTATACAATCATTTATGATTACATCACCCTCAGGTATTCCCAATACCTGTACATCCTGCATACTGGAAGACTCAGAATAAACATGAAGTATTAGATCAACTTTATACTATCTACTTCAGGGTTTTATCAGTAAGTTTATCATTTTTTTGATCATTGGGAGTTGGTATCAATCATATACTTTCCAAAAGCATATATCATACCTAGGTCTTGATCATATACTTTCCAAAAGTATATATCAAACCTATAAATTCAGTCAAGCTTCCAAAGCGAGACGAGCATGCGCACGGAATTTGATTCTTCCCAATATCTCATGAGTGAGCTCATGTCTTCCGGTTCAATAGTGAACCTGTATGATTCCTTTGAGAGATCGTATTACTCATATGCCCGCATATGCAAACCAACGCGCCGGTGTATAGACCTTGATTAGGTCATCAACCTATTGGTATGCCAAATGTACATACTCAGACATATAGTAACACATATGTCTCCGGCCAGAGGATGCGTGCCTATATCATGAAAGCATACGACAAAGGACTTTGGTTATCTCGATCTCGTTAAGTAAACTCTTTGACCTAACTTATCTAACACCTCTGAATCTCTATTCCTATGCAGAGGACCTGCATCAAGAGGTCGATCACATATCAGCCTAACTGAGAAAGGATTGGCATCTCCTACTCAGGCTGGAGATCATCTCTTAATAATCATTTGACGGTGCTTGATGAGTCCTCAATCTAACTAATTAGATATTCATCTAAGCACCAGCCTCTATGATTCAATAATTGAATCAACAACTGTATGATCATCAAGATGGCCACAGTACATAACCCTAATTGTACTAAGGGACGTATTATACAAATTATTTATTCTTCATTTCAGATCAGGGAATGATATTTGCAATAACATTTATTGCATAATGGCTCGCCGTGGGCTCGCATGTCCAACAATCTCCCACTAGCCCAAAGAGCCATTAATGGGCTAATCATTTAAACCCACACTCATGTGACAATCATAGGCTATTTAGAAAATAGCTAGGTAAGCTGATCAGTCACTCTGTTCTCAAGAGACTACGCTAAGTCCTTTTACGACACTTGCATATCCCCCAGTAACAGTGCTAGCATCCAATGCGTACGTTGCATCTTATGCAACCAATACTCAATTTTTGTTACAATGTCCTTGACACTATACCTCGATAATTATTACAACCAGTATTACCATAATCCTTATCAGAATACCTTTATTCCTAGAGATCTATCTCCTAAGGTATCTACAGTTAAGACCCTTATAGATCACTATCTACAAGATCTTAAACTTTAGAAGATAAGACTTTGAGATCACTATCTCTAAGTTCTATCATCTTTCAAAATATTGTTATTACTGCAACCAAGTGTTTTATTTACAGAGTAGGATTAGTAACAGTTTACCTCTCCATCTACATGGCAGACATATGGCTTTTGTACACATCTAGCATTGATGAATCTGTGATTCATCACTCCAAAATAGAGCCTTGTTCCCGAGTAAATAGAGGCATATTTCCCTTTATAATGCATAAATAGCATTCATACACGCATACATAAAACATGCATTTTAGCACTCCATTTGCATTAAATAAGAAGCCAACATCATTTGTAAAATGTCCACTCATAAAAATAAGCTCTCCCTTATACTATGTACACCTTAGTTAATAATATAAGGAAGAAAGCCAGGAATCCCCTTTGTAAAAGCACCAATAAATCCCTAAAGCTCTTGGACCATAAAATGCCCATAGATCCCTCATACCAACTCCAAAATAGGTCTACTCACTTTGAGATTAATACACATTAAAAGACCTTTAAAATGAGACTGTTTTCATCCAATTTCGAGCTCGTATGAAAAAGTTGGGTTTTTGGGCCTCTATGTATACTAAATATATGTATATTTGTATCTTTATATTTTTGTACCTCATCTCCGTATTTGATCAACATGAAACTTGTAGATCTCATCGAGATCTACAACTTTCATGTTTTGAGTTTTTTCAAATTCGGAATCCTTCTCTCTCTACATTCATTTTTTATTTTCAGCCAATCCCAGCTGGCCAAGTGGCGCCCTCTGGTTGCGCCATTGATGAATCTGTGATTCATCACTTCAAAAGTCAAAAATAGAGCCTTGTTCCCAAGAAAATAGATGCACATTTCCCTTTATATTGCATAAATAGCATTCATGCATACATACATAATTCATACATTTTAGTAGTCCATTTGCATTTAAATAAGAAGCCAAAAATCCCTTGTAAAATATCCATTCACTAAAATAACCTCTTCTTTATAGTATATACTCCTTAGTTAATAATATAGGGAAGAATGCCAAAAATCCCCCTTGTAATTTAGCCAATAAAGCCTGAGAACCCCTGTACACTAAATTACACATAAATCCCTCATACAAACTCCAAACTAGGTCTACTTACTCTTAGAATACTACACATGGAAAGACCTTTAAAATGAGACTAATTTCATCCAATTTGGAGCTTGTATGGGAAAGTTGGGTTTTTGGGTCACTTTGTATACTACATAGGTGTATAATTGTATCTTTGTATTTATGTATCATATTTGACCTCATCTCCGTCTTTGGTCAACATGAAACTTGTAGATCTCATCGAGATCTACAACTTTCATGTTTTGAGTTTTCCAAATTCGGCCCTCTCTTCTCTCTAGACGTGTATTTTCTTCCAGCCACGTGGCGCCCTCTGGTTGCGCCACGCGGCCCGCTCCCCCTTGCCTCATCCGCCTCATCTTCCAGCCGTTGGATCTCCTCCGGAGATCCAACGACTCCAGGCGTTGCACGCACGCCCCTTTGCCTGGGCCATCAGATCATCTCCTGCCTTAATATACGCCGCACATTAGCGCCCTCACCAGAGCCCTCCACGTGGCGGCGTGTACACCGCTTGATCAAGCCCTTGATCTCTCCATCGCAGCCGCTCTTCCGTTGGCGCCCCTCGTCCGTCCAATCATCTCCATCTCCTCATCCAAACCGCTCGCTCGCGCTTCGCCCAGCTCCCGTCAGGTGGTGCGATCCCGGCCCATCATCTACGCGCCTTGATCTAATCACACATGTCCCCTTCCGCTTCGATCACCACCGTTGGATCACAAGATCCAACGATGGAGACTTCGTCTCCTACCTCCGGACCCCCTCTCTCCCACGATCTCGATCTTGCGCGAGACGTCGCCCCCTTTCTATTTTCGTCTCCACCTCATCCACCCTCTCCGACCACCAACACCACCACGATGGAGACCACTCCTCCCTCACCCTCGCCAGCTCCCTCGCTTCCCACGAATCCCACCAGAGTCACCCCACGTCGACGACAAACCTCACCTCGTCACCAGCCAACCCGTCACCTTCATCCTATAAATCATCGCCCTCCGGCCACTGTCACCCGCATCCGCCACTCCAGAGAGCTTCCCCGAGCTCCGAGCTTTCGATTAGTGACAGCAATTCGACGATTCCGTGAGCGACAAAGGGCTTCAGCTCCGGCGAGATCCACAGCCCACCGCCGTGTCGCAGCCACTCCTCCGAGCAGCTGCTGGAGCTCGGGACACCACCGGTCCCTTGAGCGAAGACCTGGACCCCAAGTAGGAGGTCCAATCCCCAGGTGAACCCTTCCATCCATCTCCGATCTTCGATTCCTTTTTCTTCGTTTATCTCTGATTTTATTCGCCGCCACCGGTCATCCTCTCGCATCCATTCCATCTCGTCGAGCTTCGCGTCGAAGCTCCCATCTTCGCGGTAGATTTCACGACCTCCGACGACACACGTCAACCTTCATCAGCTCCAGCTCCGCCACTTGGCCGGAGCACCATCGCCTACCCATCTCCATCACGCCTTAGGCCTCGCCGACTACCTCCACCTCTCCACAAACGCACGCACGAGCTCCGGCTCCATCTTTGACACTTGCAGGTGCCCCGCTTCTCATTGAACGGAAGCTCGCCGGAGTCACCTTCGAGTTTTGTCGCCAGCAACCTCCGACGGCCCTCTCTCACTCCTGAGGCCACCGGAGGCTTCGTCGACCATCCGCGCATCTTCCGAGATACCTTCGACTCGCCATCGACCTTCACTGACGATGGGAGGGAAGGGCGGAGCAAATACAGCTACGTCGGAGCCCCGCCTTCTCCTCTGCAGGAGGCGGAGGGCCGTCGAGGAAGAAGCCCCAGTGGTCGTTCGATCATCTCAATCGAACGGTTCGCAGTCAGCCACGTCGCCCGCCAACCGGAGCTGCCAACGACCGTAGAATCTTCATTGATCTCACGCTCAGGAGAATGCCACGTCATCATCTTCAGCCTCCATCGACCACCGTTAGATCTATCGAGATCTGACGGCTTCTGATCTCGCCACGCATCATCACCGCCATCCTTTGGATCGATCTTGATCCAAAGGCCCGCAGCCAGCCACGTCGACAAAGTCCAAGCCTGGGCCGCCCATGTGAGGAGCATGTGCGGCCTGGGAAAATTACACAGATACCCCTGGAGCTTTCCATATTTGCAAAAAGGTCCCTGTGAAGCAGACCCCACGTGAGGAGCACGTGCCCTGTGGAGAATTTGCATTAGAGTCCCCAGCATTATAGGTAATTGCATTTTAGTCCCTGTCCGCATATTTGCTTATTGTATTTTTTTTTCTGTATTGCATTTATACCCTTGTGTTTGCACGCATCCCTAGGTTGCATTTTACATCATTTTGCAAATCTAAAAAATGCATCTTGTTGAGAAATTTGTCCTCTGTTTATTGGTCCACGTGTCACATTTTTGTAATTTCAGTAGAATTATTGATGAATTAATTGGTGTATTTTTGACATATTTTGCCCAGTGACACCTTTTAATTTGTAGTTAATTCTCTGTGCTTCCAAAAATTATCAAAAATTCACAATAGCTTAAGGACAGTATTCTTAACATGCCATAAAAATTTCATGTAATTTGCACACATATCGAGGCCATAATAAATTATTGAGTGATTTTCTTATTTTAATTTTAATTAATTCATTTCAAAATGAAATCCAGATCTTTCAATTTTCCTGGATTCCTTATCATTAGAGCTATCTAGGATAATTTTATTTCTCGAAAAATTGTGATTTGTTATTTATTAATAATTAAATAGTGAAAATCACCCTGTCTGCATATTTAATTCCCAGTCAATTTATTTAGTGTCTGAAAAATCCAAAAAAAATTAGTGTAACTCATTTTCATCATCATTAATCATCTGGCCAATTTTCATAACTTTTGGACTTCATTTGATATATTAATTAAATTGAAACGTTAAATTGGCCTGCATCTTTGTACTAGTCTGCCTAGAAATTAAAAAGACCAAAAAAAATACTTCCTCGAAAATCAACACTTGGACGCTTGCTAAAATTTACCTAAGGAGACAGATGCCTCCCTGAGATCGACCTTGGACTCCACCAAGTAAAAAAATCTGCTGCTTAAAATTAACTTAACATTAATTGATAAGTGGTTTTTGACTAGCCTCTCATATCAGACTACAACGAATTATTAACATTAATTTGGACATTAATTTGACCGAATTAACATAGGGTGTGGGGCGGTTATCAAAATGGCGTCGTTGCCGGGGAGGCACGGCTTAGGTTAATTTTTAGTCAAATTCTGAGTGTTTGATTTTCCTTCCCCGGGTAGTCTGACCCCCGGTTTTCTTGTAATTATTTTTCTCTCCTTTATTTCTTGCAGTATTTTTTGTGTCACTCTATGACCTTAATTTGTTTCTGTGCGAGGAACGCGAGGAGTCGACGACGCTTCGAAGACCTAGCATTTTAACTTTATTGAGTGAAAGAGACGCATTGTATTTTTTTATTTATTTTTCTTTTCTTCGCATCATTTCCAGCGGTTCCCGTTTGGGTTCTCGCGTACGTAAAGATAGTGGAACTGTGTCCCGTGTGTTGTGTGGGTGAATTGTAACTTAGCTTGCACTAGCGGCTCCCCGAGCCAATCTAGGAATTGCTTGTGCTCGTAAATTATTAGGACCACACAATACACTTAAAAGACGCACCTAGACCGCAGTACTTAGTCAAATTAAACTGTTCTTCACGCTAATAGAACTGCCTGTCTAGGAGCGGCTTTTATCGCCTGCATTTGCATGTAGATAAAGTCTTCAGTTCTGTCCTGCATCCTGCATAAAAAAAGCGAAGGGATCACTGTAAGTATTCTCTACTCAGCATACGCATCATCAATTTCAACTTGCATCGGCTTTTCTCGATTTCCCCCTCTGATTTTCTCATTTAAAGTAAACAGGAAATTGGAACTGTCCGATAGGCGTGCTTTGTGGTGGACTTAATAAGTGATAACCTAACTTTAAAATCGGGACTGCTAAACAGTATTGACCAAAAAAAGGGGAATAAAATTTGAAAATTGTTTACGGGAGATTAATCCTCGACCTTGTATTCAGGCTGAGTGAGGGTACATGAGTGTGTGTGAACACATTAAGGTAGAGCCCAAATCCCCGTCTTCCATATCACGTTCTAACTGATCCTAGCAAATATCACAAGCTGAATAAATTTCAGATTCTTTGACTAGTACCAAGTAGCCTCCGCCTGTCTCAGGTAGATAGGGGCGAAATTGCGGTACTCTACGACAAGCTGCCAGTAACCCCCCCGGGGTGATGTTCCGGCCTTGTCAGCCTCCACCTGCTTGCAGGTAGATAGGGGTGTGGTCATTAAATCCATCGGTTTGGGATAGGAGCGAAGAAAGGAAGGAGCGGCGGTATCTTAGGCGACAGGATAAACAGGGAAGACGCATCCGGCTCTGAGCCGACTTCCCTATAGGCCGCGTAATCCTTGCTATGTTTGCTTGAAAAATCACACTTAAAAACTACAAGATTAATTGGACTCGACTTTGAGTCCTTCACTGTGTTGAGTGTGAACCCAGGGTCTTGGATTGTTCTATTTGCTTGCTTCAGGTAGGAATAAAATCCTATCTTCTTCTCGCTTCATCAAGATGAGTGACTGGGGAGATCTCGACGCATTATTCACCGATCTCTCTATGAGTTCCCCAAGTAACTCATCTTTATCGGTCCGAGCGCACCTTGGACCACACAGGACTCATGACCCTCTTGAGTCCTGGTTCCCTCATGCTCAGGGTGGTTACTCTCAAACCAACCCTTTTATCTCCTCCGAGATTGCCGAGGAAGACCATCGCCTCGGTAATCCCTTCCTTGATTTACCCTCTAACACCGATATTATTTCCCAATCCCCAGAGTTAGAGGACAAGATGCCGCCAAGGATGCCACCTGATGAGGACCAGATACGACAGATTCTTAATCGCCTCGCCGAAGCCGAACAGAAGAATGCAGATCTCACGGCGCGGATGGGACAAATAATAGTAGCTGGAGGAATCGACCGACCAATGGTCGATACCTACAACCCGGTGGAGAACGAGATCCAGAACTGGTTAGCACCTGCAGTTCCCGCCCAGGCATTCGAGCTGAAGCCCCACTTCCTTAGTCTGCTTCCGAAGTTCAACGGAAACCTTAGTGAAGAACCATACACTTTTCTCCCTGACTTCGAACTGGTGTGCAACAATCTTAGCCATCCCAATGTTGGCCAAGATTATATCCGACTGAAGGCCATCCCTTTTGCCTTAGGAGATAAGGCTGCTCATTGGCTGAAGAACTTAGGGGTGGTATGTACTACCTGGATGCAGTTCAAGGACCTTTTCTTGAAGAAGTTCTACCCCCTCAGTAGGACTAATCAGATGAGAACGAAGATCGCCAGCTTCGCTCAAGGACCCAGTGAACCTTTCCATGAGGCGTGGGATAGGTTCAATGATTTAGTGCAGAAATGCCCATGCCACGGCATTTCGAAGGCGATCTTAGTCAAGACCTTGTTCTGTGGTCTAACCCCGGAGATGCAGGGGTTAGTCAGTGCCGCCTGTGGAGGAAGCTATCTGAACAAGAACGAGCATGCTGTATGGAAGATCCTAGAACAGATTGCGGAAACCGGCAGGTCACAGGCTACAAGGGCCTATCAGTTGTCTCCCTCAATCTTATCTAGTGAGACAACTCGAAGGACTGTAGCAGATCTGACTGAGGACCTCATCCCCAGCATGGGGATGATTGCCGACAAGCTTAACATGGTCGAGCAGATCCACAAGAGAGTCGCGGAGATGGAGTCTCTTTCGAGCCTACCAAAGAAAGTGGAGGAACTCTCTGAAAAGGTAGCTAAGATCAAGCTACCTACCCCTTCTGCACCACCTGTACCTGTACATCGAGTCCATCTTGTACAGAAACATGCACCGGGGTCTCAGAGTAGCTGGGACCAGACTTACATCCAGTAGAACCAGCATGTACCCCCACAAGTGGAGACGGGATACGAAGAGCCTCCGCCAGTATACGAGATCAACGGGCTTTGGTATAGCCGTGACCCGATAGTCCAGCAGATCGAAATGGGGAAGGATCAGCCACACCGCCCATCCCCAGTCTACCAAGAAACCAGGCCCGTTGCCATACCGCGCTTCCAGTCCAGGCTAGAACAGGGGTACCAGCCGCAGCAGCGCACCTACCAGCAGGGGCCAGCACCGTCCCACCAGCAGCAACAGTATCGGCACGGCCAGCAGGGCCAACACAGGACCGCATCTACACAGCAGCAAGCCCAGCCCACCGAATTGGAGTCCCTCACCTTGGCGATCCAGACCCTGTCTGATAGGGTCCAACAGATGCAGAATGACTACCTGGACATGAGGACTGACATCAATCGGGTCTCTCGTAACCAGGATCAACAAATGGCGCCGAGGACCCCAATTCCCGCACAGGTTCAGGCCAACCCAAACAGCTTACACCAGGGCCAGAACCGACCTCGAGATCAGGTATATTATTCAGATGATTATTTATCTGAACATGAGATCCTTTCGTACGATAATGTAAATCATATGTCCCTCAAGAGCGGAAGGACCGTGACCATACCTGATCGGGCACGGGCACAGAAGGAAGAAACCTCCGAGACTCTACCTGAGGAGAACTCGGAGGAAGAAGAGGAGGAGCATCACCCCCAACAACACCGGCGGAAGAAAGGGACATCTGAGTCCTCAAAGCAGCATTCTCGCATTCGCATAGAGTCAGACGACACCGATGAAGAGCCTGCACCTCCATCTGAGGAGGATCGTCCAGAAGAAGCGGAAGAAGCGTCACCGGTTTCGCCACAGCATTTTCTTTTTAGTCAGAGTCAGAGTCCGAGTCTGTATCAGAGTCAGAGTCATGTTAAGAACTCAGTTCCCGAAATTAATGAGAAGATTTCAGTTTCCGAACCTGAGTTGGAGTCAATAATCCCTTTCCCCCGAGCTCTCAAAGGTGGAAAGAAGAAAATCCAAAAAGATGACCCTGAGATGGCTGAATTCTGCAATAAACACATCAAGGTCACAATCCCTTTTGACAAGTTCGTGGAGATGACTCCTGCATTCCAAAAATACCTTAAGGTGAGATGCACACCTACTAGGGTTAGCAGGAAGACCAAAAGCCGTGTTGAGAAACACGTTCTATCAGTAGCCACGACTTGTGCAATAAAGAACTCGTTTCCTCGGAAAAGAAGAGACATGGGTGCACATTATGTGGTGAGTCATGTTGATGACATCGCGTTTGCACGCACTCTCCTGGATAATGGTTCCTCAATCAATTTGATGCCCACAGCCCTCTATGAGCGGCTTAATCTCGGACCTCTTAGGAAATCTAGAGCTCTTCTACAGTTCGCTGACAAATCAACTAAGAGGTCCCAAGGAGAGTTAAGGAACATTGTGATCAAAGTCGAGGGGCAAGAATACATGGTGGACTTCACTGTCCTGGATATGGAAACCCCTCGTAATTGGAGAGATTCCCAAATCATTCTAGGTAGGCCCTTCCTCAGAACAGCAGGGGCCTTATTTAATTATAAGAATGGGAAGATTCAGTTCCAAACTCCAGGCGGAGATGAGGAACTTGAAATGAAGCAGACAAGATGGCAGAGATCGGATTCCGAATCCAGCACTGAGTAATCTTCTACCGGAACAGACTACGAGCATGTAGACATAGTTGGGCCATGGAGACAGAACCCATCCAGAACCGATGTGTCCATCTCCTTCGAAGATGATCCAGTGCATGAGTCAGTCTGCGAGATCCTCAGGAACAAATACAGCTCTGAGCCTGCATCGCCCTACATCTTCGATGACGTAGAGGCCCAGTGGGGCCTGTCAGTCCTTGCATCCTTAGGACAATCGGAAAATGAGGATGATGAGTCGGACGAGGCGTTTGCCGATTGTATGGAGACTTTTGACGATCCGACTCCAGAGCCGACCTTGGTTCCAGCTATCACAGAAAATGATCCAGCCACTTTCAACACTGAACCAGAGCAGATTGAGCCAGATTTCTTAGACGATCACACTATTCCTGAGCTCAAACCCCTACCCACAACCTTGAAATATGCCTTCCTTGCGGGCCAAGACAAGAAATTTTCGGTCATCATCAGTTCGAAATTGACCGAGGAGCAGGAATCTCGCTTGCTAGAGATCCTGGAGAAGAACCGCAAGGCGATAGGCTGGAGCATTTCCGATCTCCACTGGATAAATCCCGCTCTGTGTTTGCACCATATTTACTTGGAGAATGAAGCCAAAACCTCTCGTGAATTCCAACGCCGGTTGAATCCAAATTTACGAGAGGTCGTGAAGAAGGAGATAGAAAAATGGTGCAACGCGGGTTTCATTTACCCAATCTCCGACTCTAAGTGGGTGGCCCCAATCCATGTTGTCCCGAAGAAGTCGGGAATTCAGACGACCACCAACGAGGACGGAGAGGAGATCGTGACGAGAGTACCCACGTCGTGGCGCGTCTGTGTGGATTACAGACGCCTGAATGCCGCGACGAAGAAGGATCATTTCCCCCTACCGTTCATTGATCAGATCTTAGAAAGACTAGTGGGGAAAGAATTCTTCTGTTTCCTAGATGGGTTCTCGGGCTACAATCAAGTAGCCATAGCTCCAGAGGACCAGGAAAAGACCACGTTTACATGTCCCTTTGGTACCTATGCTTTCAGGCCCATGCCTTTTGGGCTATGCAATGCTCCAGGTACTTTTCAAAGGTGCATGATTGTTGTATTCGCCGAAATGGTCGGCGAATTCCTATAAGTCTTCATGGATGACTTCTCGGTCCACGGCGATTCTTTTGATCCCTCTCTTAGGAATCTAGACCGAGTCCTCAAGAGATGTTGTGAGGTTAATCCGGTGCTCTCCTGGGAGAAAAGTCACTTCATGGTGACGGAGGGCATAGTGTTGGGGCATGTCATCTCCAAGAGAGGAATGGAGGTTGACCCTGCCAAGGTGGACGTGCTCAGACGACTTCAGCCACCAACCAACATAAGGCAGTTGCGGTCGTTCCTCGGGCATGTTGGATTTTATCGGAGATATTTTAAGGATTTTTCTAAGATTGCCCGACCGCTAACTGAGCTTTTAGGCAAAGACATAGAGTTTATTGTGGATCACAAATGTCTTGAGGCCTTTAAGCTTTTACAAGGAATGATCATGCACGCACCCATCCTACAAGCCCCAGATTGGTCTCTACCTTTTGAGATCATGACGGACGCCTCTGATTATTCTGTAGGGGCTGTGTTAGGACAAAGAAGAGATGGCGTCCCGTTTGCAATTCACTACGCAAGCAAAGTGCTTGATTCTGCTCAGCGTAACTATATAGTTACAGAAAAGGAAATGCTTGCGATAGTGTTTGCCTTGGACAAATTAAGATCTCACCTAATTGGATCCAAGGTAACTGTGTTCACGGACCACACGGCACTACGGTATTTGATGGAGAAGAAGGACGCGAAGGCGCGTCTTCTTCGTTGGATTTTACTTATCCAGGAGTTTGATTTGGACATCCGTGATAAACCTGGAAAGAAGAATGTAGTGGCCGATCATCTTTCTCGTCTCGAAGATCTTAATACTTCCGAGGTTTCACCGATTCGAGACTCCTTCCCTGACGAGTTGATTTTTGTTATCGACTCACTCCCATGGTACGCCAATATCGTGAATTATCTTGTCTCCAAGAAAGTTCCCGAAGATTGGCCCAAGAGCCAAATCGACCGACTAAAGTCGGACGCAAGACACTACCATTGGGAGGATCCGATCCTTTTCTTTGAAGGACCGGATTGTGTTTGGAGACGTTGTATTCCTCAGGAGGAATACCCGAGTGTCCTTTCTTTATGCCATAGCTTGGAGGCAGGAGGACACCACTCCGGGAAGAGGACCGCATGGAAGGTACTTCAGTGTGGCTTTTACTGGCCGACTCTGTTTCGCGACGCCACCGCCTTCGCGAAGTCGTGCCCAGTTTGCCAGAGAATGGGAGGAACCGTTGGTTCCAAGGATGAGATGCCAATGCAGCCGGTCATCATTTGTGATGTCTTTGACGCCTGGGGCATCGATTTCATGGGCCCATTCCCTATCAGCCACGGGTTCGAATACATCCTTCTTGCGGTAGATTATCTATCTAGATGGGTGGAGGCTATCCCGACCCGAGCCACAGACAGCAGGACTGTCTGCAAATTCATCAGAGAAAACATAATCTCTAGGTTCGGGATCCCCAAAATGATGATATTAGACAAGGGTAGCCACTTTGTGAATCGGGAGGTGAAGAAACTCCTGAAGGACTACGGCATCGAACACCGTGTCGCGAGTCCTTACCACCCACAAACCAATGGTATGGTTGAGGTGTCAAATAGGGAGGTGAAAACCATATTGCAAAAGCTTGTCCGCCCGGTTAGGAAGGACTGGTCTCAGATCTTGGATCAAGTCTTCTGGGCGTATACGACAGCTTACAAGACACCGTTAGGCACCTCGCCATTTCGAATGGTATTCGGAAAGCCGTGCCATTTGCCCGCAGAGTTAGTGCACAAATCAGAATGGGCAATCAAAAAGGTCAACTGGAACACACACCTGGGTCAGAAGCAGAGAGATATGGATCTGAATGAGCTTGTGGAAGTCAGAAACCGCGCATATGACAACAGTTTGGTGTACAAGGACAAGGTGAAGCGTTGGCATGATAGATATATCAGACGAAAGACCTTTGTTCCTGGACAGAAGGTATGGTTGTTCAATGCTAGGCTTAAGATCTTCCAAGGCAAGTTAAAGTCTAAGTAGACGGTACCATTTGTCGTCCGTACGGTGCATGATAGTGGATGTGTCGAGATCTCAGATCTCGCAGATGACGCACCGACATTCCTAGTGAATGGACAATTGTTGAAGCACTTCGTCGAATCCAATGAGCAGCTAGTCCATGTGGAGGAGATTGTATTCATGCGCGAGACAGATACAACAGATACACCTCAAGCCGCGTATGAGACCTTGCAGCAGTGAACCCCAGCCATCTGCAGCATCTCGAAAGATTCAGACTGACTCATCTGTGTATACCATCAGTCTTGTACATCCTATCCTTTTCCCCCGCGACTCTAGTAACCCATCCCCACATCATCAAACCATTATCTTGGACTATACTTAGGATGACCAGATCCTAAGTATAGGGGGGAGGGGTCACCTGAGTCGGTTCACTGTACATTCTCCAGATCACATTGGTCCTCATACTCATTTCCTACCGATACTTGGGCTGACCTGAGCCTAAGTATAGGGGGAACCGATGCCCACATTAATACTCATCCACTTCTCATCTTTCCCTCGTCTGCCCCATTTTTCTGATCTTCTTCTACACTTAGGCTGCCAGAGCCTAAGTATAGGGGGGTAGGACGACTTCTATACTTTTGTTCTTTTAGCTCTCCTACGCTTAGCACGAGCTATTTCTTTTTCCTCGCTCTTCATGCTCTGAGGACATAGCACACGCTAAGTATAGGGGGCCTGTATATATTACATATATACTTTACCCATAGCTCGTACTTTCGCGTATTTTTGTATATATTTTACAATAATTACGGGTGGGTAAAAATCCAAAAAAAAATGAATGAAAATGAAAAGAGGCTTCTTATTTACTCTTGCATATCATCTCTGCATATAAAAAGAAAATAAAAAGAGTCTTGCATTTTCATAGCATGACATCTCATCTCATCTGCATACTGCATACTTTGCATATGCAAAGTGAAAAGCTAGTGGGTTCTGGACTAGGTTACGAGTATATATTTGAGGATGGACTTGATTTGACCTTAATTCACCTAATTTCAGAGGAACCTTATAGGAACCGGAGTTAATATTTCTCAGGTCAAGTGACTTAATTCTTTGAGTCGGCATGGCTATGTTCACATGTCATCTTGATTAGTCTAAGTAGAATATCTCGGGCATACGCAGGATTCTTTTAGATAATGACCTAACTTGGACAAGCACTATGCACGTAGCTTTTCATTGATGAGGTGGTGAGGAGGTAGAATCCTTTAGCTTGGAGTAGCACACGGGTGGAAACATCCGTCCTCCTCTAGGGAGGGTAGTGCATCTCAACCTAGTCTAGTGGTGTTGACATCTAAGGACAGGATGCTGTGGGTTGCAATAATGCTTCAAAAGAGGGATAGTCTACTGGCTCAAGAGGAAAAACTCCTGATGTACATGCTGCACTTTGTTGAAAAAAAATGCAAAAACTCCAAAAAATCAGACAGGTCCAAGTGAAAATAAAATACCTGTCGGAGTCTGTATACTAGTAAAGAAATGCAGCTGGATGACTTGGCTACACTGGTCAGGCAACCCGGGATAGGTAGCTACACTGGCTACCATCCATTCTCTTCTCTACCCCCTCCTCTTGAGTTGGTCGCACTTGAACTTAGAAGGGAATACCCCGCTCCACGAGGAAAGAGTTACTGGACCGGGTTACTGAGTTACCTTGTTAGAGGAGGCTGGTTCTGAGCCATTTCTGATGTGGAGAGTTACATCTCACTTACACAGTACAAGTAAGAATCATAGTCATCAGAAATTTACGTTTGAGGATTTGTTCTGACCTGACTGTTGAGGCGTCTTGAATAGAAGACTTGTGGAACTTGAAGTCTGTTAGGTCTTAAGTTCAGGTCTAAATAAGGTTCCGCCACACAACTAATCCAAAGGTCGAGTCAGGCTCCATTTTTAACTTTTGTTCATGACCTTGGTATGGAACCCAAAATCATTTCACTCTTGCATTTCATTTTAGTTGCTCGGGGACGAGCAAGGTTTAAGTATAGGGGGTTGATGAATCTGTGATTCATCACTTCAAAAGTCAAAAATAGAGCCTTGTTCCCGAGAAAATAGATGCACATTTCCCTTTATATTGCATAAATAGCATTCATGCATACATACATAATTCATACATTTTAGCAGTCCATTTGCATTTAAATAAGAAGCCAAAAATCCCTTGTAAAATATCCATTCACTAAAATAACCTCTTCTTTATAGTATATACTCCTTAGTTAATAATATAGGGAAGAATGCCAAAAATCCCCCTTGTAATTTAGCCAATAAAGCCTGAGAACCCCTGTACACTAAATTGCACATAAATCCCTCATACAAACTCCGAACTAGGTCTACTTACTCTTAGAATACTACACATGGAAAGACCATTAAAATGAGACTAATTTCATCCAATTTGGAGCTTGTATTGGAAAGTTGGGTTTTTGGGTCACTTTGTATACTACATAGGTGTATAATTGTATCTTTGTATTTATGTATCATATTTGACCTCATCTCCGTCTTTGGTCAACATAAAACTTGTAGATCTCATCGATATCTACAACTTTCATGTTTTGAGTTTTTCCAAATTCGGCCCCCTCTTCTCTCTACATGTGTATTTTCTTCCAGCCACTCACAGTAGGCCACGTGGCGCCCTCTGGTTGCGCCATGCGGCTGCTCCCCCTTGCCTCATCCGCCTCATCTTCCAGTCGTTGGATCTCCTCCGGAGATCCAACGACTCCAGGTGTTCCAAGAACGCCCCTTTTCCTGGGCCATCAGATCATCTCCTGCCTTAATCTACGCCGCACATTAGCGCCCTCACCAGAGCCCTCCACGTGGCGGCGTGTACACCGCTTGATCAAGCCCTTGATCTCTCCATCGCAGTCGTTCTTCCGTTGGCGCCCCTCGTCCGTCCGATCATCTCCATCTCCTCATCCAAACCGCTCGCTCGCGCTTCGCCCAGCTCCCGCCACGTGGTGCGATCCCGGCCCATCATCTACGCGCCTTGATCTAATCATACACGTCCCCTTCCGCTTCGATCACCACCGTTGGATCACAAGATCCAACGGTGGAGACTTCGTCTCCTACCTCCGAACCCCCTCTCTCCCACGATCTCGATCTTGCGCGAGACGTCGCCCCCTTTCTATTTTCGTCTCCACCTCATCCACCCTCTCCGACCACCAACACCACCACGATGGAGACCACTCCTCCCTCACCCTCGCCAGCTCCCTCGCTTCCCACGACTCCCACTAGTGTCACCCCACGTCGACCACAAACCTCACCTCGTCACCAGCCAACCCGTCACCTTCATCCTATAAATCATCGCCCTCCGGCCATTGTCACCCGCATCCGCCACTCCAGAGAGCTTCCCCAAGCTCCGAGCTTTCGATTAGTGATAGCAATTCGACGATTCCGTGAGCGACGAATGGCTTCAGCTCCGGCGAGATCCACAGCCCACCGCCGTGTCGCAGCCACTCCTCCGAGCAGCTGCTGGAGCTCGGGACACCACCGGTCCCTTGAGCGAAGACCTGGACCCCAAGTAGGAGGTCCAATCCCCAGGTGAACCCCTCCATCCATCTCCGATCTCCGATTCCTTTTTCTTCGTTTATCTCCGATTTTATTCGCTGCCACCGGTCATCCTCTCGCATCCATTCCATCTCGTCGAGCTTCGCGTCGAAGCTCCCATCTTCGCGGTAGATTTCACGACCTCCGACGACACACGTCAACCTTCATCAGCTCCAGCTCCGCCACTTGGCCGGAGCACCATCGCCTACCCATCTCCATCACGCCTTAGGCCTCGCCGACTACCTCCACCTCTCCACAAACGCACGCACGAGCTCCGGCTCCATCTTTGACACTTGCAGGTGCCCCGCTTCTCATTGAACGGAAGCTCGCCGGAGTCATCTTCGAGTTTCGTCGCCAGCAACCTCTGACGGCCCTCTCTCACTCCTAAGGCCACCGGAGGCTTCGTCGACCATCCGCGCATCTTCCGAGATACCTCCGACTTGCCATCGACCTTCACTGACGACGGGAGGGAAGGGCGGAGCAAAGACAGCTACGTCGGAGCCCCGCCTTCTCCTCTACAGGAGGCGGAGGGCCGTCGAGGAAGAAGCCCCAGTGGCCGTTCGATCATCTCAATCGAACGGTTCGCAGTCAGCCACGTCGCCCGCCCACGAGAGCTGCCAACGACCGTAGGATCTTCATTGATCTCACGCTCAGGAGAACGCCACGTCATCATCTTCAGCCTCCATCGACCACCGTTAGATCTATCCAGATCTGACGGCTTCTGATCTCGCCACGCATCATCACCGCCATCCTTTGGATCGATCTTGATCCAAAGGCCCGCAGCCAGCCACGTCGACGAAGTCCGAGCCTGGGCCGCCCACGTGAGGACTCGTGCGGCCTGGGAAAATTACATAGAGACCCCTGGAGCTTTTCATATTTGCAAAAAGGTCCCTGTGAAGCAGACCCCACGTGAGGAGCACGTGCCCTGTGGAGAATTTGCATTCGAGTCCCCAGCATTATAGTTAATTGCATTTTAGTCCCTGTCCGCATATTTGCTTATTGTATTTTTATTTTTCTGTATTGCATTTATACCCTTGTGTTTGCACGAATCCCTAGGTTGCATTTTACATCATTTTGCAAATCTAAAAAATGCATCTTGTTGAGAAATTTGTCCTCTGTTTATTGGTCCATGTGTCACATTTTTGTAACTTCAGTAGAATTATTGATGAATTAATTGGTGTATTTTTGACATATTTTGCCCAGTGACACCTTTTAATTTGTAGTTAATTCTCTGTGCTTCCAAAAATTATCAAAAATTCATAGTAGCTTAAGGACAGTATTCTTAACATGCCATAAAAATTTCATGTCATTTGCACACATATCGAGGCCTTAACAAATTGTTGAGTGATTTTCTTATTTTAATTTTAATTAATTCATTTCACAATGAAATTCAGATCTTTCAATTTTCCTGGATTCCTTATCATTAGAGCTATCTAGGATAATTTTATTTCTCGAAAAAATTGTGATTTGTTATTTATTAATAATTAAATAGTGAAAATCACCCTGTCTGCATATTTAATTCCCAGTAAATTTATTTAGTGTCTGAAAAATCCAAAAAAATTAGTGTAACTCATTTTCATCATCATTAATCATCTGGCCAATTTTCATAACTTTTGGACTTCATTTGATATATTAATTAAATTGAAACGTTAAATTGGCCTGCATCTCTGTATTAGTCTCCATAGAAATTAAAAAGACCAAAAAAAATACTTCCTCGAAAATCAACACTTGGACGCTTGCTAAAATTTACCTAAGGAGACAGATGCCTCCCTGAGATCGACCTTGGACTCCACCAAGTAAAAAAATCTGTCGCTTAAAATTAACTTAACATTAATTGATAAGTGGTTTTTGACTTGCCTCTCGTATCCGACTGCAACGAATTATTAACAATAATTTGGACATTAATTTGACCGAATTAACATAGGGTGCGGGGCGGTTATCAGCCACGCAGCCCGATCCCCTTGCCCTAACCACCACGCCTCTCAGCCGTTGGATGGTCTTCTTGATCCAATGGCCAGATGCTCTCCATGTGCGCTTTTATCCATCATCGTTCGATCACAACCCGCCTCAGATCTGGGCCATCCTTTAGCGCCTCGCCCACAACACGCCACGTGGCACACTTTGCGCCATCAGATCTCGCCTTCAGACTTCAATCTGCACCGTCCACTAATGCGTTAACTCTAACCATCCGATCGAGTCCTTGGGCTCATCTCCACCGTTGGCCAGCGCTGCTTCCCTATCGCACCACGTGGCACATTTAGCACCCTTAGATCACGTCGCCTTGACTTGATCTCAGCCGCCCGCTCGAGCCTCGCCTTCGACGCACCACGTGGTACCATCACGGCCCTTGATCAATGCGCATCAGATCAGATCCAAGCCGCTCCATCCCACCGTCTTCTCCGTCGTTGGATCACAAGATCCAAGGGTAAAGGCTTCGTCTCCTACCTCTGGCACCCCTCTCTCCCACAATCTCCGCCTTGCGGGAGAGGTTGCCCCTTTCTATTTTTGGGCTCATGCCATCCACCCTCGCCGACCACCGACGCCTCCACGATGACCCCCACTCTTCCCTCATCCTCGCCAACTCCCTCTACCTCCACGATGACCACTGGAGACGCTCCACGAACCCCACTAACCTCACTTCATCACCAGCCTGGCCGTCTACTTCAACCTATAAATACTCGATGACCGGTCGATTTCACACCGATTCGCCACCCTCGAGAGGTACCTCGAGCTCGGAACTTCCGTTTGGTGACAGCAATCGATCAATTCCTCGAGCGAAGACCGGTCTTCTTCTCCGGCGAGATCCGCGGCACCACCGCCGTGTCGCAACCCTCCTCCGAGTAGCTGCTTGAGCTTAGGGCCTTACCGCCCCTTCAAGCGACGACCTGGAACTCGACTTCGAGCTCCAAATGCCAGGTAACCTCCTCTACCTTCGTTTTATCTTCATTTCAATTTTTCATTTGATTTTTCCCTTTTTATTCGCCGTTCACCGTGATCTTCTCGCCTCGCTCTCACCTCGCCGAGCTCCACGATGGAGCTCCAACCTTCGTGGTACCCTTCACACCCTCCGATGACGCATTACACCTTCCATCAGCTCCAGCTCCGCCACTTGGGCGGAGCATTATCGCCGAGCACCCTTTCACTCCGACTAGGCGTCGGCACTCCATCCTCACCTCTCCACTAGCACGCACGAGCTTCGGCTACACTCTTAACCCCTGCATGTACCTCCAGTTCATTGACTGGAAGCTCATTGAGCTCTTTTTGAGCTTCGCCGCCACGGAGCTCCGACGCCCCTCTCCAGCTCCTGAGACTACCAGAGCCTTCGCTGTACCGCCTCGCTTCTTCTGTGATATCTCCGAGATCCCGGAGAGCTTCACCGACACCTGGAGGGACGGGCGGAGCCAAGGCCTCGTCGCCGAAGACCCGCCAACTCCTCCGCAGGTGGCGGAGGACCATTGAGGGAGAAGTCGCAGCTACCGTTCGATCATCTCGATCGAACGGTCACTTCACGCCACATCATCCATCATCCGGAGCTGCAGATAGCTGTAGGATCATCTGTGATCCCACGGACCGGAGTGAGCCACGTGTCCAACATCTGGAGCAGCCCACGAGCTGTTAGATCTTTTTGTGATCTAGCAGTCAGCATTCAGCCACGTCGCCCCCTATCGCGGTTTCCTACCACCGTTGGATCGATCCAGATCTGACGGCCTCTGATCTCGCCATGCGTCAGCACCGACATCCTTTGGATCGATCACAATCCAACGGTCCGCAGCCAGCCACGACATCAGGTCCGAGCCTCTTCCCCGACCCTAGGCTCGGACCATCCGAGGCTACGCCGAGCCTTACTCCAGACCTCAGGGAGCACCCGAGCCAAGACCCGAGCTTCCGAAGCCACCCGAGCCTAGGCCCCCACGTGAGGAGCACGTGCGGCCTGGGTATTTTGCACAGAGGCCCTAGGATCTTTCTAAAATTGCAAAAAGGTCCCTGTGAAGCGCCCCCACGTGAGGAGCACGTGCCTAGTGGAGAAATTGCATTCCACCCCCCAGCATTATAGGTAATTGCATTTAAGCCCATATCAGCATGTTTCTTTTTATGTAATTTTATTTTCTGTATTAAAAATACACCCCTGTCTTTGCACGCATCCCTAGGTGTCATTTTGCATCATTTTGAAATTCTAAAAATTGCATGTTGTTGAGTAACTTGTCCTCTATTTGTTGTGACACTTGTCACATTTTTGTAATTGCAGTGGATTTTTGTATTAATTAATTGGTTGATTTTTGTGATATTTTGCCCAGATGGACATTTTAGTTGATAATTAATTTTCAGTGACTCCAAAAATTCTCAAAAAATCACAGTAGCTTTAGGATAGTTAACTCAACTTTGCTTAAAAATTTCATGTCATTTGCACACATATCGGGGCCTAGATAAATTCTTTAATGATTTTCTTAGTTTATTTTTAATAGGTTCATTTCACAGTAAAATTAAGGTTTGACAATTTTCCTAGATTCCTTATCATCAAATCTATCTAGGATAATTTTAGTTCTTGAAAATATTGTGATTTGTTATTTATTAAAATTAAATTAGTGAAAATAACCCTGTAGTTTTGTTTAATTCATAATTAATTCATTTAGTGTGGAAAAATTCCAAAAAAAATAGGGTAGTTCATTTTCATTATATTTAATCATCTAGCCAATTTGTATAATTTTTGGACTTCATTTGATATCTTAATGATTTAACTTCTGATTGGCTGGATTTTTGCATGTGTCTGCATAGAAAATAAAAAAGAACAAAAAAATATCCTCCGAAAATCACACACTTGGAAATTCGCTAAAAATCCACTTAAGGAGACAGATGCCTCAATGAGTTTAACCTTGGACTTCACCAAGTAAAAAAAATTCTGCCGCTTGAAACTAACTCAAATCTAATTTAAGTGGTTTTTGATATTCCCTCTCATATCCGACTGCAACGAACACCTAAAATTTATTTGGACACTAATCTGACCGAGTTAACATAGGATGCGGGGCGGTTATCAAAATGGCGTCGTTGCCGGGGAGGCAGGGAGTTGGGTTATATTTTAGCGAAATTTTGATTGTTTGATTTTCATTCCCCGAGTAGTCTGACCCCCGGTTTTCTTGTAATTATTTTTCTCTTTTATTTCTTTTCATTATTTTTCTGTGTCACTCTCTGACCTCAATCTTTTTCTGTGCGAGGAATGCGAGGAGTCGAGGACGCTTCGAGGATCTAGAATTTAAAATTATTGAGTGAATAGAGAAGCTTTGTAATTTTCATTTTTTTATTTATTTCTTTTTTTAGCATTATTTCCAACGGTTCCCGTTTGGGTTCTCGTGCGTGTAAGTATAGTGAAATTATGTCCCTGTGTGCTGTGTGGGTGAATAAAATTTAGCTTGCACTAGCGGCTCCCCGAGCCAATCTAGGACTTGCTTGTGCTCGTAACTTTTAGGACCACACAACTCACTTAAAAGACGCACTTAGACCGCAGAACATAGCCAAATCAACATGTTCTTCATGTTAATAGAATTGCTTGTCTAGGAGCGGCTTTTATCGCTTGCATTTGCATTTAGCATAAAAAGTTTTCAATTGTGTTTTGCATCTTGCATAAAAAAGCGAAGGGATTACTGTAAGTCTCTTGAACTCAGCATATCATCATTGTTTTAACATGCATCAGCTTTTCTCGATTTCCCCCTCTGTTTTTATCATTTAAATTAAATGGAAATTTGGACTAATCGATAGGCGTGCTGTATGGTTGGATTAATTCAATGAGAACCAAACTTAAAATCATGACTGCTAAACACTATTGACCAAAAAAATCAATAAAATTGGAAAATTGTTTGCGGGAGATTAATCCCCAACCTTGTTTTCAGACTGAGTGAGGGTACTTGAGTGTATGTGAACACCTTAAGGCAGAGCCTGAATCCCCGCCTTCCATATCACGTTCCAACAGATCCTAGCAAATATCACAAGTCGAATAATTTCAGATTCACTAACTAGTACCAAGTAGCCTCCTCCTGTCTGAGGTAGATAGGGAAGAATATGCGGTACTTTGCGACAAGCTGCCAGTAACCCCCTGGGGTGATGTTCCGGCCTTGTCAGCCTCCGTCCCCTTGCAGGTAGATAGGGGTGTGGTCTTTGAATCCATAGACTTGGGATATGAGCGAAGAAAGGAAGGACCGGCAGTATCTTAGGCGACAGGTTAAACAAGGAAGACGCATCCGGCTCTGAGCCAACTTCCCTATAGGCCGCGTAATCCTTGCTATCTTGCTTGAAAATCACACTTAAAATCTACAAGATTAATTGGACTCAATTTCGAGTCCTTCATTGTGTTGAGTGTGAACCCAGGGTTTTGTATTGATTTGTCTGCTTCAGGTAGGAGTAAAATCCTATCTTCTTCTCGCCACATCACGATGAGTAACTGGGTGATCTCGACTCTTTATTCACCGATCTCTCTATGAGCCGCCCACGAAACTCCTCTTCATCGGCCCAAGCGTACCTTGGACCACCCAAGACTCATGACCCTCTTGAGTCCTGGTTGCCTCACACTCAGGGTGGTTACTCTCAAACCAACCCTTTCCTGTCCTCCGAGCTTACCGAGGAAGACCATCGCCTCGGTAATCCCTTCCTTGATCTTTCCTCAGACACCGATCTTATTTCCCACCCAGGAATAGAGGACAAGATGCCGCCTAAGATGCCACCGGATGAGGAGCAATTACGACAAATTCTTGCTCACCTTGCCAAAGCCGAACAGAAGAATGTAGATCTCATGGCTAGGATGGGACAAATAAGAGTATTAGGAGGAATCGACCGACTAATGGTCGATGCCTACAATCCAGTGGAGAACGAGATACAGAATTGGTAGGCACCAGCAGTTCCCGCTGAAGCATTTGAGATGAAGCCCCACTTCCTTAGTCTGCTACTGAAGTTCAACGGGAATACCAACGAAGAGACGTATACCTTCCTCCGTGACTTCGAGCTGGTTTGCAACAATCTTAGCCATCCCAATGTTGGCCAAGATTACATTCGACTAAAGGCCACCCCATTTGCCTTATGAGAAAAGGAAGCACATTGGCTGAAGAACCTAGGGGTGATCTGTACAACCTGGATGCAGTACAAGGACCTCTTTTTGAAAAAGTTCTACCCTCTCAGTAGAACTAACCAAATGAGAACGAAGATCGCTAGCTTCTCTCAAGGACCCAATGAACCTTTCCATGATGCTTGGGATAGGTTCAATGACTTAGTGCAGAAATGCCCCTTCCATGGCATTTCTAAGGCGATCTTAGTCCAGACTTTGTTCTGTGGCCTAACCCCAGAGATGTAGTCGTTAGTCAGTGCCGCCTGTGGAGGAAGCTACCTGAACAAAAACGAGCACGTCGTATGGAAGATCCTGGAGCAGATGGCGGAAACCGGCTGGTCGCAGGCCACCAGGTCCTATACGTTGTCTCCCTTAATCTTATCCAATGAGACAACCCGAAGGACTGTAGAGGATCTGACCGAGGACCTCATCCCCAGCATGGGGATGATTGCCGACAAGCTAACCATGGTCGAGCTGATCCATAAGAGGGTTACTGACCTTGAGTCTCTCTCACGTCTACCAAAACAAGTGGAGGAACTTACTGAGAAGGTAGCCAAGATAAAGCTACATGCCCCTTCTGCACCACCTGCACCTGTACATCGAGTCCATCTTGTACAGGAACAGGCATCGGGGCCTCACAGCGGCTGGGTGGAGGATCAGACTTACACCCAGCAGGACCATCAAGCACCCCCACATGTGGAGACCGGATATGAGGAGCCTCCACAGGTGTTCGAGATCAACGGGTTGTGGTAAAGCCGTGACCCCGTCAATAGACAGTCGGGGATGGGGAACGGTCAGCCTCACCGACCTTCCCCAGCTTACCAAGGAACCAGCTCCGTCCCCGCACCGCGCTTTATGCAGTCCAGGCCAGAACAAGGGTACTAGCCTCAGCAGCACCAGCAGCAGCAGCACACATATCAGCAGGGGCCAGCACCGTCCCACCAGCAGCAGCAGCACCGACACGGCCAGCAGGGCTAGTATAGAACCTCGTCCACGAATCAGCCAACCCAGCCCACCGAATTGGAGTCCCTCACCTTGGCGATCCAGACCCTGTCTGATAGGGTCCAATAAATGCAGAACGATTATCTGAATATGAGAACTGATATCAGATGTGTCTCTTGTACCCAAGACCAACAAATGGCGCCAAAGACCCCAATTCCCGCACAGGTTCAGGCCAACCCAAACAGCATAATCCATGACCAGAACCGACCTTGAGATCAGGCATATTATTCAAATAATTATTTATCTGAACATGAGATCCTTTCGTACGATAATGTAAATCATATGTCCCTCAGGAGCGGAAGGACCGTGACCATACCTGATCGGGCAAGGGCACAGAAGGAAGGAGCCATCAAGTCTCTACCTGAGGAGAACTTGGAGGAAGAAGAGGAGCACCACCACCACCATCGTCGGCAGAAGAAGAGGACATCTGAGTCCTCGAAGCAGCAGTCCCGCATCAGCATGGAGTCCGACAAAACCAATAAAGAGCCCGCACCTCCATCTGAGGAGGATTGTCCAGAAGTCGCGGAAGAAGCATCATCGGTTTCACCTTAGAGTCCGAGTCCTGTACAGAACTCAGTTCATGATCTTAATGAGAATCTTTCAGTTTCCGAACATGAGTTGGAGTCAATAATACCTTTCCCCCGAGCTCTCAAGGGTGGAAAGAAGAAAATGAAAAAATTCCAAAAAGATTACCTTGAGGTGGCAGAGTTCTGCAACAAACACACCAAGGTCACAATCCCCTTTGACAAGTACGTGGAGATGACCCCTGCATTCCAAAAATACCTTAAAGTGAGATGCACACCTACTAGGGTTAGCAGGAAATCCAAAAGCCGTGTTGAGAAACACGTTTTATCAGTAGCCACGACTTGTGCAATAAAGAACTCGTTTCCAAGGATACAAAGAGACATGGGTGCACACTATGTAGTGAGTCTTGTTGATGACATCGCGTTTGCATGCACTCTCCTGGATAGTGGTTCCTCAATCAATCTGATGCCTACAACCCTATATGAGCGGCTTAATCTCGGACCTCTTAGGAAATCTAGAGCCCTTCTACAGTTTGCTGATAAATCAACCAAGAGGTCCCAAGGAGAATTGAGGAATGTTGTGATCAAAGTCGAGGGGCAAGAATACATGGTGGACTTCACTGTCCTGGATATGGAAACCCCTCGTAATTGGAGAGATTCCCAGATCATCTTAGGCAGGCCCTTCCTCAGAACAGCGGTGGCCTTGTTTGATTATAAGATCGGGAACATCCAGTTCCAAACTCTAGGAGGAAATGAGGAACTTGAGATAAAGCAGACAAGATGGCAGAGACCGGATTCCGAATCCAGAACCGAGTACTCTTCAACCGAAGCAGACTGCGAGCATGTAGACACAGTTGGGCCATGGAGATAGAACCCAGCTAGCACCGATGAATCCATCCCCTCCGGAGATGATCTAGTGCATGAGTCAGTTTGCGAGGTCCTCAGGAACGAGTACAGCTCTGAACCTGCATCACCCTACATCTTCGATGACATAGAGGCCCAGTTGGGCCTGTCAGTCCTTCCCTCTTTAGGACAATCGGAAGATGAGGATGATGAGTCGGACGAGGCTTTTGCCGATTGCATGGAGACTTTTGACGATCCGACTCCTGAGCCGAACAACTTGGTGGCAGTTATCACAGAGAATGATCCAGCCACTTCCAACACCGAGCCAGATCAGATTGAGCCAGACTTCTTAGACGATCACACCATTCCTGACCTCAAACCTTTACCCACAACATTAAAATACGCCTTCCTTGTGGGTCAGGACAAGAAATTTCCGGTCATCATCAGTTCCCGATTGACCGAGGAGCAGGAATCTCGCTTTCTAGAGATCTTGGAGAAAAACCGCAAGGCAATAGGCTGGAGCATTTCCGATCTCCACGGGATAAATCCCGCTCTGTGTTCGCACCATATCTACTTGGAGAATGAAGCCAAACCCTCTCGTGAATTCCAACGCCGTTTAAATCCAAATTTACGAGAGGTCGTGAAGAAGGAGATAGAGAAATGGTGCAACGTAGGTTTCATTTACCCAATCTCCGACTCTAAATGGGTGGCCCCAATCCATATTGTCCCGAAAAAGTCGGGAATTCAGATGACCACCAACGAGGACGGAGAGGAGATCGTGATGCGAGTACCCACGTCGTGGCGCATCTGTGTGGATTACAGATGCCTGAATGCCGCAACGAACAAGGATCATTTCCCCCTATCGTTCATTGATCAGATCTTAGAGAGACTAGCAGGGAAAGAGTTCTTCTACTTCTTAGAAGGGTTCTGGGCTACAATCAAGTAGACATAGCTCTGGAGGACCAGGAAAAGACCACATTCACATGCCCCTTTGGTACCTATGCTCTCAGGCGCATGCCTTTTATGTTATGCAATGCTCCAGGTACTTTCCAAAGGTACATGATTGCTTTATTAGCCGAAATGGTTGGCGAATTCCTGGAAGTCTTAATGGACGACTTCTCGGTCCACGGCGATTCCTTCGATTCCTGTCTTAGGAATCTGGACCGAGTCCTCAAAAGATGTTGTGAGGTTAATCAGGTGCTCTCCTGGGAGAAAAGTCACTTCATGGTGACCGAGGGTATAGTGTTGGGGCACGTCATCTCCAAGAGAGGAATGGAGGTTGACCCTGCCAAGGTGGATGTGATCAGACGACTCCAGCCACCAACCAACGTAAAACAGTTGCGGTCGTTCCTCGGGCACGTTGGATTTTATCAAAGATTCATTAAGGATTTTTTTAAGATTGCCAGACCGCTAACTGAGCTTCTAGGCAAAGACATGGATTTTATTGTCGGTCACAAATGTCTTGAGGCCATTAAGCTATTGCAAGGAATGATTATGGATGCACCTATCCTACAAGCCCCAGATTGGTCTCTACCTTTTGAGATCATGACGGACGCCTCAGACTTTGCTGTGGGGGCTGTGTTAGGAAAGAGAAGGGATGGCGTCCCGTTCGCAAATCACTATGCAAGCAAAGTGCTTGACACCGCTCAGCGTAACTATACAGTTACGGAAAAGGAAATGCTTGCGGTAGTGTTTGCCTTGGACAAGTTCAGATCTTACTTAATTGGATCCAAGGTAATAGTGTTTACTGACCACACGTCTATACGATATTTGATGGAGAAGAAGGACGCGAATGCGCGTCTTCTTCGGTGGACTTTACTTATCCAGGAGTTTGACTTGGACATCCGTGATAAACCTGGAAAGAAGAACGTATTAGCCGATCATCTCTCTCGTCTCGAAGATCTTAATACTTCCGAGGATTCACCAATTTGAGACTCCTTCCCTGACGAGTCGATTTTTTTTGTCGACTCACTCCCATGATACGCTAATATCGTGAATTATCTTGTCTCCAAGAATGTTCCCGAAGATTGGCCCAAGAGACAAATTGACCGATTGAAGTCGGACGCTAGACACTACCATTAGGAGGATCCGATCCTTTTCTTTGAAGGACTGGATTGTGTCTGGAGACGGTGTATTCCTCAGGAGGAATACCAGAGTGTCCTTTCTTTATGCCATCATGGAAGGTACTTCAGTGTGGCTTTTACTGGCCGACTATGTTTCGTGATGCCATCACCGTCGCGAAGTCGTGCCCGGTATGCCAGAGAATGGGAGGAACCGTTGGTTCCAAGGATGAGATGCCTATGCAGCCTGTCATCATTTGTGATGTCTTTGACGCCTGGGGCATCGATTTCATCGTCCCATTCCCTGTTAGCCACGGGTTCGAGTATATCCTTCTAGCGGTAGAGTATCTATCCAGATGGGTGGAGGCTATCCCGACCCGAGCCACAGACAGCAGGATGTCTATAAATTCATCAGAGAGCACATCATTTCTAGGTTCGGGATCCCCAAAATGATGATATCAGACGAGGGTAGTCACTTTGTGAATCGGGAGGTAAAGAAACTCCTGATGGACTACGGCATTGAACACCATGTCGCTAGCCCTTACCACCCACAGACTAATGTTATGGCTGAGGTGTCAAATAGGGAGGTGAAAACTATATTGCAAAAGCTTGTCCGCCCGGACTGGAAGGACTGGTCTCAGATCTTGGATCAAGTCCTCTGGGCGTATTGGACAGCTTACAAGACACCGTTAGGAACCTCCCCATTATGAATGGTATTCGTAAAGCCGTGCCATTTGCCCGCAGAGTTAGTGCACAAATAAGAATGGGCAATCAAGAAGGTCAACTGGAACACTCACCTTGGGCAGAAGCAGAGAGACATGGATCTGAATGAGCTTGTGGAAGTTAGAAACCGTGCATATGACGACAATTTGGTGTACAAGGACAAGGTGAAGCGTTGGCATGATAGATATATCAGACGAAAGACCTTTGTTCCTGGACAGAAGGTATGGTTGTTCAATGCTAGGCTAAAGATCTTCCAAGGAAAGTTGAAGTCCAAGTGGACATGACCATTTGCCGTCCGTACGGTGCATGATAGTGGATGTGTCGAGATCTCAGATCTCGTAGATAACGCACCGACATTCCATGTCAATGGACAGCTGTTGAAGCACTTCGTCGAATCCAATGAGCAGTTAGTCCATGTTAAGGAGATTGTTTTCATGCACGAGACAGATTCAGCAGATACACCTCGAGCCGCTTATGAGACCTTGCAGTAGTGAGCTCCAGCCATCCGCAGCATCTCGAAAGATTCAGACCCACTCATTTGTATATATCATCATTCTTGTACATCCTATCCTTTCTCCTCCGCGACTCAAGTAACCCATCCTCGCCTCATTACATCATTTTCTTGGACCATACATAGGATGACCAGATCCCAAGTATAGGGTGGATGAGTCACCTGAGTCGGTTCACTGTACATTCTCTAGATCACATTGGTCCTCATACTCACTTCCGTCCTATACTTAGGCTGACCTGAGCCTAAGTATATGGGGGACCGATGCTCGCATTGTATATTCATCCACTTCTCTTGACCTCGTCTGCCCCACTTTTTGACTTTCTTCTAGACTTAGGCTGCCAGAGCCTAAGTATAGGGGGGCCCGTCGATTTCTATACATTTTCATTTCTTTTTAGCTCTCCTACGCTTAGCACGAGCTATGTCTTTTTCCTCGCTCTTCGTGCTCTGAGGACATAGCACACACCAAGTATAGGGGGCCGTGTATATATTACATATATACTTTACCCATATCTCGTACTTTCGTGTACTTCTTGTATATATTTTGCAATAATTACGGGTGGGTAAAAATTGGGAAAAAAATTATATACTTGTATAATACATACAAACATCTTGTAAATTGTTGTAAAATAGGATGTATACAAATAAAAAAATGAAAATAAAATAGGCTTCTTATTTACTCTTGCATATCATCTCTGCATCTAAAAAGAAAGGAAAAAGAGTCTTGCATTTTCATTCATCTTCATAGCATGACATCTGCATATCTTGCATATGCAAGGTGAAAAGCTAGTGGGTTCTTAACCGAGTTATTAGTAGATATTGAGGATGGACTTGATTTTACCTTAATCCACCTAATTTAAGAGGAACCTTATAAGAACTGGAGTTAAGATTTCTCAGGTCAAGTGACTTAATTCTTTGAGTCCGCAAGTCTATGTTCACATGTCATCTTGATAAGTCTAAGTAGAATATCTCGAGCATACGCAGGATTCTTATAGACAGTGACCTAACTTGGACAAGCACAATGCACGTAGCTCTTCATTGATGAGATAGTGAGGAGGTAGAATCCTTTAGCTTGGAGTAGCACACGGGTGGAAACATCCATCCTCCTCTAGGGAGGGTAGTGCGTCTCAACCTAGTCTGGTAGTGTTGACGTCTAAGGACGGGATGTTGTGGGTTGCAATAATGCTTCAAAAGAGAGAAAGTCTACTGGCTCAAGAGGAAAAACTATAAATGTACATGCTGCACCTTGTATGAGTTTGAAAAAAAAATTGCAATAACTCCAAAAAAATCAGACAAGTCCAAGTGAAAATAAAATACCTGTCGGAGTCTGTATATTACCAAAGAAATGCAGTTGGATGACTTGGCTACACTTGTCAGGCATCCCGGGATAGGTAGCTACACTGGCTACCGTCCATTCTTTTCTCTACCCCCTCCTCTTGAGTTGGTCACACTTGAACTTAAAAGGGAATACCCTGATCCACGAGGAAAGAGTTACAGGTCTGGGTTATTTAGTTACCTTGTTAGAGGAGGCTGGTTCTGAGTCATTTCTGATGTGGAGAGCTATATCTCACTTACACAGTACAAGTAAGAATCATAGTCATCAGAAATTTGCGTTTGAGGATTTGTTCTGACCTGACTATTGAGGAGTCTTGAATAGAAGACTTGTGGAACTTGAAGTCTGTTAGGTCTTAAGTTCAGGTCCAAATAAGGTTCCGCCACACAATTAATCCAAAGGTCGAGTCAAGCACCATTTTTAACTTTTGTTCATGACCTTGGTATGGAACCAAAAATCATTTCACTCTTTCATTTCATTTAGTTGCTCAGGGACGAGCAAGGTTTATGTATAGGGGGTTGATGAATCTGTGATTCAGCACTCCAAAAGTTAAAAATAGAGCCTTGTTCCCGAGTAAATAGAGGCATATTTCCCTTCATAATGCATAAATAGCATTCATACATGCATACATAAAACATACATTTTAGCAGTCCATTTGCATTAAATAAGAAGCCAACATCATTTGTAAAATGTCCACTCATAAAAATAAGCTCTCCCTTATACTATGTACACTTTAGTTAATAATATAAGGAAGAAAGCCAGGAATCCCCTTTGTAAAAGCACCAATAAAGCCCTAAAGCTCTTGGACCATAAAATGCCCATAGATCCCTCATACCAACTCCAAAATAGGTCTACTCACTTTCAGATTAATACACGTTAAATGACCTTTAAAATGAGACTGATTTCATCCAATTTGGAGCTCGTATGAAAAGTTGGGTTTTTGGGCCTCTTTGTATACTACATATATGTATATTTGTATCTTTGTAATTTTGTATCATAGTTGACCTCATCTTGTCTTTGGTCAACATGAAACTTGTAGATCTCATCGAGATCTACAACTTTCATGTTTTGAGTTTTTCCAAATTCGGACTCCTTCTCTCTCTACATTCATTTTTTATTTTCAGCCAATCCCAGCTGGCCACGTGGTGCCCTCTAGTTGCGCCGCGCGGCCCGATCCCCTTGCCCTAGCCGTCGTGCCTCTCAGCCATTGGATGGTCTTCTTGATCCAGTGGCCGGATACTCTCCATGTGCACTTTTATCCATCGTCGTTCGATCACAACCCGCCTCAGATCTGGGCCATCCATTAGCGCCTCGCCTACAACACGCCACGTGGCGCACTATGCGCCATCAGATCTCGCCTTCAGACTTCAATCTACACCATCCACTAGCGCGTTAACTCTAACCATCTGATCGAGTCCTTGGGCTCATCTCCACCGTTGGCTAGCGCCGCTTCCCTATCGCACCACGTGGAGCATTTAGCACCCTTAGATCACGTCGCCTTGACTTGATCTCAGCCGCCCGCTCGCGCCTCACCTTCGACGCACCACGTGGTACCATCACGGCCCTTGATCAATGCGCCCCAGATCAGATCCAAGCCGCTCCATCCCACCGTCTTCTCCGCCGTTGGATCACAAGATCCAACATTGAAGGCTTCGTCTCCTACATCTGGCACCCCTCTCTCCCACGATCTCTGCCTTGCGGGAGGGGTTGCCCCTTTCTATTTTCGGGCGCATGCCATCCACCCTCGCCGACCACCAACACCTCCACGATGACCCCCACTCTTCCCTGATCCTCGCCGACCACCAACGCCTCCACGATGACCACCGGAGACGCTCCACGAACCCCACTAACCTCACTTCATCACCAGCCCGGCCGTCTACTTCAACCTATAAATACTCGATCACTGGTCGATTTCACACCGATCCGCCACCTCCGAGAGGTACCTCGAGCTTGGATCTTCCATTTGATGACAGCAATCGATCGATTCCTCGAGCGAAGACCGGTCTTCTTCTCCGGCAAGATCCGCGGCACCACCGCCATGTCGTAGCCCTCCTCCGAGTAGCTGCTTGAGCTTAGGGCCTTACCGCCCCTTCAAGCGACGACCTGGAACTCGACTTCGAGCTCCAAATCCCAGGTAACCTCCTCCACCTTCATTTTATCTTCGTTTCAATTTTTCCTTCGATTTCTCCCTTTTTATTCGTTGTTCACTGTGATCTTCTCGCCTCGCTCTCACCTCGTCGAGCTCCGCGACGGAGCTCAAACCTTCACAGTACTCCTCACACCCTCTGACGATGCATTACACCTTCTATCAGCTCCAGCTCCGCCACTTGGGTAGAGCACCATCGCCGAGCACCCTTTCACTCCGACTAGGCCTCACCACTCCATCCTCACCTCTCCACTAGCACGCACGAGCTTCGGCTACACTCTTAACCCCTACAGGTACCTCCAGTTCATTGACAGGAAGCTCATCGGAGCTCTTTTTGAGCTTCGCCGCCACGGAGTTCCAACGCCCCTCTCCAGCTCCTGAGACCACCAGAGCCCTCGCCGCACCACCGCGCTTCTTATGGGATATCTCCGAGTCCCCGAAGAGCTTCACCGACACCTGGAGGGACGGGCGGAGCTAAGGCCTCGTCGCCGGAGCCCCGCCAACTCCTCCGCCGGTGACGGAGGACCATTGAGGGAGAAGCCCAAGCTACAGTTTGATCATCTTGATCGAACGGTCGACATCACGCCACATCATCCATCATCCGGAGCTGCAGACAGTCGTAGGATCATCTGTGATCCCATGGACCGGAGTAAGCCACGTGTCCAACATCTGGAGCAGCCCAGGAGCCGTTGGATCTTTCTGTGATCCAGCAGTCAGCATTCAGCCACGTCGCCCCCTTCCAAGGTTTCCGAGCATCGTTGGATCGATCTAGATCTGACGACCTCCGATCTTGCCACGCGTCAGCACCGACATCCTTTGCATCGATCTTGATCCAAAGGTCCGCAGCCAGCCACGACATCGGGCCCGAGCCTCTTCCCCGACCCTAAGCTCGGACCATCCGAGGCTACGCCGAGGCTTACTCGAGACCTCCAGGAGCACCCGAGCCAAGACCCGAGACTCCGAAGCCGCCCGAGCCTAGGCCCCCACATGAGGAGCACGTGTGCCCTATGTATTTTGCACAGAGGTCCCGGGATCTTTCCAAAATTGCAAAAAGGTCCCTGTGAAGCGCCCCCACGTGAGGAGCACGTACCCAGTGGAGAAATTGCATTCCTCCCCCCAGCATTATATGTCATTATTGCATTTAAGTCCCTGTCAGCATGTTTCTTTTTATGTAATTTTATTTTTTGTATTGCAAATACACCCCCGTCTTTGCTCGCATCCCTAGGTGTTATTTTACATCATTTTGAAATTCTAAAAATTGCATGTTGTTGAGTAATTTGTCCTCTATCTGTTGTGACACTTGTCACATTTTTGTAATTGCAGTAGATTTTTGAATTAATTAATTGGTTGATTTTTGTGATATTTTGCCCAGTTGGACCTTTTAATTGATAATAATTTTCGGTGACTCCAAAAATTACAGTAGATTTAGGATAGTTAACTCAACATTGCAAAAATATTTCATGTCATTTGCACACATATCGAGGCCTAAATAAATTCTTTAGTGATTTTTCTTAGTTTATTATTAATAGGTCCATTTTACTGTAAAATTAAGGTTTGACAATTTTCCTAGATTCCTTATCATCAAATCTATCTAGGATAATTTTAGTTCCTAAAAATATTGTCATTTGTTATTTATTAAAATTAAATTAGTGAAAATCACCCTGCAGTTTTGTTTAATTCATTTAGTATCGAAAAATTTCAAACAAATTAGGGTAGTTCATTTTCATCACATTTAATCATCTGGCCAATTTTTATAATTTTTGGACTTTATTTGATATCTTAACTGATTTAACTTTGGATTGGCCGGATTTTTGGATGTGTCTGCATAGAAAATAAAAAAAGAACAAAAAAAATATCCTACGAAAATCACACACTTGGAAATTTGCTAAAAATCTACCTAAGGAGACAGATGTCTCCCTGAGTTCAACCTTGGACTTCACCAAGTAAAAAAAACTGCCGCTTGAAATTTACTCGAGTCTAATTTAAGTGGTTTTTGATATTCCCTCTCGTATCCGACTGCAACAAACACTTAAAATTAATTTGGACATTAATCTGACCGAGTTAACATAGGATGCGGGGCGGTTATCAAACATACACTTCAGCTTCTCGTAACTGTTGCACAAGTGCAAGCAAATCTAGCATTCACTTCCTCAACTCTTTGAGGTGCTATCCCTTTAGATAGGTCACTACCATATCTTAAGGGAAGGAAGCCTTTCTTGGAATTTTCTAGAAAATAGAATAAGTCCAAGGTGTACTACTAATGCGACGGTCCCAATACCCTCTTCTCTTTACTTCAGAACGACTTCAGAACTAAGATCTAAGAGGTATCCTTGAGATCGTATCTCAAGGTATGGAACAACCAAATTATAAAACACTTATTATTATTCTCTATAATTCTAAATGATTAGAATAATGTCTACATTTAGCACGATGAACACAATGGCACTCCCACTAAGCTTCACATGGTTCATCAAGAATTTATCTGAAATCATAACATTTATAATTTCATCAAATCTTATGTTCCAATTACAGGAAGCTTATTTGAGTCCAAAGATGGAGTTCTTTAGCTTGCACATCTTGCTTTCCTAAACCATGAAGCCTTGGGGCTACTTCATATGAATATCCTCAGAGAGGTATTCATAGAGGAATGCAATCTTGACTCTCATCATGAAGATGTCACAGTCAAGTTGTGTAGCTATAGTTAGCAATATTCTGATGGGTTAAAGCAAGGTCACTTGAGATCAAGTCTTATCGCAAGCGATGTCTTCTCTTCAGTGTGTAGCTCATGGCTACTAACCGTGCTTTGAAGGTCTCTGCCTTCTCATCAGGTTTCCTCTTTCTCTTGAAGATCTATTTACACCTTAATGGGTCTTACCCATATAGGTGGATCCTCGAGGGTCCATATACAACACATTTATATGATGTCTACATTAGACTTTTATTGCTAACATCCATCTTTCCATGATATGATCTTCAGAAGCATCATTACATGAAGTCAGATCATTGTCAGATTCAACTGACACATGGAATCCATCTTCAAACTTATTTGAAGAGTTATTAGTGTTTCATCTTTAATTGTCTATTTAGTTTCCGATTTCAGGAGCCTCATTATCTTCTCAAGATTAAATGAGTTCCTTTACTTCATTTTCGTCTTGATTCTCAAGAGAGTCAACCTCTAAGAATCATATTCTCAAAGATGAGATCTTTTAAGAATCTCAAGGTCATAAAGTAGGTATCCAATACCATCCTTTATTTTCCTAATGAAGTAGCACTCTCTAGTGCCAGATACCAACTTAATTAAATGGAACCTTAATACGAATATATAATGCAGTCTCTACCACATATATATACATGGAAAATAAGAGATAATTATGCTAATATTAATCATTGATCAAATCATGTCACACATGATCATTTGTATCTCCCTACAACTCTATTGAGTTAAGGTTCATTAGGAGGATTGAGATAGGAATGATATCCACATCTCCATAAGGTATTCCTTGAATTTATCTAATAGGTACAAGCTACCTTGGTTAGATCATATTCATTTCATCTTCCTTCAAACATTGATTCTAAACCAAAATTGTGAAATCTTTGAATATTTCAAAGTTTTCTAAGTGAAGAAAATAAATCACAAATAATCGTTAATAGATATCACATATCCATAATGTTCATTCTGATATAGATGATTCACACACATCAATATGTATGAGATCTTGAATACCTTAACGTCTAACACTTTTCCCAAAGAAGGGTGTATTGGACATTTTTACTTTGAATACAATATTCATAAGTATGTAAGTTTTGAAATTTAAGACAATCTAAAGTTTCATCTCTTGTCAGTCTTATTGATCACATCAACAGACAAATGTCCAAAACATGATGCTAGATCATTATCAAATGATCTTCATCCTCCTATTGATCTTTAATGGTTTAATTTTTTGTATTAGAAATCTTAATGAACCATTCATTAATTTTCTAATTTAGTAGAGTCCACAAGATTTTAGATTACTAACTGAAATATCTCCATCATAACTCTTGATGATAGGTCTATTACAGAATTCATGTTTATTTCCAACATTTAGAAATAAACAATGAGTGTATTCTAATATCTAGGTCATAGAGACATTCTCTAAGACTAAGGGATCCCACTGAAAATATGAAGTCTATTGATCCAATTGAAATTGTTGCAACAATTGCATCACTTCCAACATGGATGACCAGTAAACCTTAAGATCAAATTTCTAACATTCTAATACAGATGCAACCAATAGCAAGTGCCATTAGAAGATTGAGATACAATTATTAGACTTTATCTTATCAAATAAGCAAGTCAATATCACTGATTATATGTAGATTAATCTGATGTACTATCTGATTCCTTCTCTAAGGATTCTAGATAGATTTGATAGTCATACTATCAACACATCAACTTATTGCAGTATTGGCATTCATCCAACTCTTTTGATGTCATATGGAAGTCACAGAAGTACAGTCAACTCTTTGACTATACTTCTTACTTGGGTCCAACCCATGCTTCCACTGCGCTCCCTTTATCTATAAGCAACCATTGCTCAAGACCAAGGATCTCTTATGTTAAAAAAATCAATATAAGAGTATTTCAACATTTATACATGCTTCATTCAATTCATACAATATGAATATTATGAAGCTTCAGTAATGACTAGAGTAAAGATAGTACAATGATGACACTCATCGTATCTACATCCATTTAAACTCTTGAAACTTAGGTTCAGATAGGTACTCAAACAATTAGAATACATCATCTCCTATAGAGCCACCATTCTGCATAATGCAGAGAACCATGTCATTCATGATGATATGTCGAGAGCACATATGTATGCCAGAACATCTTTTTGGATTTTATAAGGATTATATGATAATTACGATCATTATCGACATGTTACTTAAAAAGTACATTCGATGAGATCAAGACTTATAGAGACTACAAACCCTAGGGTTTCAGTCCTACTGTCTTATTTAATCATCATTCCTCGTTATTATGAGGAAACTTGCACAATGCAACAACATACATTATGTGTCCAATTGCAAGTACAATATCTGGATCATAGGTCCAATCCATGATATTCTACTGGTTATTATTGAGTCTAACATTGAGTGGGATTAAAGAAGGATTATCTGAAATAAGAAATTTGCATATGTGTATATATTATATATACATATTTTACTTTGATTTAGGAATTTTAATATCAAAGTTGTCTTGCCATGTAAACAATGAAAGTTCATTCCCTTAATCACTTTCAATGTAAGAGATATACTTACCATTATATCTCAAGCAGGATCTGGGATCTCCTTCCTTATCTTTGTTACATCCCAATAATATGAGAACTTGTAATTCGGATTAAAAAGAAGCGGGAACACATTCCGCCTTACAAGTCCAACTTGCATCTCCCAATTTGGTCTTTAACACCTAGGCCTACCACCCCTAAGGTGATGTTGACCCGTCATTAATTGAACCAACCGTCAACAGGAATACAACTCGCTATGTGCAATCCAATATCGTCCCAATAATATGAGGACCGATATTGGGGTCAATACGCATAAGTCCTTACTCTTTCGAGAAGCGACGAGCCCGATCCAAATGGATCATATGCAGGAGATGTCACTTCGGACAGGCGTCTCCTACATACAATATCTGGCGACGGAACCCTTCGCCTTGACGGGAGACCATGTATGTCACTTATGTGATCCTCCATATCATATTCAAATTCTAATTAATCAATATGAATCATATCCATTACGATTAATTCTTCCAAGGCAAATAATAACTCTATTCATAATAGAGTCTTCTTAATTGGATATAATTAACTTAATTATATTAAATTAATTTTCAATCCAATTCCATCAACAAACTTGATTTTACTTGAATATATGGTATTATCTCAAAATACATATTAATTGGAATTATAACAATTAGAAAAATACATCATGGTCTCTCAGGAATCATTCGTTCCCTACCTGTTGTCATGGCTAGTACCGGCGTGACGAACCACATACATTGCAACCTGCTACCCTAGCGATCCCCTACTAGACACCATATCCCCCTCGAGAAGAAATAATGTCAAGTCAATCACTTTGTACTTGAGATGATCATCGGTTCTTCAATTGAAAATATACCATATAGTAATAATCAAAATATTTTTTATTATAAGGAAATTTGCTAGACAAATTCCCAATCCTATTCAAGCAAGGAGTTTGATGCATGTGTTTCTATTTATTTTGATCTAGCTCAAATCTAATCAATTATTGGTTGAGGCCAAGTCAATTAAAGAAATAATGATCATTAAATATTTATCAAATATTTTCCATAATTATTTCATGAAATTAACAATTAATTTCACTAATTGACAATCACATGGTTCTTGATTTGGAAAGCAATTTCAGCAGTGACCCCTACTTATTAAATTAGCATATCTCAATCAATTTAAATCCAAATTAAGCAAATTAAGTTTCCATAGTTTGCTAACATGATTTACAACAGAACCTATGTTATTTGCACGCATGTCAAGGCGTTTCTAAACAGTAATTAACTCCTTAATTACGTTAAGATTCGCAGTTCCTGTAACAGTGAATACATGTTCATTAAAACGACCATATCTAGAGCAAACAGAATCCAAATTACGTAAAATCAGATCCTATGGTATCCTTATTTAATGGGGAACAAATCCCTTTTTTTATTTAGTGTTTAAACAATTTAAATAGGGCCGAAAAATTACACTAAATAGTGATGCGAAACTGAAATGCGATAAAACTTTTGCAACCCTAACGAATCCAAGTCGCCTTCGATTTTATGGATCGTATCCAAAACCTTCGAACTAAGGATCTAATACCACTTGAAGTATATGGTTTGATCCTCAAGCGCATCACGGAAGCGTGAGCGTTGTATCGAATAGGACGAGGAGCGACTAGTCGCACTAGTTGCTCGATGCAGCGGAATTTAAAAAAATTCATGCGACGAAATCACATGATCCAAGAACACTTCTCAGATCGTTTCGTCTAAACCACAAATAAGTAATAGGACTACCTCTTGAAGCGTGGTTGCGATCGAGTCTCTAAACGAAGAGACCTCCTGTCTCAAGTCCGATCCGACGGAGGAGACGCTTGCGAGCGCGGGGATGAACCGCATGCTTCACGCAATCCATGTTGATGATCCAAGCGACAGATCTCCTGATCTCGACACACGAGATCCGACGTCTTCTTCACGAGTGAGGCGCATCTAAGGAGACGGAGATCCACGAGCAGACGATCGGGCGGCATAATGGCGACGCTGCGACGATGGAGAACCTCTCTAGGGCATCCATGGTGGACGGTCATGAGAGGGAGAGAGAGTAGACGTGAAGAGAGAAAGAGAGAGAGAGAGAGAGACTTATGTTCTCTTGGTGTATAGAAGAGCAAAGGGGTACCTCTCCTTTTATAATATTTTGGGATCCATGGATCTCAATCCATGGACAACACAAATCCAATGACTCTCATTGATTGTGTTTCTTTTAATGGCCAAGATTTGTGTTGGTAAAAACCAACAAAAATTAATTTAATTTAAATTAAATATATGTTGATAAATCAACACAATTTAATCACAAAATTAAATCAACAATACATGGAGATGTCGAAAGAGAGAATGCCTCCTTCCATGTGGAGAGGGGGGACGGCCAACCTTTCCTAATAGGAGCGGTGGTCGTCCACCCTCCTCCTTTAGGAAGGTGGCTATTTTATCTCCCATATAATCTCCAATATTTGCAACAATTTTTGTTGCAAATTATTCTACAAAAATAATTCACAATTATTTTGTACACATTGCAATCTTGCCATTGAAAATTTGTGAATCATATTCACAACCCAAAATAAAATGTAAATTACATTTTCAATTTAATGTTTAATGTGAATCCAATTCACATTAACATTTAATTAACAAATGTAAATTACAAATAGCTCTCTCTTATATATTATAAATCATATTTATAATATATATGATTAATGTGGATAGTGCTATCCACATTATTCAATATCCATGATAATTAAATCACATTTAATCATCTTAGATCTCTATTCTCATGTGCTCAAATAATATGAATCACATTCACATTATTCACATCATTGATAATCAAATCACATTTAATTATCTAAGATAACTCTCCTTATAATATGAATCAAATTCATATTATCATGATAATTAAATCACGTTTAATTATCCATGTTCTCAATGCTCGGATACATATATCAACGATAGAATTATCCATGAACTCTTTCAAGCATAATGTGCTTTCTCCGCAAATACTTGGAGATAAGGACAGGGCGATTGTATTGTTCCACGTATAGTGACTTGGATATTGAGATCACATCTCAAATCCAGATCTCAAGCCTCCCATAGATGCTTGATTAAATCAAGACCGCAAATCTAATCTTCTCATTGAATCTGAATCACATTCAGACCAATGTCCAATATTTGGACTAAGATCAGATTACTTCTCTACTGAGAGGAGTCACTAAAATCCAGACCTGTTTCATCACTCCCTAGGAATGGAAGCGTCATGGTTATACAATCGTTTATGATCACATCACCCTCAGGTATTCCCAATACCCGTACATCCTGCATACTGGAAGATTCAGAATAAACCCGAAGTATTAGATCAACTTTATACTATCTACTTCAGGGTTTTATCAGTAAGTTTCTCATTTATTTTATCATTGGGAGTTGGTATCAATCATATACTTTCCAAAAGTATATATCATACCTAGGTCTTCATCATATACTTTCCAAAAGTATATATCAAACCTACAAATTCAGTCAAGCTTCCAAAGCGAGACGACCGTGCACACGGAATTTGATTCTTCCCAATATCTCATGAGTGAGCTCATGTCTTCCGGTTCAATAGTGAACCTGTATGATCCCTTTGAGAGATCGTATTACTCATATGACCTTATATGCACACTAGCGTGCCGGTGTATAGACATTGATTAGGTCATCAACCTATTGGTCTGCCAAATGTACATACTCAGATATATAGTAACACATATGTCTCCGGTCAGAGGATGTGTGCCTATATCATGACAACATACGACATAGGACTTTGGTTATCTCAATCTCATTAAGTCAACTCTTTGACCTAACTTATCTAACACCTCCGAATCTCTATTCCTATGCAAAGGACCTGCATCAAGAGGTCGGTCAAGTATCAGCCAAATTGAGAAAGGATTGCCATCTCCTACTCATGCTAGAGATCATCTCCTAATAATCATTTGACGGTGCTTGAAGAGTCCTCAATCTAAATCATTAGATATTCATCTAAGCACCAACCTCTATGATTCAATAATTGAATCAACAACTGTATGATCATCAAGATGGTCATGGTACATAACCCTAATTGTACTAAGGGACCTATTATGCATATTATTTATTCTTCATTGCAGATCAGGGAATGATATTTGCAATAACATTTATTGCATAATGGCTTGTTGTGGGCTCGCATGTCCAACAAGGTAGGCTCCTGCTACGGAGTTTGGCTCTACAACTTCGGGGAAGCGGTCCGCAGCTGCTGAGGGTCACTAGAAGGCCCAGGACGTCGTGGATAGGCCTGGAGAGCTTGGGGAAGAAGAGGGTCCTGGGAAGCTTGAAGTCAAGATGAATTAAGTCCAAATGGGCCCTATTGAACGCACAACCAGCACAGAAAAGAATATGGGTTGAGGGAAAACTTCCGTGACCGGATTAGGTGTGGAATAGGTGGTGGTTAGGCGAAGGGCGACGAAGTCCAACGATGCGGTGGAGGAGGACTTCGATTCACAGACCTAGGGCGGATCTGGTTGGTCCGATGAGTCGAAGACGTAGAGCATGCGATGGGGAAGGAAATGAAGGCGATTGGGCGAGTCGGGAACAAATATAGAGGATATTGTCGGAGATCATCTCCGAAGAACTACGTAGATGGCTGACTACCCTAATTTGACTAACCAAAACCTAAACTAAGAACATAAAGTTAAACCTACAATGAAATGTGATTAAAAAAGAGATGAAATATATCTCTTATACATGGGGGTTGCCTAAGGAGAAGGGCTGCCGGTGAGGGGGCCATGGATGTATCTCCGTGCTCCTAGAGCTCCGGCCGACCTCACAACTACTCCTCCTATCACAAGAAGGCCTGTTGAAACCAAGGCGAGGGTTCCTAGACTCGAGACGGTGTCCAAAACATTAATGGAGGTCGGAGGTACTATTTATAAGAATTTTGGGACACCCTTAGTAACTGGTCGATTAAAAGAATTTCGGCATATATAGAAGGGATCAAATGGTTGGGCATGGATGTATGATAATAAATGATGAATTTCTCTGAAGGAAGCAAGGTCAATTGATTGATGGAGTGGTCAGGAAAAATGGTGGAAACTCAGGAAAAAAAAGTATGCGTCAAATCAACAGACTGGAGGGGAGTTGACTGGGCGGTCAACGAATAGGGCGCCCTTATTGGGCCATGTCAGCCCGGATAAGGACAAAACAAGCTAGTATTTAAAGAATAAATAATTAGAAAAATAAATGATTTTATTAAATTTTCTATATAAATTAAAAATTTTTTATTGTTTTATTTATTATTCCATTCTAATTTTTATTTATTTTTTGGTGTTATTTATTAGTAGTTTATTTTTTGGGGTATGTTTATAGGTATATTTACCGATATTTTGACTATTTTATTTTTATTTTGTATGTTTTATTTTATTATTTTATTCTTTTATTTTATATATGGGGTTAATGGGGCTGACCCCTGTGGGCATCCAACATGGCTGCCCCGCCTCAATTTTTTGCAAATTTTTTTATTTTTTTGAAAAATATCGTCATGTATATTCATCCCTATATCCCTCCTATATGCAATTCGAATTTCGTCAGAAACAGAGACTCCTATGGCCTCCATCCAAACAGGGTTGATTTAAAAAATCCCACGACCGTTAAAAAAATGACATCTGGATGGTGGCTGTAGGAGTCTGTTTCTGATGAAATTCGAATGGCATATAGGAGGGATATAGGGATGAATATACATTGTGATATTTTTTCAAAAAAAATTGAGAAAAATGGAGTGGGGGCAGCCCCATTTTTCCCTTTATCTATTTATAACTTATTTTTATGTACATAAATATATTCTTATTATATTTTTTTTGATATTGTTTGTACACTTGAATAAATAGGTATGTATATTATGTAGGTATATTTTTTGGTATTTTATCTATTATTTATATGCATTATTTTTTTTAATATTTTTCATTGGGTTTTATTTTGGTCTTATTATGTACGTGTTATGAATAATAATTACAAAATTATAAAAAAATATGAATTTGTAAAAAATAATAAGGAATAAATTGAATATTTTATTCGAGTACAATGTACAGTGAAGGTCCAAAACCTAACTTTCACAGCGTAACTCCAAGAAATATGAAACCACCTCCTTTAAATAGCTTATGAAAAGTGATAAATAATTAGAGGTGATTTTAATACATTTTGGGTTTTTATTTGTAAGATATGGGTCTGTGAACCTAGGATTTTGGCTTTTTATTTTGTGTATAAAAAGTACTCTGTATATTATTTTTGTGTAAAATCAATTTTATATTTCTTATTTACGTTATTATCTACAACTTCTATGTACAAAGATTCTTTATTTGATGTATAAATAATAAAGAATAAAATAGGTGTCAACAATGAGGAAACAATGAATAAAAGAATAAGGCTTTATTGTATTTTTGGCCATGTTCTCCCCGTACTTTATTCCTTGTTCACCAACTCAATTGTTGACTTGGTCTCGGGGTTTAGGGTCATAAAAGGTCTTCGATATTTTATTCTTTTTCTTTTCTTCTCTTTATTCTATAATATTGGCACTAAAAACAATATTATATACAATTAATACACTAAATAATGGCTGCTAATTATTACAAAATGATCCTATTTACATGCATTAACTAGGGTGTTAAGGCCAAAATGATAGAATAAAGGTGATGAAATGGAGATTCATCACCCCCTGGTACTTGCCTTTGCTAGTCCCTAACAAACACTTATGCAATAAGTACAAAAGGAATAAAGAAGAAAAGAAAAAGAAAGAATAAATGGAATTGATTTTAATTATTAAACTTTGCAAAATCAAAGTTTGGACCTCATGTTAGACCTTGATGTGAGAATGTGAGTGGAACCTTGTCGAGAACCAAATTTAAAACACAACATTCTTCGAGAGCTTCAGAACTCGATTCAAACCACCTTAATATCCATGTCAGAACTAGCCTACATCATTGGCAAACCCTTATGACTATGAAGTTGACTTGTACATTGTAAGTGAAAGTGGCTCTCCCCAATTGAAATGACAAAGGAACTGATTTCTCCATAATGACAACCCAGTGATTCCCCAAATCCAGCATCTCTTTCCACGAGGAGCGGTGTATTCCCTTCTAAGTTCAAGTGAGATCTGACTCAAGAGGAGGGGGTGAAGAGAAGAATGGATGGTAGCCAATGTAGCTACCTATCTCAAGATGCATGACCAGTGTAGTCAAGTCATCCAGCTACACGCTCACATGGTATAACTTTGATGCTCAAGCTTGCTTATTTTCTATACAACATATATACATACTCCGACAGATATTATATTTTCAATCAGGCCAATCCACTTTTTTGGAGTTTTTTTTCAAAATACTATTTACATCAACATTTATATAAGAGTTTTTCCTCTTGAGGCAGAAGACTATCCCTCTTTTGAAGCATTATTGCAACCCACACTCTTATGTCTTTAGACCTCATGGCTACTAGATAGGGTTGGGATGCGCTTCCCTCCCTAGACGAGGATGAATGTTTCCACTCATGCACGTCTCAAACTAGAAAATCCCTTCCCCTCACCACTCCAACTGAGTAGAGCCAAGTGAAAGGTGCAAGTGTCATAGTTAGGTCATGGCCGACAAGAGTCATGCATACGTCTCGAAAAGTTCTAGTTAGTCAGTTGAGGTGACTTGAACACAACCAGGAGTCTCAAAGAATTAAGTCTGAATAGACCTGAAGTACCTTAAATCTTGTTCCAAAAAGGTTCCTATGCATTTAGTGCAGTAAGGTCCAACCAAGCTCCAATCTTCGACTTTATTTGGGCTAGTTCAATCATCATGATCAATCTGAAGGAATATGAATGCCATGTAAATGCTTTGTAAAATACAACAAATATTTTCATGATGCAACTTTCTTCAAAGTCTTGATCAAGATGATGCATACGCAAATTTGTCTTTTATTTTGTAAAAATGTTTCTGGTATTTTTACTTTTGCAAATGTTTTTGTGATTTTTGAAAATAGAAAATTTTGGCTAGGAAAATAGGTACAAATATTTACATGGGGATGTATCTTATTTTCAAGAGTTTGATTTTAAAGAATTTACAGGGGGCAAGTGATCACTTTTATAGACATATGCATAATGAATTTGAATATGGTGTGTATACTCCTCGAACTTATTTGAAAATCATTTTACAAAAGTTTTGAAAACAATAGTCCAAAATAATTTTTACAAGCTAATTTTACAAACATTTACACACATTTGAAAATCTTTTTGCAAAGGTTTTTCAAATTGTATATATAGGTTTTCAATTATTTTTCAAACCATTTTTTAAACCATAAGCAAATCATTTTTAAAACATTTTTATTTCACTTGAAGAAAATAAATTTTGTAAACAAGATGTTTTTACAAAGTTTGGACACTTTTTACAAAATATTTTCCAAACAATTTTTCAAACGATTTTTCGAAAAGATTTTCAAACTATTTTTCAAAATTTTGAAAAAGTATTTTCACCTGATTTACTAATCAGTAGATACATAAAGAGAGATTTTACTGAATAATTTTAGCCATGTGTAATTTTTCAAAAATACAAAAGTATGAGTTATGGATAAGTATATACACAGTAGATACGACCCCCTATGCTTAGCATGAGCTATGTCCTCATAGATCGAAGAGAAAAGAGAAGACATAACTCGAACTGAGTATAGAAAAACCTAAAAATAATGAATGAAGGAATAACTGAATGAGAAGTCGACCGTCCCCCATATACTTAGGATCAAGTAATCCAAAGTATAGCAGACTGTACTCAAAGCAGGGAGGGTCAAGGGTGAGAATGAACGGATCGTACTCAAGATGTCTTCCCCTATACTTAGGGTAAGATATCCCTAAGTATAGAAAAGAAGAGGAGACATGGGAGAGGATCAAAAAGTGAAACTACATGGGGAGCACACCCCTCTATACTTATGATAAAGTACGTATGAGGTATTGCAGACTGACAATGAGGGGTGATACACAGAAGCATTTTTTTTAACAGAGAACGGACGTCGAAGAAAAAAAGATGGAGAAACTTAAAGAAAAAGTTTATGGGTTGTATTATCTGAATCTTTTGTTGCGGCTACTGTTGTGGATGTATCATCAAAGCGCAGTACCCGGATAGAGTCGACTAAGGCCTAGAAAGTGTCTTGCTCGAGGTAGGGATTCAGTAGTTTACCTATGACAACAAATGGTTGGGCATCAAGAGACAATTCTGATATTGCAATGTTGTCTTTATCACGCACTTCTCGAACTTGAAATGTCCAAGTGCATTTGCTTTTTATTTTACCCGGGAAGATCTTCAACTTTGCATCGAATAACCACACTTTATGTCCAGCTTCGACGGTCTTTCGTCTGATGTGCTGGTCGTGCCAGCATTTCACCTTCTCCTTGTACATCAAGGTTTTATCATATGCATAGTCTCGAAATTCCAAGAGCATGTTCAGATCATCTTTTCTTTTCTGACCACTTCTTTGTGAGTCCAAATTGCAGATATTGATATCCCATAAAGATTTTTGAATTAATTCCACGAGCAGATGACGTGCTTTCCCGTAAATAAGACGGTAGGGTTACATGCCCAAGGGAGACTTGTAAGCAGTTCTGTATACCCATAGGACGGATTCCAAGAGTTGGGACCCGTTCTTTCTGTCCGACTTCACAAGATTCTGAAGGATCGTCCTGATTTCTTATTTTGATAGCTCCACCATGCCATTGGTCTGAGGATGGTAAGGAGACGTGACACGGTTCTCGATGTCGTACACATTCATGAGCTTCTTGACCTCTCTATTTATAAAGTGACTACCCCAGTCTAATATCAGTATCTTTGGAATTTCAAATCGTGAGATGATGTTCTCTTTCAAAAATCGACAAATTGTACTACTGTCTGTAGCTCGAGCGGGGACACCCTCAACCTAGAGACTCACATAATCAACGACAAGAAGGATGCGCTCATATCCCTGACTGTTGGGCAAAGGTCCCAAGAAATCCATGCCCCAAGCATTGAATATGTTTGTTATCTAAATGATCTTTAAAGACATTGAATCTTTTGCTATGAGGGTGCCTTTTAATATTTGACAGTCAGTGCATCATTTGCCATTGGTTGCTGTGTCCTTAAATAATGTTGGCCAATAGAGGCCACACTAGAATACTTTTGCAGTGGTTTAATCTCCAGAGTGATGTACACCATATTTGAGCTAGTGACAATGCTTGAGGATATTATGATGCTCCACTTGAGGAATACACTAGCGCTAAATGCAAGCTGCTCCTTCCCTGAATCGAAGTGGGTCTTCCCATTGGTAGAAATGAATAGTTGACAAGAACTTGTCCTTCTTGATTTTTGTCCAAATTTATGGAACCATACCGGATAGAAGGTAGTTCACAATATTGGCGTACCGAGTGAATCCATGGCTAAAATTGATTCGTCAGGAAAGGTGTTTGTTATGGGTGTACTGCTAAGTAGATGCTCTAGCTGCTCCATTCTGGAGAGGTGATATGTTACCACATTCTGAACACTAGGCTTGTCCTTGATTTCCAAATCAAACTCCTGGAGAAGGATCCATCTGATTAGGCTGGGTTTGGCATCCTTCTTCTGTTGTAATTATCGGATAGCAGAACGGTCAGTGAAGATGGTGACTTTGGTCCCAGTAAATAGGATCTGAACTTCTCATGTGCGAATACCACAACCAACGATTCTTTGTCTGTTATAGTATAATTTATCTAAGCATCATATAATGTCTTGCTCGCATAATGAATGGCATAGGGCGCCTTATCTTTCTGTTGTCCTACCACAACCCCAACTGCAAAGTCTGATGCATCTGTCATGATCTCAAAAGGAAGAGACCAATTCAACGGCTATAGGATTGGAGCTTGGGTGATTATCTCCTTCAGCTGATTGAATGAAAAGAGAACCAGCTGATCAATATTAAACTTGGTCTCCTTGCATAGTAATTCTGTGAGAGGTCAGGCAATGCGGTTGAAATCACAGATGAACCTTCTGTAGAAACCCACATGCCCCAAGAATGACCTCATATTCTTCACTGTCTGTGGTGGCTCAAGATTGGCAATAACATCAACCTTTACCGGGTCGACTTCCATGCTACATTTAGAAACGACGTGACCCAGCAAAATTCCTTCTGTAACCATAAAGTGACTCTTTTCCCATTACAATACAAGATAGACTTCACGGTATTTCTGAAGTACTCTGTATAGGTGCAGAAGAGAAGAATCAAAGTTGTCACCATAGATGGAGAAGTCATCCATAAATACCTCGAGAAAACTGCCTACCATCTTGACAAAAACTGCAAGCACGCATCTGTGAAATGTCGTAGGTGCGTTGCATAATCCAAAGGGCATTCTCCTGAATGCACATGTGTCGATTGGGAAAGTGAAGGTTGTCTTCTCTAGATCTTCTGAGGCGATTGCCACTTGGTTGTACCCGGAGTACCCATCCAGAAAGCAGAAGAACTCCTTGCCAACCATTATTTCCAAAACATGATCAATGAAAGGCAAGGTAAAGTGGTCCTTCTTTGTTGTTGCATTAAGACAGTGGTCGTCAACACATACATGCTAGGATGTTGGTACCCGAGTAGATATCTCCTCTCCTCTGTCATTTGTAACCACGGTAAGCCTTAACTTTTTCAGAACGACGTGCAGAGGGCTCACCCATTTCAAATCAGAGATGGGATAAATGAAGCTTGTGTCACACCATTTCTCGATTTCATTCATAATGATGTCACTCAGATTCAGATTAATTCTTCTTTGAAGCTCACAAGACATCTTGGCATCTTTGTCCAGGTAAATATGATGTGAGCACAACGCATGATTTATCCTACGGAGATCTGAGACATGCCAACCAAGTACCTTGCAATTTTTCTCTGAAACGTCTAGAAGTCAAGATTCTTGCTCTGGGGTCAGCCTGCTACTGATGATGACCGGAAACATATTGTCTGCACCTGCATGGAAAGCATACTCCAGTACTGCATGAAGTAGCTTGAGTTGCAGTTCTGATCTGTCCAACTTATTAGTCAATTCTGAGACAGTGTTGGTAGGAGGATGTACTACTTGAACATTTGCAGGGTTGCCAACCTCAATGCTCTCTTGAGATTATGATAATGTGTCGAACTGATCTGTGACGGGATCATAGTGTTCGGGATGGAGTGAATCATTGGAGTTAAAAAGATGCATCAGCATGTTTGACTCTGTCTCCCAAATGTCTTCGAAGCTTGTGTCGACTGCGCTTTCCATGTCTTCCTCTAGAGAGAGGATTTCCTGTGTCCATGGATCATTCAAGGAGAGTTGTAATAAAGCTATAGTCTACTTTAGACGTAGCTGTATATCCCTTGTCTGTTACGACTTTAGGCTCGCTGATCATGTCTATGGTAATTCTGTTGTTTCCTGAGTTGAAGGTGATCTTATCAGACCCATAGTCAACCACGGCTTCTATCGTGTGTAGGAATGGCCAGACAAGGATCGTAGCAGTCTTGAGTAAGGGTGTGGGTCATTCCATATCAAGGACTACAAAATCAATTGGGAACTACATCTCACATACCTTCACCACATCGTCTTCCAACAGACCTCGAGGTCTCTTAATGGATCGATCCGTGAACTAAAGGATCATACATGTTTTCTTGAGTAGACCTAGCCCAATTTTTTGCAGTAATGATGAAGGTATGAGGTTGATGGAAGAACCGCTGTCAAGCAGAGTTCGCTCAAAGACTTGATCGAAAATTTCCTAACTGATTAGAAGTGCACCTTTATCTTGCTTCTTTTGTGGGAGATTGCTGATGGTTGCAACTGTGGCCATGGTGAGAACATGCTTCTCAACCTGTTGACACATGTTTTTGTGTGATGGTCGATGCTTTCTTGTACATGCCTCATTCAAACCTTTCTTTACAGCTGGTATGTATTCCATGGCCCTCATCAATGGAATCTCAACAGTCAAATTTTTGATGATAACCACAATACAAGGGTCAGACAAAGCACTTTTTCATTTTGCCATTTGTTTGGATTTTTAAATTGCATCAAGAAAAGGAATATTTACATAACTGTGATCATAAATAGAGTTTTTATTTACAACAAAATCCTTTTCCAGAATATGTTGCACATCTGAGTCACAAAAAGGAGTACAAGCTGGAAGCTGAGATGCTGGTGCAGGTGGACTGGCAAAAAGTGGGGCCTCTGCTCCGTCGGCTGGCATAGGATCGCTGCAGCTGGTTGCTCCTCGATGGCTGTCACGTCTTAACTTTGGTGACGATCATCTTTTTGGTCTTTTTGCTTTTTTTGATTTTTATGTTCTTTTTGATGATGCTGATGGTGGTGGATGGCAGTTGGAATGGCTCCTCCTTCTTCTTCTTCCTCACTTGCCCCTATAGCTGGCACTATTGATGCAGAAGATGACGATTCACCTGAAGCTTTATTCTATCCCTTTTTTGTGGCAGGCGAAGGCAAGGCCCTACCGCTCCTGAGAGTGACAGCATTAGATAAAATAATAGCATAATCATCTGACTCTATAGGAATAGATGGTACATCACATTCTACCTGCTCTCTTTTATTGATGTTGTTGGGGTTGTCTTTGACCTGATTTGGAATGATAATTTTCGTGGTGGTTAGGTCATCTAACTTCCTTGCCATGTCAATCAGGCTTTTGACAAGCTGGGCCAAGCAATCACGGGTTGGGTTCACACCATTCTCCTCAGAAGGTTCAACGGGCGGACCATGTTGCTACTGAGAGTGTTGGGGCTTAAGCGGTGATTGCTGGTGATGTTGAGGTGGTAGAAGAAGCTGATATTTATGGTATGAGGGAGGAGGGAAGTTTTGGTATTGTGGAGGTAGGGCTGCCTCATACTGGTGGTATGGCTGTGGATGTTCGTATTACAGCCACTGGTAGTGTTTATTCTTCCTCCATGTTTGGGATACTGAGGAGGCTGGTGATATTGCGGCGGAGGTCGTGAGGACTGCCCAAAATGACCACCCTATGGTTAGTGGTATTGCCGATTGGTTTGTTGTTGGCCCTAGGGATATCCGGTAGTATGGGCCAGTTGTGCATCATTACTCCAAACACCATTGAATTCTTGAATCGAGGTTGATGGTGGGAAGGCTGGATCTGATGATGGAAGGAAGCCTGGCTGGAACGCAACCATCTGCTGCTGCAGCGGGCCCTGATCGGGTGTTTGCACGTAGTACACGTGTTGTATTGCCAGTGGCTGCTGGCCCGGCTAAGGTTGTTGTGTCAGTGATGGCTCATCTTTTTTCTCAGCTGGAGCTTCCGTGGATGGTATCGCCAACTGAACCGAACTGATGGTGCCCACCTACAGCTCCAGGTGCTTAGTGATCTGGTCCAGCTTGTCGAGATCCTATGTCCTCTTTTCGATCACAGTGAGTTTCTCAAGATCCTGTGATTGCTTCTCAATGATATCAACTTTTGATAGATGGATCCCGATAATACTAAGGTTGGAGCTCTCATCTCTCTCCGCCTCATGAGACGGTGCCATAGGGAGTTGCTTCTGGAGGATCTGGGGTTGCTTCAGATATGCCTTGGATGAAGAGAGGGCGGCCTCTCCTTTTGCAATTTCCTCAAAAATCTACCAGACCACATGTTCATCCTTATTGAAATGCAATCCCCCACAGGCAGTGTCAACGAGCTGTTAGCTTTCTACGTTCAGGCCCCCGAAGAAGTGTTGGACCAAGCTGGTCTTTGGAATTTCATGATGGGGGTATTTCTCCAGTAGATCTGTGAATCTCTCCAAGGCTTCGTGAATACTCTCGCGTGTCCCCTGGGAGAAGTAGTTGATCTTGGATCATATCTGGTTGAGCTGACCGAGAGGATATAATTTATTCTAGAGTGCGTACTTCAGCTCCTCCCATGTCATCACGACCTTTCGTAGATGATTGGCCCAATATAGGGCCTTGTCCTATAGACTAAAGGGGAACTCCATCATCTTCACTACAACCAACCCAACATTAGGGTAGTGGGTAGTACGACAGATGCATGAAAATTTCTGTAGATGAATGTACGGCTCTTCACTGGTGATCCCGTGGAAAGAATGGAGAAGATCAAGGAACTGAGGCTTTAGTTCAAGTGAGCATGCATCATTGGTATGAGGATCCACTTAGTCATCTGGTTGTCTCCAGGATTATATGTCTCCTTCAGTAAAGATTTTTGCCTCCCTTGTTCTGGCTTTTCTTTGTCGTGGTTCTCATAGGGGCCTCATCCTCCTCTTGGTTTGTATCCTCCTCCTCCTCCTTGTCTATTCATGGCGTCATTCATCATATCCTGAAATGTAGTCTTTGCTAGGGATTGCTCTGTCAGTTGCTGCTGAATGGCCTAGATAGATGCCGACAACTGAGCGTTCACCTGAGTCTGATCAGGCATCTGTCCTTGCTCTGGTTGTGAAGCTGGCTGTTGACCCTTGCCCTTTCTTGAGGAGCCATTTCGGGGTCTAAGTCTGAAAAGATGAATTCCATGTTCGGATCCAGGACTGGGAGTGTCTTTAATCTGCAATTTGAAAAACTTCCAATCAGACCACTTGCAATTCAATCTTCAGCTGCCAAGATGGATCTGGAATTAAGGTCAATTCCAGAGTATTGTGACTGAAAATGCTATGGGTTGTAATTGACTCTCATTCACAACAATGAAGGTGGGACAAAGATAATCTCTGTTTAGTGAGTGGTTGAGAAGGGTGGATAGAAGATGAGGAATCTGGAGATCAACCCGCAAGGTCCGGATCGGATTTTTGGGAATCATCTCAAATTATTAACGAAGTCGAGTCAATTGAATCGATGTAGGTGTCAGCAAGGTTCCGACTTAAGCCATCCATGATCGACATCGTGAAGAAAGAAGGAGATCGATGCAGGAGGAAAGATGCGATGGTTAATCGAGGATGAAAATGTAGTGCAAAATAGTAGAAATGCTCAAATCGAACGAGGGTCAAGGGGAAGATATATATGACCATGTGAAACCGTGAAGGTTCGGCTTTTTGTTATCTTTTCAGCTTTTAGAGTTGTTATTTTAAGGCATATCTTATAACAAGTCCTTAGCACGCTAACCCTATAGGAGAGAGAGTACTGCCAGAAAAGTAACATGTACTTATCCTCCTCCTTTGTAACCTGTAGTTTGCACTTTTCGATGTCCTTGTAGCCCTTCCTATATCCCTACTCAACCAAAGAAATAGATAGAGGAAGCCGATACGCGAAACTGCAACTTTGGTTCACGTTCACAACGGAATCACCCGTGAGCATGTAAGAACCTACTCGGACGCAAACCAATGAGATAGACACCCATGTGAAGGCATGGCCTATGCTTAGTACTTTAGACCATGCTGGTGTTCCACACAAGGAAGAAACACCATTGTTGACAAGGACCTACTCGGTCACGTATGATAGAAGCACAATTACTTCGGAAATCCATGCGATGCACAAGGCAATTACAGACTGGGTTTTTGGCTCTAATCCTCAGTGGGTCATACCTCGCTCATCGAAGGGGTATTGGTCCCCTCCGAAGGTATCTGAAAACATTGTGGGCTTTATGAACCCAAGGCAATGATAGTCCATTACGGATTTTAATTAAGGACACGGTTTGTTTAACAGACCCTTGTTTTAGTTTTTTGGGTTTTCACTTTTTTTGGATCTATTTCTTACAAGCGCCAAACGTTTTTGTAGATTTTCATTTAAGTCCAAGGTTCTCAAAATCGGAGGGAGATAGAAAAAAAGTCGTACAAGTCAATTCAATGATGGAAATCTCACCATTGAATCAAATGATGCATGTTGAGTTAGAAGACTTACAGTGCTTCCCAGAAACAGGTCCGTTCTTCGATGCCGATCGATGCCTGCCACAATAGGTCCTACAAGAGCTGTATACAACCTCTCGGCACACAGTTTCAAGTCCAAATTACTAATATTTATTTACTTCGACTATATCCAATCGTAAAGGACTATAGGAACATGCATTCATATTAGTGTATGGACCTAGTTACCGAGTCAATCAACCTATGTCTATGGGCTTCATGCACACAAAATAAAACAAAATAAGGCAGAAAACTCAAAACAATGGAAAACAAAATAAAAGAAGGTGAGAAAAACTCAGAAAATTGAGGCAAGGCCCCCAGGTGAGCAGATACCCGGGCACTAGACTTCGTTGTGGAGTAGAGTCCAAGTCAATTGTTACATACTAAAATGATCTCTCTCTCACCAATAATTACATAAATGAAATCTAAACTAATTATAAGCTAACTTCTTCTCCTTGCTTCCTTGATACCCTCTCCAACTGGTAAACGAGAGAAGACCATCCTCCTCCAAGCTTGGTTGCATTGACCTCCTAAAAAGTTGTCCTCATATGACAAGCCCTCGTATCAAAGTCATAAGGAGATGGAATTAGCACAATTAATCAAATTAAATCAACTGGGCTAAAGATAAAGATCTAATGAGTGAAATTAAATCAATAATTCAATAAATATTTATAATAATGAATCAAATGGATAAATAACTCTACAGAAATATGAATGACAAAACTAGGCTACGCTCATTGCTCCCCAACAATGGCGCCATCCAATAACAAGGGTTTTCATAGGGGTCTTGTCAATCCACATAGTGGACCATCAATCGTCGATGTGACCCCAAACAAAAACATTGATTGATCAGTAAGTAACCCAAAACATATACAAAGCCATGAATAACAAATGTGAGGTTAAAATTTATTACCTCTACCATAAAATGCATAGTGATAAAGCATGTAGCGGTCGAACCATAGAGAGCAAAACAGGTAGCCTATGGTTATTTATTTACAACCACGTCATTTATCATGTATATACATCTTCTATGGGTTTTTTGATTTTATAACATTCTATTTAATTTTGTTTTACAATTTTATATTTTTTAAAATTTTGTGAATTTATATTTTTTGGATTTTTATATATTTTTTTGTATATGTATTAACTATAATGATAAGACTATATACTATATAAGGCATAACGTGTATTATTCATATAATTATATACAAATAGTGTAAATACAGAAATTATAGTGTTTTAGGATTTTTATATTTTTTCTATTTTTGTTATTTTTTGGAATTTTGGATACTTTTAATGTATTTATAAAGTCAAAATTACCTTATATAAAGGTTATAATAAATACTTGAAATTTATTTGGATTTTAAAAATAGTAAATAGGTTCCAAAATTACTCAAATTAATTTTAATAAGTAAATATTTATAAAAAGAAAAGTATAAAATAGAAAACTCAATTTTTGGATTTTTTTCATGAATATTTATATTTTTATGAAAGGTTTTGTGTTTTTCAATTTTTATGCCTTTTATTTTTCCATTTTTAGTGAGTTTTGGTTTGTAATTAAAATACGAAAAACTATACTATATATAATTTTTTTGGAATTTCTAGAAACATTTTTTATTTTTTTGGTATTTTCTAAGATAAAAAGTAGAAAATTAGGCTCCTTTCTATTTTAAATAAACGAATTTAATGCACAAAAATACAAATAAAAATATGGATGTGAATGTACATGGCAAGCATCATCTAATCCAATTTTTGTGGATTTTTAGGAGCACATTAGCTATACTTAATAAATAGATGAAAAACAACAAATTATATGTCCTAGTAGGGGCATTTTTGCAATAGAAATAAATGTCAGAGGCTAATATGTAAATTTTCCAAAAGTATACACTAATGATTCTGTTTTCTTGAACTTTTAACCAAGTACAAAAACCGTCAGGGACCTGTATGCAATTTTGCCACCTTGCGTGGGACGACAAGTGAGGTGGCGTAGAATGGACCTAAATGTAATTTACATAAGTTTAGGGGACAACATGTGAAAGTTCCAATTTATTTTCATTGGTACATTTAATATACAGTACTACATGTTAAATATACAAAAATACGGGGCTAAATGTAAATTTTACCCCATAGAAGGTGCGGATTGGACGGTGGTGGTTCATCCACTTAAACACGTTGCACCTTCAGGTGCGACCATGCCCCTTCGCTATCCAACGATGGAGATCAGATCTCACAGTTGAGATCAACGGTGAAGGAACAACTCAATCAGATGGCTCTGGTGTTATCTGGGGCTCCTCTCCGAATCGAACGGTTGCTACTCTCTTCCAATAATAGGGAAGAACAGTGAACTTCCCTTCCTTCGATCATGGATTTCTCCTCTCTTTAGTAGGCTCCTGCTACGGCATTTGGCTCTACACCTCCAGGGAAGCGGTCTGTAGATGCTGACGGTCGCAAAATGGCCCAGGATGCCGTGGATAGGCCTGGAGAGCTTGATGAGCCGAAAATTAGCCTTCTGAAATTCGGGTAAGGAAGAGAACACTCTCAGATCATTGCGACCCGGATCTCGAAGAATCAGACTCAACAAGAAAATATAAGACCACCAAATCGAAGGATAAAACAATGAAAATCACAAGCGGTCCTCGCTAGTTTATTAACCTGGTATAGCGACCAGGGTCGGACTCAGGGAGCATGAGTTGGCCTTGCGGCCTACGAAGTAGTAAAAAAGAATAAAATAAAGAGAAAAGGTTTTTGGTGGATTTTAAATATTTTTAAATTTTTTGTGTTTTTGATTTTATAAGAAAATGTAAGAAACAAGCAACTACAACAATTATTTAAACACTCAAAAATACTCCAAAAATAAAAAAAAATTATTTTTGTGTTTTTTATGTTTTTAAATGTTTTTGGTGAATTTTTCAGAATTTTTCAATTTTTATATAATTTTCTAAAAATAAAGAAAGAGGAAAAATATAGACTACTGTGTAGCCAGACTTGAAAGATCAGTTAAAAATATAAAATTGATATAAAAGTCTGGAGGCAATTTATATGCAAAACATATGTAAAAACTAAGCTACAGGAAAAGAGTTTATATTTTTTTGATTTTTTATAGAATTTTATAGATATTTTATAAGATTTTAAAGGTTTTGCAATTTTTATAGGTTTTTTAAATCCAAATAAGCTCAAAATTGGAAAGAAGGTTGAAAACACTAAAATTAACTTACATAAATTTTTTTAGAATTTTTAAAGGTGTTTCTATATTTTCCTTTGATTTTTCATTCACACAGTAACAAAAATGCGTATTTTTGAATTTTTAAAAATAGTAAAAGGCCTAAAAAATGTCCCAAAAATTTAGGGAAACTTTTACACAGTAGCAGGAGCCACGTATCCAAATTTCACCTCATTTGGATTTAATTTGTATTTTATTCAATTAAAACAAGGCACACAGCAATCAGGGACCTAAATGCAAAGAAACATACTTCCAGGGGCTTAAACGTAACACATATAACAAATGTAGGGCTTGGAATGCAAAAATCCCACGTTGCAGGCACTCAGAGAGGCATAAATGTAATTCCTATTTAAAAAGATGTGATCAATAACACACAAGAAATACATGACTAAAAATGCAAATATCCCCAAAACTTCACGTGTTGATGCACGTGGCTCACATAAATAAGTGATAAATTGCAAATATAATAAAGCTAGGGTCCTAAGTGCAAATGTTCCAAAATAAAAATAGCGTACTAAAATATTTACAGGACTCGACAGAAATAATGAAAAGGCGAAGGGCCTAAGGGATATTACCCCTTTATTATGATGTGATGGACGAGGGGGTGCCACGTTAGATCCAACGACTGAGAGCATCAGGAACCCCTTCGTCGATGGACGCTCCAGATGAGGTCCTATGTAGATCCGACGGTTGATAGCTCCTCGCAAGTGGACGTCTTAACTGGGCGAGGCGCTCTATCGAACGGTGGCTGAACCTCCTCCAAGAACAGCTCGCCAGAGAACTTTGCCGGCTCGATACGCATGGTGGAGAGGTCCTCAGACGCTGCTGATATAGGTGAAATGAAGCTCGGCGACTTCCGCAGCAAGTGGGCACCTCCGATGAGGTCGGGAACATCGGAGACGCTTCGGCGATGAAGGAGGAGCGAAGCTCCTGTGCTCGGATATGCGGACCCTCAGATGGGTCTCTTTAACCTGCAAAATAGCACAGAAAGAACGCTGGGTCGAGGGCAAAGTGACTCAAGGCGTCAGGGGGTGAAATGGATGATCGGAAGTGGGTAGAGCAGGGTCTCCGACGAAGAGGCGGTGGAGGAGACTCAATTCTTGGTTCCGGGGTGAAACAAGGTGAACGGAGGGGCGTATAACGTGGGTAGGAGTCTCGTGAAGATGAATCGGGGGTCCGATGATCGAATGGATGAATGGAATGGTGTGAATTGGCCGACGACTGCCGGCGACGTGAAAGGTGGAAAATGGAAATTATGCGAATCTATGGGGTATCGAAGCTACCTGATGGCTGAGGTCGACTAGGCTGGAGATGTTGGACCTCCTGGGATCTTTGCCTCAAGGGTTCGTCTGGTCCCGAGGCTCGGCGCGCCTTGCGGCGGTGCACGGCGAAGCAGCTCACCGGATCAGTGGATGGGCCACTCTCTCCTCTCTACAACACTGCCCTCGGATGGCTGTCACTCTAAGGAGGGTGATGGAGGTACTGGGATGGAAGGGCGGAGCCAAAGATAGTGTGAAATTGCGGCCGGAGCTTGGATTTTATACAAGTGAGGGTCCGGTAAGAAGGAGTCGGGCAGGGCACGGTGAAGCACGGATCCCTAAGTAGATCCCTGGGCGAGGGTCTCGGATCAACAGGTGATACTCGGAGCTTAGGTGGGGGAAATTCCGAGAAATCGGATCAGAAACCTGATTCTCCAGGAAGGGGGTCTGCGGGAGAGAGTTGACCGGGGGTCAACATCCCCCGTGGACCAATCATAAAAATCTGATTATTAATTATGTGTAAATTCAATTAAAAATAGAAAATGGACTTATTTTTAAATATTTACAAAATAAAAAATATTTATTTATTTTCAAAGAATTTTTTAGTGATTTTTATATTTTTTTTGAAAGTAAATTATGTATTTACGTTATATTATTATATATAGGTATATACATATATGTATTTTTTATTTTTATTTTTAATTATTTATTTTTGTAAAATTATTCCAATTTTATGTTATATTTATTTACAACATAAAATTTGGAATAAAAAGGTATTTTTATTTTGTTTTATGATTTATTTACATTAGTTAAATAAATAGGTTTATATACATATGTATATGGTATATATACAAGATGGAAAATGATTTTTATTACTTTTCTTTTTATTTTTATTTTTCTGATTTTTATAAATATGTAAAAAATAAGAGAAACCCTTTTTATTTTTATTTTGAGGAAAATAAATTTATTTATATATATAGAGTTATATACAAGAGTGATTGACATTATCTCTCTCTACTTAATTTCTTTTACGGTCAGGCCCATGCTGAGCCCTCCCTTGGGATTAGGTCACTCAATATTTATTCTAAATATTTCCCTCTTTTTCTTGTGTTTCTTTATTCTTTTATTTATGCACAAAAACATGCTAATTATGCATAATTACAAGATGCATGTGTTTTGACAATTCATGATATTTACACATATTTACATGGTGTTTTGCAAAGGTTTTGTAGCTAAAATAAAGGAATAAAGAGTGATGAATGAGGATTCATCAGCCCCCATACATAACTTTGCTAGTTCCTTAGCAAACACTTATTTGAAAAAGAAGTGAAAATGCAAGGATCAATGCTGATTATTAAACTTTCCTTCATTAAATGAAATATGGACCTCGGTCAGTACTTTGGATTATTAATGTGTCGGAACCTTATTTGGACTTAGGTTTAAAACTTAACAGCCTCTAAGATCCACTAATCTATAGTCAAGACTCCACAATAATCTAGATCTGAACAAGTCTACATACACGAACCCTGAAGACCATGTATCTTTCCTCGTACAGTATAAGTGAGGTATAGCTCTCCACCTCAGAAGTAGTAAAATGACAACCCTCCCTAACAAGGTAACTCTATGACCCTAGTCTGGCCACTCTTTCCTCGAGCAGCGAGGTATTCCCTTCTAAGTTCAAGTTCAACCGGCTCAAGAAGAGGCGGATGAGGAGAATGGACCATGGCCAGTGTAGCCATGTATCCCTGCGAGCTCAACCAGTGTAGCTAAGTCTCTCTGCTGCAAGCTTCATAAGATGGAACATGAGTCTCAAGCTTTGCTTATTGCACTATATACACTCCGATGGGATTATCATTTTCTATCAGACCCACCACTTTTTTTGGAGTTATTTTCTTTTTGCATTTTGTTGATGTGCATCTGTACAACATATCTACACAGTGCAACATATACATAAGGAGTTTTTCCTCTTAAGCCAGTATACTATCCCTCTTTTGAAGCATTATTGCAACCCACAACTCCTGTCGTTAGACCTCATGGCAACCAGACCAAGTTGAGACGCACTTCCTTCACTATAAGAAGAAGAGAGGTTCCGCCTAAAGGTACTACCCTCATATGCTACCCCAAGTCAAGGAAGATTGCCTCCTCACCACCTCATCCGTAGAGAGCTCGGTGTAAAGTGCGGGTCCAAGTCAAGCCATTGTCTATATGAGTCATGTGTGTGTTGTTAAGTGCTCTACTTAGGCTCATCGAGATGACATATGATCATAACCTAGTGGACTCAAACAATTAAGTCTCCATGGATCTGAAAAGTCTCAACCCTAAGCCCTATAAGGTTCCTCTTATAATTAGGTGGATTAAGATCTTAATCAAGCTTCACTTTCCAATTTAATTCCAGGCTAGTTTAAATGTCAACTATGATCCAAGAAAAACTGTACAAATATTTACAAAGATGCAATTTTACAAATATTTACACATGTGCAAAATTTTTGAAACATGTTTTGAAAACATGGATGTATGCGTGAATGCAAGTTTTGCAAAATATGTACACAAATTTACAGTAGGTTTATTGCAAACTTTTGATTTTCAAAACATTTTACAAAAATATTGTACTATATACATAATTTTGATATGAAAATATTTACAAGCTATTTACAAAAAAGATTTTTACAAACATTTTTACAAAATCAATTTGTACAACTTGCTATGTATGTGCAATAAAAGATTTTTATTTACAAGGAAAAAAAATTAAATTTTTATGGATTTTTGGGTTTTAGCCATATTTATTTATTAACACACTCACACAAAGTACGAGATATGGCTAAAGTATATATGAAATATATATACACCCCCCTATACTTAGCTCGAACAATGTCCTCAGAGTCAAGAGCGATGAAGAATACATAACTCGTGCTTGGTTTAGGAAAGTGAAAAGGAAGGCTATATACAAAGATGAATGAAAGAATAGAAATGCAAGAGGATCTTGGGGTTTCCCCCTATACTTAGGATCAAGTAATCCTAAGTATAGCAGGCTATACACAAAGGGAAAGCCGAGTGAGAATGTACATGGTCTACCTCCCCTATACTTAGGGTAAAATATGCCTAAGTATAGGCAGCAAAACAAAGGTAAAAATGAATCAAAAGAATACCCGAGAGTCCTACACCCTCCTATACTTAGGGTAGAGTACACCCTAAGTATAGCATAATCATAAGATGAGAAAACAGGTGTGGGACTACAGAATAGAGTGATATGGACAACTGGATCTATACAAGTCGGGAGAACAGTGATAATCAGGCGTGAGATGTAATAGATGTGAGTTAAGAGACCACATCTCACACAAAGTGAATCGGGGCAACATCAACGACCCGCGGCACATGATCTAGATATGGCTTGAGCCACTGGCCGTTCACTCGAAAGGTAACATCAGAAGACAACTCAGATATATCTATACTCCCATTGTCATGTACCTTTATAACCAAGTAAGGTCCCTTACATTTGCTCTGTAGCTTCCCTGGAAATAAACGAAGCGTAGCATCAAACAGCCAAACTCTCTGTCCAGGCTCAAAATGCTTGTGGCTGATATGAGAATCATGCCACTCCTTCACTCTCTCCTTATAATGTAGGCTGTTTGAAAAGGCGGTATCACGAAGCTCCTCCAGGGCTACTAACTCTGCCCTCCTCTGATCTCCTACACTCTCTGGATCCAAAAGTATATCTGTAACAACCCAAAATGATCTATGTCTCAGCTCAACAGGTAAATGGCAGGTCTTGCCATAAACGAGGAGAAAGGGAGATGTACCCAAAGGAGTCTTGAAAGACGTCCTATATGCCCATAAGACCGAGTCCAAAAGCTGTGACCAATCCTTTCGATCAGGGCATATGACTTTCTGCAATATAGTCTTGATCTCCCTGTTCGACACTTCAGCAAGACCATTCGTCTGAAGGTGGTATGGAGTGGCAACTCGATGGTCTATGCTGAACTCGCTAGCAAGGGCCTTTATCTTGTCGTTGATGAAATGAGACCCCCCCGTCGGATATAAACACTCAAGGGACCCCGAATCGTGAAATGATATGCTTCCTCAAAAATCGGCAAATAGTCCTAGCATCTGCAGTTCAGGTGAGGATGGCCTCAACCCAACGACTCACATAATCTACAACCAACAGAATGTACTCGAATCCCTGACTCCTAGGGAATGGACCCATGAAATCGATTCCCCATGCGTCAAAAACCTCACAGAAGTGAATGGGTTGCATCAGCATCATATCACGCTATGCACAAGAGCCCATCCTCTGACAGTCAGTACATATCTTCACGATCTCATCAGAGTCCTTGAAGAGAGTAGGCCACCATAGGCTGGATTGGAGCACTTTCTGTGTCGTTCTCCTCCCAGGGTGATGTCCCCATGCCTCAAGCTTGTGGCAGTAAGTGAGGACGTTGTGGTGCTCCTCCTGAGGAATGCACCTACGCCATAAGCTATCCCCTCCTTCGTGGTAAAGGACGAGATCCTCCCAATGGTAAAACTTGGCCTTCACGAGGAAGGTCTCAAGTCTCTGCTTGGGCCAATCATGTGGGACTTTCTTAGCAACAAGAAAGTTTACAATATCGGCGTACCATGGGAGAGAGGCGATAGCAAGGATCGCCTCATCTGGGAAGGTCTCACAAATAGGCTCAGTCTGCTCAGAATCCTCAAGACACTCCAATCGGGAGAGATGATCCGCCACCACATTCTTGACTCTAGGCTTATCCTTAATCTCTATATCAAACTCCTGGAGTAGAAGGATCCATCTGGTCAATCTGGCTTTGGCATCCTTCTTTGCCATGAGGTACCAGATGGCGGTATGATCAGTGTAAATGGTCACTCTAGATCCAATGATGTAAGATCTGAACTTATCTAGGGTGAAAACTACGACTAGCATCTCCTTCTCAGTGACTGTATAGTTCCGCTACACGGCATCCAATGTACGGCTAGCGTAGTGAATGGCAAATAGGACTCCATCCCTCCTATGTCCCAGCACGACCCGCACAACAAAATCGGAGGCGTCCATAATGATCTTGAATGGGAGAGACCAATTGGGTGGCTGTAGAACAAGAGCCTCTACAACACAGCTCTTGAGAGTCTCAAATGACGATAAACACTTATCATCTACAAGGAACTCGATGTCTTTCATCAGTAGATCAGTCAACGGTCAGGCAATCCTGCTGAAATCATGAATGAAGCGTCCGTAGAAACCGACATGCCCCAGAAAAGACCGTAACTGCCGCAAGTTGGATGGTGGATTGAGTTTTCTAATGACATCCACCTTGGCTGGATCCACCTCCATGCCCCTGTTGGAGATGATATGGCCAAGCACCGTCCCTTGAGTCACCATGAAGTGACTCTTCTCCCAAGACAACACAAGGTGAACCTCAATGCATCGCTGAAGGATTCGGTCTAGGCAGTCAAGACAAGAATCGAATCTGTTGCCGTAGACCGAGAAATCTTCCATGAAGACCTCCAAGCACTCTCCCACCATGTCCGAAAAGATGGACAGCATGCATCTCTGGAAAGTCGTCAGAGCATTGCACAATCCAAATGGCATGTGTCTGAAAGCATTTGTCCCGAAGGGACAGTTGAAGGTGGTCTTGTCCTAGTCCTCGGGCGCGATGGCCACCTTATTATAGCCGGAATACCCATCCAAGAAACAATAATAGATCTTCCCTTCCAGCCTCTCAATAATCTGATCCATAAAGGGCAGGGGGAAATAATCCTTCTTGGTGGTCTGGTTGAGTCGTCTGTAATCTACGTAGACCCGCTAAGAAGTGGGTACCCGAGTAGCGATCTCCTCTCCAGACTCGCTGACAATTGTAGTGATGCCCGTCTTCTTGGGCATCACATGCAACGGACTGACCCACTTGGAGTCAAAGATGGGGTAGATAAAATTGGCACTCTACCATTTCGAGATCTCCTTCATGACAACATCTCTATGATTCGGGTTCAGCCGCCCATGGAACTCACGCGACGGCTTTGCCTCCTCCTCGAGATAGATATGGAGGGAGTACAGGGCCAGACTTATCCCCTGGAGATCGGCTACACTACATCCTATCGCCTTGCGGTTCTTTTCAAGAACCCCCATCAGACAGGATTCCTGCTCTCCACTAAAATCTGTTGAGATAATGACTAGGTACTTCTCATGCTCACCCGCAAGGAACATATACTTCAGGGACGACGGTAGCGGCTTCAGCTCTGGACAAGTAGGTGCTGGCAGATCTGGCCTCTGAAAGGTCTGAGTGAATGCTACCAAATCTGCATGGGAGAATGGAAACTCTCTCTCTCGCAATCTGTATCTGGAAAAGGCTGCTCTGCTGGACTGTCTCTGCTCTGTATGGAATCAACCTCCTCCCTAGCTGTAGGCTCAGTGGAAGTCAAACATGGTATAAAATCTTCAAACTCTGCCCAATCAATATCTGACTCCGGGGATCTGTATCAGACTCACAAAAATCTGTCTCGCGGTCAGGATTTGGCTCTGCTGCCTGAACGTATCCTGGACCAGGGGTGCACTATCCAAGCGCTCTCTGCTGGCGTCTCTGCATCAGCGAACTCTGAAGGTGAGAGGATGGCCTGTGCGACTGGATCTGCCCAAACTGCCTCGTCATCTGTAATCACAAAATCGCAGTCCTGGTGGATGTCTCGCCCTGTCTCTATCATCTTCTCTGAATCAGAAGTCAGCTCTGAGCAAGCTGAATCTCTGGCTCTAGTCTCCTCGACCGTCTCTATTTGTATACTCTTGCCCTCGACGCAAAAGTATACCTTCTCGCTATCATGGTCGGACACTGCCTTGGCTGTAGCCAGGAACGAGCATCCTAAAATGATGGGGGAATCAGTCACAGACTCATGGATCTCCATGTCCAACATAATGAAGTTCACGGGGAATTTCAGGCCCTAAATTGTGACTACAATGTCCTTTAGCAACCCCTTCGACCTCTTGACAGATCGATCAGCAAATTGAAGGACCGTCCTGCTCTGTCGTAGAGTGCCCAACTCGAAGCAGTTGAGAAGGTCTGCCGGAAGTAGGTTGATCGAAGAACCACTGTCTTATAGAGTGCGGTCAAACCTTTGCTCATGTATGTGGCATCTGACAAACGGGGTTCCTGCATCTGGCCTCTTGGCTGGCAGACGGTTCTGTATCGCAAAACAAGTGGCTCGAGTAAGCACATGGATCTCAGATTGATGGTTCCTCCTCTTCCTCCTGACTGTGGTCCTATCTCTGAGTGATCTATGGAGTAGAGGTATGTGCTCCAAGGCCTCCTGAAGAGTAAGCTGGATATGGAATCTATCAATCATCTGCTGGCTGAACTCTATCAGGTGATTCTTTTTCTGATTTTCTATTTTCTTCCCCTTTGCCATGTGAAGTGCTCGTGGAAAGGGGATCATAGGGTCCTTATCAGATGAAGGACTAGGAGAGGGTCTGGCATGCTCATGAATAACAAAACCACACAAACATCATCAAGCAACACATGTGGATCCGAAAATAACAAACCCTTTCCTTTATTTCCAGAAACGTCTTGAGATACATGTACAGACGGAAAGACAACAGGACTAGCAGAAGTGGAAATGGTGGCCTCAGTACCACCCTCGGCATGTCGACTTGCGGCATCCGTACCGCTCTCTAGCTCAGCAACTATGGTGGCATCAGTACCACCTCCTCCAACTGGTGAAGCGACGGCCTCAGTACTGTCAGCTAGATCAACGTCCATGGTGGCATCAGCATAACCGTCATCATCTCTCGCGGCATCAGTATCGCGCTCCTCCTCACCTGGCGCTCTGGAAGTGGCATGGGATCGTCGCTCCGATGAGGCGCCTCCTGCTGGCATCCTACCGCTCCTAAGTGTGACAAAATCACCATCAAACATGTATGCAGATAAATCACCAAATGAATCACTAGGAGTGGTAATCTCTGTGAACTCTACCTTCTCATACTTCCTCTTCAGGTTCTTCGGGTTCGGCTCAATCTAGGCAGGGATGGCGGTCTTCCCTCTCATGATCTCCCGCATCTACTAGTGGAACTCATCCATCTCCCGTCTAAAGGTACCATGCTACTCGGTCATGAGGCGGGCTAGGTCGTCTAAGGCGGGGTTCTCATAGGTTGGCCCATGAGAACCTGACGGGTGGCCTCGCTGGTAGTGAGGCTGCTGCTGGTGCAAATGAGAGGGGTACTATTGTGGATGATACTGCTGAGGCTGCTCTCGCCTCCAAGGTTGTCCCTGCTGATAGGGACGAGGACCATATTGCTGTTGGTGTTGGGGTGACTGCTGCTGGTGGTGAACAGAGGGCTAGGGTTGTTGGTGCTGCTCTCGCTGATGGCGTACTGGCCACTCTGAACTGGAGGATGCTACTGGGAACTGGTGCCTCCGGCCGACCAGCGGAATCCGGGATGGTCTCATCGGATACCGGGTCGGGGGCAGTCGTACCAAATCCCATTGACATCCATCAACGGCTCCGGCTCGTAGGAGGGTGGTGGGAGTACTGCTAGGGGCTGATCTGACTGGTAGACCACCATCTGAGTGTCTAGGGATAGTGGTGACTGGTAGTACGGATGTGGCTGCTGGTACGACTCCGCCTGTATAAGGTGAACCTGTGTAGGCTGACTGGAGCGTTGGGACGAGCTACCACTGCTGCTCGGATCTCCTCGTGCCTGAAGACGGGGCTGAGAAGCCGTCTGTGCCTCCTGAAAACACATGAGCTGTGTCTTCAGGTCACTCAGCATCTGTGCCATTTGATCCATCTGAGATATGCCCTGGCACTGCTTCTTCTCTATCAGCTCGATCCGGTCTAGCTTCTCGCTGATGATGCTCATGTCTGCGGCAGTAAACTCGGCATGTGTGGCTGCCGTGGATGAAGTGGAAGGACTGGCATCGACCCGTGCTATCCTCTGGTACTGCACAACCTGTGGCTGGGGGCGTCCCTGAGTGTAGAGTCGGATATGGGACATCATTGTATAGTTCTCGGCCATCTCCTCGTAGATGGCCCAGACCTGATCCTCATCCATGGCAAAGTAGGAACCACCACAAGAAGCATTCACCAGGCCCTGCAGTTCTGGTGTCAACTCGTAGAAGAAGCTCTGAACTAGGATTGGCTTCATTATATCATGGTGCGGACATCTGTCGGTGAGCTCTCGGAACATCTCCCATGCCTCGTGGAACTGCTCGTTAGGGAGCATGGAGAAGTTGCTGATCAGGGCCCTCGCTGCATTGGTCCACCAGAGTTGATAGTAATTGTTCAAGTACTCGATGCGGAGCTGCTCCCAGGTGTATACGAATCTCCCTATGTGCTTTATCCAGTTGGCTGCTCTGTCTGCTAGGGAGAAAGGAAAAGCAATCATCCGGGTAGTGTCCTCATCCACCTGTCGATCGTGGATGGTGCTGCAGATCATCTCAAACTCCTGGAGATGAAGATGGGGCTCCTCTGTGGCGAGCCCGTGGAAGCGGGGGAGTAGCTGAAGTGTGTTCGGGGGGACTTGAAGTCCCCCACAGTAGCTGAAGTACCACCCATCGGTGTGTCAGTGTCGATCCGGGGTTGTGCAACTACCGCATCGGCCTCGGCTCTGCTGCTGCTGCTACGGCTGTTGTGGCTGCTACTGCTGCTGCCTGTTCATCGGGTCTTTGTGGTCCGTCTTCGGGCCCGCGCTTCTCACGGTCGGCTCTCATCTGCCCCATCTCTCTCCTCATCTCTACCATGAAAGCTCCCTGATCTCGTATTTGTCTATTCATGGCCTTGAGGGAAGCTAACATGATGGTGTTGATCGCTCCCTGGTCCAGAACGAATGTGGTCGTCTCTGCCCTCGGACCATCGTTGTGCTCCTCGCTGCTGGCGATGGTCTCTACAAAGGCAAAAGATCCAAACTCAGGTGTCGATAAATCTATCTGTTGTCTCTCATATATCACTAGTATCTCAGGAATAGAAGAAGGGTGGTCAAGGGGGAACAGGGCGGAATCGAACTCGGGTTCGGAGAGCGGGTCTGAGCTCTCACGAACCAACCTAGATGAGTGGGCTGGAGTGCTGAAAAGCAGTGCAGCCAGAGGCTGCCTAAGAGACCTCCTGCCCATCATCTTGATCTGGCGAGTCGGGCGGATGAGATCTGGAAAACAAACAAGATGAGCAAACAAACCCCGAGTTCACCTACTCCACACTGAGCTGAAGACCGTAAGAGCTCAGTCAATTATCTTGTCAATTTTATTAGGTGATCATGTCAAGATATCTGAGCGGTTACGTGTCCTGATAGAAATCCAATCTGCCTACCAGACTGTCCCGTATAAAAGGCTGGTAGTCTGATCGGGGCTCGGATGTAGCTCTAGCCTAGTGTGTGGGTCACTCTCTTGCGCATGCAAACCAAACAATAAGTGGTTGCTCTCCCCAAGACAGATTTTTTTTAAGTGATGTGCCTTTTAGGGTCGAGTTTGTTTAGCAGTCCCAAATTTTATAGTTTTTGTTTTTTAGGTATTTTTCAAGCAAACAACGCCTAACGAATTTTTCAGTTCTCCTGATTATTTTAAGTCCAAAAAAATGGGGGGAGAAGACGAAAAAGACGATGTGCGAGAAATCAATGATGCATGCAGAGTAAGAAATGTGTATATGACTCCATCAGTCTACATGCAAAATGATCCGTGCATAAAATAAAGACAGAATATAAACTACCTATATGATGCACAAGAATCGGCCTTAAGCAGAGCAATTTCTAGACGGAGAGAACCGATGACTAAGTGGTTCACAAGAGGGATCGGTGTCCGGTCTTGGAAGCCGATCGGTGCCCGCCACAACGGGTCCTGCCAGCACTGTATACGACCTCTAGCGGCTCGAGACCCCTCATGTGACCAAGTAGCCTTTTCTTTATTAATTTTTATCTAGGTTCAGTTAGGATCTAATAGGTACTGGCAGATAGTTAAGTGTATGGACCCTAATAATTACGTCGCAATCAGAGAAATTCCTAAACTAAGGCTAAAAACTTTGAAAATCAAATAAACAGTAAATAAACGGTGAGAAAACAAAACCAGCGAAAACTGCGGTGAGTTCTCCCGAGCACAACGGTGCTCAGTGAAACAGTCCCCGCAATCACCACAAGTGTCCAAGTCTAAGTCCTATGTTATTACAATAAACTAAAATGTAGATGAAAATAAATCTAATCTAAACTAAACTATCTCCGCGGCTATTCCGTGGCTCCCGCACTTCTGCTCGGCTTCTTGCATCCTCCTACGGCTCCGTAGAGAAGAGAGCCGCCTCCGACTCTCGTGGTTGCTTCGGCTTCCGAAAAAGCTGCCTCGGTCCTCCGGCCCTCGCAAGAAAACAAAGAGAAGTATGTCAAGCATTTATTGTAAAAATAACCAGATAAAATGAAATAAAATGACTATATGCAAAAATGGAAATAAACACACAAAATAAAAACAAACACAAACAAAATAAAATAAAAGAAAATAAAAATAAGAAGAAAACAGAAACCCGCGAAAAGCCACAGAAAACTGAAAAGAGAACAAAAACCGAAAAAACGACGACTACTAAGCCGTGCTCCCCGGCAACGGTGACATTCTGATGAGCTGAAAATTAGCCTCCGAAAATCCAGGTAAGGTAGAGAACACTCTCGGGTCGTTGCGACCCAGATCTCAGAGAATAAGACTCAACAAGAAAATATAAAACCACCAAATCGATGGATAAAACAATGAAAATCACAAGCGATCCTCGCTAGTTTATTAACCTGGTATAGCGACCAGGGTCAGACTCAGGGAGCACGAGTTGGCATTACGGCCTACGAAGTAGTCAAAAAGAATAAAATAAAGAGAAAATGTTTTTGATGGATTTTAAATATTTTTAATTTTTTTTGTTTTTTATTTTATAAGAAAATATAAGAAACAAGCGACTACAACTATTTTTTAACACTCAAAAATACTCCAAAAATTAGAATAAAACTGTTTTTGTGGTTTTTATGTTTTTAAATGTTTTTGGTGATTTTTTTCGGAATTTTTCAATTTTTATTTAATTTTCTAAAAATCAAGAAAGAGGAAAAATATGGACTACTATACATCCAGACTTAAAAGATAAATTAAAAATATAAAATTGATCTATAAAAGTCTGGAGGCAATTTTTATGAAAAACATATGTAAAAACTAAGCTACAAGAAAAGAGTTATATTTATTTGATTTTTATAGAATTTTTTAGAATTTTTATATGATTTTTTAGGGTTTTGCAATTTTTATGGGTTTTATAAAACCAAATAAGTTCAAAATTGGATAGAAGGTAGAAAACACTAAAATTAACTATCACTAATTTTTTAAGAATTTTTGAACGAGCATTTATATGTTTTTCTTTGATTTTTCATTTTAGATAGTAACAAAAAGGCGTATTTTTTATTTTTTTAAAAAAATAGTAAAAAGCCTCGAAAATGTCCCAAACATTTAGAGAAATTTTATCCAAATTTCACCTAATTTGGATTTAATTTGATATTTTATTCAATAAAAACAAGGCACACAACAGTCAAGACCTAAATGCAAAGAAACATACTTCAAGGGGCTTAAACATAACACATATAATAAACACAGGGCCTGGAATGCAAAAATCCTAATATAACACGCGCAACACACGTGATAGGCACTCATAGGGGCATAAATGTAATTCCTATTTAAAAAGATGCAATAAATAAAACACAGGAAATACAGGACTAAAAATGCAAATATCCACAAACCTCACATGTCGATGCACGTGTCTCACATAAACAAGGGCTAAATTGCAAATATAATAAACCTGGGGTCCTAACTGCAAATGTTCCAAAATAAAAATAACGTGCTAAAATATTTATAGGACTCAACAGAAATAATGAAAAGGCGAAGGGCCTAAGGAATATTACCCCTTTATTATGATTTGATGGACGAGGGGGTGCCACGTGTAGATCCAACAACTGAGAGCGTCGGGCACCCCTTCGTCGATGGACGCTCCATATGAGGTTCTATATGGATCCGATGGCTGATAGCTCCTCGCAAGTGGACGGACGAGATCTGAACTGGGTGAGGCGCTCTATCGGACGGTGGATGAACCTCCTCCAAGAACAGCTCACTGGCGAACTTCACCGGCTCGATACACACGGTGGAGAGGTCCTCAGACGTTGCTGATATAAGTAAAATGAAGCTCGGCGACTTCCGCAGCTAGTGGGCACCTTTGATGAGGCCGGGAACGTCGGAGACGCTCCGGCGATGAAGGAGGAGCGAAGCTCCTATGCTCGGATATGCGGACCCTCAGATGGGTCTCTTTGACCTGCAAAATAGCACAGAAAGAACGCTAGGTCGAGGGCAAAGTGCCTCGACCCGTTAGGGGGTGAAATGGATGAACGGAAGGGGGCAGAGCGGGGTCTCTGGCAAAGCGGCGGCAGAGGAGACTCGATTCTTGGTTCCGGGGCGAACAAAAGTGAACGGAGGGGCGTAGAACGTGGGTAGGAGTCTCATGAAGATGAATCAGGGCTCCGGTGATCGAATGAATGAACGAAATGGTGTGAATTGGCCGGCGACTGCCGGAGGCGCAAAAGGGGGAAAATGGAAATTACGCGAATCTACGAGCTATCGAAGCTACCTGATGGATGAGGTCGACTAGGCTGGAGATGTTGGACCTCCTGGGATCTTTGCCTCAAGGGTTCGTCGGGTCTCGAGGCTCGGCGCACCTTGCGGCGGCGTACGGCGAAGGAGCTCGCCGGATTAGTGGCTAGGCCTCTCTCTCCGCTTTGCAACACTGCCTCGGATGGCTATCACTATAAGGATGGTGATGGAGGTCCTGGGACGGAAGGGTGGAGCTAAAGATAGCGTGAAATTGAGGCCGGAGCTAGGATTTTATACAAGTGAGGGTACGGCAAGAAGGAGTAGGGCATGGCACGGTGAAGCTCGGATCCCTAGGTAGATCCCCGGGCGAGGGTCTCGGATCAACAAGTGATACTCGGGGCCTGGGGTTTAGGTGGATGGAGATCGGATTAGGTGGGGGAAATTCGGAGAAATCGGGTCAGAAACCCGATTCGCCAGGAAGGGGGGCCGCGGGGGTGAGTTGACCGGGGGTCAACATCCCCCGTGGACCAATCAGAAAAAAACCCTATTATTAATTATTTGCAAATTCAATTAAAAATAGAAAATGGCCTTATATTTAAATATTTACAATATTAAAAATATTTATTTATTTTCAAAGAATTTTTTAGTGATTTTTATTTATTTTTTTGGAAAATAAATTATGTATTTACATTATATTATTATTATATATTGGTATATACATATATGTATTTTTTATTTTTATTTTTTATTATTTATTTTTGTACAATTATTCGAATTTTATATTTTATTTATTTATAACATAAAATTTGGAATAAAATTGTTTTTTTAATTTTTTTTATGATTTATTTACATTAGTTAAATAAATTGGTTTATATACATATGTACATGGTATATATACAAGATGGAAAATGATTTTTATTATTTTTTCCTTTTATATTTATTTTTATGATTTTTATAAATATGTACAAAATAAGAGAAACCCTTTTTATTTTTATTTTGAGGAAAAAATATATATATAGGGTTATGTACAAGAGTGATTGACCTTATCTCTCTCTACTTTGTTTCATTAACGGTCAGGCACATGCTGAGCCCTCCCTTGGGATTAGGTCACTCAATATTTATTCTAAATATTTCCCTCTTTTTCTTGTTTTCTTTATTCTTTTATTTATGCAAAAAAACAAGCTAATTATGCATAATTACAAGATGCATGCATTTTGACAATTCATGATATTTACACATATTTACATGGTGTTTTGCAAAGGTTTTGTAGCTAAAATAAAAGAATAAAGAGTGATGAATGAGGATTCATTAGAGCTCGGGGAAGAAGAGGATCCTGGGAAGCTTCAAGTCAAGATGTATTGAGCCTAGATGGGCCCTTTGAACACGCAACCTGCACAAAAAATAACATGTGTCGAGGGCAAACTGCCTCGACCCAGTTAGGAATAGAATAGGTGGCGGATGTGCGTAGGATGACAGAGTCCAGCGATGCGGCGTAGGTGGACTTCAATTCGCAGACCCAGGGCGGATCTGGTTGGGCCGATGAGTCGATGACATGGAGCATGCGATGGGGAAGGAAATGAAGGTGATTGGGAAAGTTGGGAATAGATGATTATGGACAGAGGAGCTCGTCAGAGCTCAACTCCAGCGAACTATGCGGATGGCTGACTACCCTAATTTGAGTAACCCAAAACCTAAAGTAAGAACGTAAAGTTAAGCCTACAATGAAATGCGATTAAAAAGGAGATGAAATACAACTCTTATACATGGGGTTGCCCAGGGAGCAAGGCTGCCAGCAAGGTGGCCGTGGGTTCACCTCGGTGCTCCTGGAGCTCTGCCCGACCTTGCTACACCTCCTCCTGTCATGAGAGGGCCGACTAAAACCAAGGCGAGGGTTCATAGACTCGAGATGGTGACCAAAACATTAATGGAGGTTGGAGGTATTATTTATACGCATTTTGGGACACCCTTATTAACCGGTTGATTAAAAGAATTTGGGCGTATATACAAGGGATCGAATGGTTAGGCGTGGATGTATGATGACTTTCTCTAAAGGAAGAAAGGTCGATTGATCGATGGAGTAGTTAGGAAAAATGGCGGAAAACTCGGGAAAATGACATATGCGTCAAATCAACAGGCTGAAGGGAGAGATGACTGGGCGATCAACGAACACAGGCCCTTATTGGGCCACATCAACCCGGATAAGGACAAAACATGCTGGTAATTAAAGAATAAATAATTAAAAAATAAATGATTTTATTAATTTTTCTATATAAAATAAAAACTGTTTTTTTTTATTTAGTATATTATGTTGGTTTTTATTTATTTTTTTGTGTTATTTATTAGTAGTTTATTTTTAGGGGTATGTTTATAGGTATATTTACCTATATTTTGACTATTTTATTTTTATTTTGTATGTTTTATTTTATTAATATAATTTTTTATTTTATATATTTATAACTTATTTTTATGTAGATAAATATATTCTTGCTATATTTTTGTGATATTATTTGTATACTTAAATAAATAGGTATGGATATTATGTAGATATACTTCAAGGTATTTTATCTATCATTATATATATTATTTTATTTTAATGTATTTCATTGGTTTTAATTTTGGTCTTATTATGTATATATGTTATAAATAATAATTATAAATTAAAAAAAATTGAATATTTAAAAATAATAAGAAATAAATAAATTGAATATTTTATTCGGGTACAATGTATAATGAGGGTCCAAAACCTTACTTTCACACAGTAACTCCAAAAAGCATGAAACCACCTCCATTAAATAGCTTATGAGAAGTTATAAATAATTAGAGGTGATTTTGATACATTTTGAGTTTTATTTGGGAGATATGGGTCTGTGATGTTGGGATTTTGGCTTTTTATTGTGTATAAAAAGAACTCTGTTTATTATTTTTGTGCAAACTCTATTTTATATTTTTATTTACATTATTATCTACAACTTTTATGTACAAAGTTTCTTTATTTGATGTATAAAAAATAAAGAATAAAATAGGTGTCAAAAATGAAGAAATAATGAATAAAAGAATAGGGTTTTTATTGTATTTTTGGCCCTTCTCTCCCCCTACTTTATTCCTTGTCAACCAACTCAATTCTTGATTTGGTCTCGGGGTTTAGGGTCATTAAATATCTTCAATATTTTATTCTTTTTCTTTTCTTCTCTTTATTATATAATTTTGGCATTAAAAACAATATTATATACAATTAATACACTAAATAATGACTGCTAATTTTTACAAAATGATGCTATTTATATGCATTAGCTAGGGTTTTTAAGGCCAAACTGATAGAATAAAGGTGATGAAATAGAGATTCATTAATAGCATTTGCATCTTTCGGAATAACATAGACAACTGAACAAGTCCAAATAAAGTCTGAAGATTGGAGCTTGGAATAGACCTTAATATACTTAATTCCAGAGGAACCCATTGAGGACTGGAAGTGGAGACATTTCATGCCACCTTGACTTAATTCTTTAGGTTCCATAAGACTATGTTCATGAGTCAATTCAACGTGCTTAAATAGAAACTTTCATATCATCTGTTAGACTCTTGACACAGTGACTTGATTGGAAAACTTGCGCCTAGCACTTAGCTCAACATAGATGGACTGTTGAAAAATCTTGGAGTCTAAGTAGGGATGATGCAAGGCCACTTAATCAAGGGTAGCTTAGTAACTAATCTTGGGGATTGCTGACACCGATACTCTAACACACTTCTTTTGGTGACAATGATATCTAAAAATTGGAGATGGATTGAGATAATGCTACGAATGAGGAATGGTCTACCGGTGCAACTATTTTCAGGAAACCCAAAAAATCGGTGTAAAAAAAGATGTTATATCTACAAGGCACAAGTAAGAATGCAGAAGTAGTACAAAGTCAAAGAAAATATCCAAAGAAGGCTATAAAAAAATTCCACAAAAAATTGAGCTTCACAAAAGCCTGCTTCTTGGTGAAGAATCGATTACATTGACTAATTTCACAAGGGAATGAAGAATACATTTTTCCATTACCACTTCTTTTCCCATTCTTATAACTTCTTCCCCATTTAGTTGTAAATATCGAGAGCGCCACACCTTAGAAAGTGATATCTGTCTCCACGAGGATGAGTTATCAGAAGAGCAGATGCCTTGGTGGTTCACGATTTTGTTTGGCGAGAGCTGAACAATTTCAAACACATGGTTCCATAACCTCAAGGTAGCAAGAGTATGCGACTGAGGGGATGGTTCTGACCTGGCTTTGAATAGGATCGGATGACAGGAGTATGGAACCTAAGGGTTGTTAAGCAACATTTCCCGACTTCCATGTGATTCGGAACACACCATTAATCGAAATGTATTCTCTGAGCTCCAAACTCTAACTTTATTAAGACATGTTTAAATGTCGACAATTATTCCAAGTTATTTATTTTTCTTTTTTTATTTTTATTTTATGTGCTCATTGCAAAAGTGTTTGCTAGGGACTAGCAAAAACAGTACACGGGGTGATGAATTTCCAATTCATCACCTTTATTCCTTCATTTTGACCTTTAAACCATGGCTAAATCATGTTAATATCATTATTTTGTACAAGTTAACAGTCATTATTTATTTATAAATTATTGTATAAATTAAATTCTTTAAATCCAAAATAATGAACAATGAAAAGAAAAGAAAAAGAAATAAAATTCCATAGGTTTTTTATGACTCTAAATCCCGAGACCTATGCATCTTGATGATTGGGTAAACAAGGAATAAAGTAGGGGGGAAAGGGTCAAAAACTCAATAAAGTTACCAATTAATTTTCCCAAATATTTCATTCTTAGGACCTATTTTATACTTAATTATTTATACCAGAAATACAGAAACTCTGTACATGAAAGTTGTATATAAAATATAAATAAAAAAAACAAAATTAAGTTTACAGAAAAATAATGTGTAGTGTACATTTTATACTCAGAATAAAAACCCAAAACCAAAATTTCCAAGACCCATATCTTCTCCATATGAACTCAAAATGGATCAAAATCACTTTAATTGTATATAACTTTTAATAAGCTATTTAATGAAAGTGGTTTCATCCAATTTGGAGTTAATATGTAGAAGTTAGGTTTTGGGACCCCTATTGTACAGTATACCTGAATAAAATAATCATTTTTATTTACTCTTTATATTTTTCATAATTTCATATTTTTTTATAATTTTATAATTATTATTTATAAAATATGAACATATTCAGAATAGAATATACTATAAACAAAATACAAAAATATAATAGTATACAAAAATACATAGATGAATATATAATATTTATACCAATATAATAAGTATACATATTTATTAAAGTGTACAAATTTTATCATAAAAATAAAATAAAAAATATTTATGTATATTTAAATAAGTTATAAGTACATAATTTATGAAAATAAAATGATAACATCAAAAATCAAAATTTAAAAAAATATACATAATATAGGTAAATATACCTATAAATAAAATCCTAAAAAGTAACTTATAATATGTTAACCCATAAAAAATCACAATTAAATAAACATAAAATACTAAACCTTTTTATTTTATAATCTAAAATTAATAAATTCATTTGCTATTTATTCTTTATTTTAAAAACCATTTTCCTTGCATTTTTCTTGGTTCGTCCAAGTGGACCAACCAGAGCTCGGCTTTTGTTGACCTCACTCAACTGCCCCTTTGGCACTTCTGACTATGTTAGAACCTCGAGTGACCCATTTCCTCAATTTTTCGAAGATGCACTAATCAGAAAAACATCGAGTCATTTTTTAATTATCTTCCCATCACAACGATCTTTCATGCGCCATAATGAGATCCTATTGATCTCCATCGAGCCACTAAATAATGCCAATTAAAGTTGGTTGGAACCCATGTTTATAAATAATGCCTCCTACCTCCTAGCTCGATTTTGATCCTTCTCTGAGACCTGATTCCCCCTAGCCGGTGTATGTGTGAGTGATCCTGGTGACAAAGAGGTTACCCCCGAGGCTTTGGCGTGTGAATCAGCAGAAAAAGAGCGATCCAAGGCGACTCTCCGGGCACCTCCACTCCTTTGTATCACAACCATCTATGAGCTCCATCTTTTTCAATTTCTAGGTAGAGTTTTATTTCATCTTTTAATGACAACATTTAGTTTAGCATTTAGTTGTTAATCTTAATGTACTTTTCCATTCATACGATCGCTATAGCTCAATGCTCCAGCCATGTCCCACCATGAATATAACTCACCCTGACTCCCTTTCGCCCTCATTCTCATCCTTATTGCATGTCCTTCCATCCCCTGTACTTGATTACCTTTAATTCATCGTGAATCAGAGGATCGGAGCTACTCCTCCTTTGATCATTGTAGCTCCTCTGCCCGCTTCATCCCCCCTTCGAAAACCATCAATAAATGCTTGGGGACCCTCGCCCGAGTCACCTCTGTCAAACCATGTTGGTCCCCATCAAAATGAGTCTCGTCAAGAGCCAAATCGATCCTAGAAGGACCTCTCGGTGTGCCTGCTTTCTCGAGAGCTCTAGAGCTCCACCATTGAGCTTGGAAGCTTCAAGTGCATACCTGGAGGTGAGGAATAGTGATACGAAGTTATTCAGCCTATCACTATCCCTAGAGATGGTCAGTGTCGAGCATAACATCGAATCAAAGCTCAGAACGACATGCATTTTTGTATGTTCTTCCAGGCACCTCACAACCGTCCGATCAAGAAAGAGGTGCTAAATAAAGCATTTACGGTCCAATGTATATGCACTCAACTATCAGATATCGCTCGAGATATAATCCTTCCTGTCGAAACACAAACATCCATTGCACGCCATGGAGCCGCCACGTGCCGAAGTGAAGTCATCTCGACTATTAGCCCACGTACAAATAAAGGGTAATTTGAACCAAACCCCCTCCATTGTTTTTATTTTTATGCGAAGTCCTATAAATGTAATATGCAATGTAAATAATTATGGTTAAATTGCATGGACTCTCTCACAATTGTGTGCATTTACAGATATATCCATGCTAGGTCACCTCACATGGACCACCATGTAAGGTGACATTTTGCATAATCGCCCATGTGGTTTCGGTAAGTGTAAAACAATTTATAAATTTTTAATACAGTGAAATTTGCATGTACCTTATTGTAGTTATTTGTAATTGCAAATATGCCCTAGCTAGTTCAACATATTTTTGTGCTTATAGTTCATTTGATAATAATAGAATTTGTGATCTAAAATTATGCAAAACACCATGAATTTTATTATGCATATTATGCACATTATCTATTTATTAAAAATCAAATGGAGAATATTTTGTCCTTTTATATTTATAAAAATACCAAAAACTATCAAAATACCATTCAAAATTATAAAAATTGTAGTGTGCTTCTTATTACCTATATTGACTCCATACTAAAAAATCCCTAAAAATAGAAAAAGAAAAGACTTAAAAGTAAAATTATCCAAAATCTAGTAAAAATTGACACCTTTTATTATTTTTAATCTTCAAATGAATTTAGCCTATTGATTTAAACTCTATTTTGGGGATATTTTTTACTTTAAAAATACATAAAAATAAGCAACAATCTAGGAAAAATCATAAAAAACCAAAAAAGATAAAAAAACCTCAAAATATGGAATTCTTTAATTTTTTGTTATTTTTAGTTACCTTTATAATTATTATACCCTATATGGTATCATAAACCTCTATATACTTAAATATATTCTATATTATTACATAATATAAAGACCCTTTTAATATTTCATAAAATCTTTAAAAATATATAATTGGTTGAATCTCAGGATATTTCTCTAATTTGTATATATATATTGTACTTTATTTTGTATATGAATTATGGATACATATGCCTATATAGATATATATATAAATATATAGTTATATCTAATATTAAAATTAGAAAAAATAAAATTAGAAAATTTAAAAATATTAAAAAATATGAAAAATTAAAATACATATATATATATAATTAAAAACCCACATAAAAGACTTAAAGATAATTATGTACACAATTGACGTTGATCATCAATAATCGTTAGGCTACCTAGCTTGATCTCTATGGTTAGAGCTCTACATGCTTACATGCTATACATCTTTGTTTGTAGAGTATAATAAATTATGCTTCACACTTTTTGTTATTCATTTTATGTTTATACATTGTCGGTACTTGTTGATTGAACATGTGATCTCAAAAGCGGTCGTTTCAGCAACAATCCAGTTTCGCTTATTCATTTTTTCAAACCTCGCAGGACCCGTGCTCTTCACTAATTGTCATCCAGAACCCAAAACCTATCATGATATAACACATTTTCATCAACTCTATTTATCAAATCAGAATCTTCCTTCTTGGATATTTCAATCATTTTTTGATACCAATACCTTTTTATGCCATCTTAGTCTTTCTAACTGCCTCAACATTATCCCAATATATCGATGATGTCACCAAATGTTTTTTGTAAAGATTACAAGTGCTAACTCGAAGTCAAGAGTATGATAGTTACACTCATAAGATACATGATGGTACAATGTATAAGCAACAACATCTTCATTTCAAAAGCACTCATGTATTTGTATCGAATGAATCGAGTGGACCATTAATCATCTAGTGCATAATAGTAATCTTCAAGATAGATTCATATTCAAATTTTTTTTAGTTTTTGAAAAATTCAATCACACCCATATAAATATAGGAATTTATCTTCCTTTCTAATGTGGTTTATCATTGTTATTGCAATATGTGAGAAATCTCAACATGAATCATCAACATACCTGGTCGTCCTAGAAATATATGGATCTGTAAATTGTTTCTCAATTGACTCCAAGTCATGATAGTTCTCATCTTGATAAAGAAAGCTTCAATGCCATTTTCAAATATGACAAGACTAAGGTGTGACTTTTTAAAAACAATATTTTCATTTAAAGAATTTTGTATAGAGTTAATATTGTCAAAGGGCTTATAATGCGATATTAATATATACTTGGTGTTTATCCATATCACGGTAATATAATAATGTCATCAACAAATATGATCACAAAATCATCAAAATATTGTAGGAATGTCATTTTCAAAAGCTACATAAAAACTACAAGAGCATTCAATAGAAAAAAAATGATAATACGAAATTCACAGTGTCTAATCATTATTTTTAAAGTTATTTATGAAATGTCATCCTCTTTTATTACAGGTTAATGGCAACTTGAATTCTAACAGATCTTAGAATATATCTTTTCTCCCTATAGTCAATTGAATATAGTCAATCCAAAACAGTGGATATTAATCCCTTAAAGTTGCGTTATCCACAGCTCAGTAATCGAGGAAGATACTGAGATCTTAGAATAAATGCTCTTCTTGGAGAACCAATAAGTTATAAAACTTCTTTATGTCATTGTCATTGTAACTCATTCTTTAATATTTTCATTTCAATAATTCTCACTTTATAATGTCTTTTTTAAAAAAATAATACAACTTATGGGATAACATTAATGGGGGGTACATTGGTCTATAAGAAGATAATCTTGAACAACCATCTAGACATACATTCAAAACAAAAATCCGATAACATTTAAATTTTCATAAAGTAACTAAGATTATTATGTATAAGTACTAAATAGGTATGGTGTGTAATACTTAACCAAAAGTTCACTAACTCCCCATTTACATGCATCATATTCTTATTCTTCTTTAACTCCACCTTTTTATCTTTTAGTCTTCAATGATCTTTTTGCAATATCGAAGGTTAAAGAATTCTGATCTCTTTGAATCAATAGTACTATCATGGTTGTAGCATTCAATAGAGCGTTAGATAAAATCACTTCTCTTAAATGAAGACGCTCGAAAAAGTGGATTATATTGCATTCACTTGTCTATATTATTCAGATAAAATATTTTAAAAATAACATTATCCTCCTCATGACAGTTTCTGGTGTAAAAAAACATAACCATCTCTCATAGATTGTGCCTAACATTCACCATATCTTTTTCCCTTTAAAAGGAGTTTTTGTCAAAAAAGATCCTTGGGATAAATCCACCAAAGCAACTTACATGACAGTTTTACTATTGAGTTATGGACTTTAATAGTTGTAATCATGTGCCCAAGACCATTAATCTCATTATTTAGTGTCCTATTATCTATTGATAAAAATTCTGTGACGAGGGAACATCTTATTCAGAGAATCAAATGTTCAACTAGTTACTTGGGATAATATTTTTTCTCTAAGTACTAAAGTCTTGGATCAGTATTGGTCGTGAATATCGTATGCCTATTGGAACTCTAGCTCTGATACCATTTGTAATGGACATGTACACTAGCAGAAGCGTGCAACTGAAAATTGCACGATCAAACCATTATCGAATCATGCATGGTAATCAATGATCATACAAATATCATTCTCAAAAGCATCCATAAAACCCATTTCAAACTAAGAGCTCCATTATTACATAACATATAATGGCATTGTTGCAAAATATCAATAATTAATAGGATAACATTTCCTTTGTTCCAATAGGCATACATATATCCTTCATGTTCGTGCAATAAATCGTACCACACAAAACATCTTGATGAAACCATTGCACACCTATCTCCATGATGAGCCTTGTCTGGCACCCGAATAGATAAACACAATTTTGCATGAGCATAATGCCTCGTGCGCATTAGGGTCAATGTGTGGGAATTCAATCTGTCTTTTAACCCATTGCATTTCATACACTTGATTACTCATGGATAAATACCATCATTTGCCTAGATGTCCCATACATGTCTAACTCACTCCCTAACAAGTTGCATATTGGTTTCATTCATAAATATGAGTATGTATGTGCAATATGCATAAAAATACAAAGTCATCATTTTTCATCATAATGGGTTTGTTTCATGAAATTCATAACATGTACATGTTTCCTTTACCATTTAGATCTCTTGTTCACGTTAATCTCTTAAAAAACTTTGTAGGACTTGTGATGGTTTATTTCTCTTAAATCATTTCTCTCATAATATATAATTATTTAATTAAACTTTTGTCTTACTTAATATTTACTATTTTATCTCTAATTAAATCATTTTCTTGCATATCATGCACTGGTTTATCTTTAGTTAAACAATTTTCTTGAATAACAAGTAATTCTTTACCTTTATAAATCATTTATTTCATAGTTTGTAATGGTTTTACTTTATAAATTATTTTGTTGCATACTTGTAATGGTTTACCTTTATGAATCACTTATTCGCGTAATTTTTCACATACTTATCTTGTTATGTTTTCAACCGCAGGCACTAGCGGTCCATGGCATGACATGATAGTGTATCTACAACTGTAGAGGACTTAGATTTTTCCTCTACGGTTCCTTGCAACCCTACGCCTCCTGCGGCATTGTACCTTGGGATAACACGATCCCTTACGATTGCCTATGTGGCTCTTCATGTGTCTATACATTAAATCTTGTTTGGGGATCAAGCTCTCTCTTATTATCAATAAAATGCATCGTGTTTTTAAACCTATATTTTATAACAATGACATGAGTGTTATTTTGAACAAATTACTATAGTCTTCTATATAGTATGTCCTAACGTGTATATTTTTTCAAAAAAAATATTATAGTTATGTCAAGTAGATCTTGTTGCTGGAATGTTCTCATTAGTATTTTGTTTAATAATTATATAACCACCTCAAAGAATTTGAGCACAAATTATATATGCGAATATTGACCGCATAGGTTACCACAATGTGTTGTGAAAGGCATAGGAAAATATCTTATTATAACCCAACAAAAAATTACGAATTATTCTTTTTTAATTTCCTACCACAGATAATTGGTACTTGTAAATTCTCAGCCTATCATATCTAATAATTACGAAATAATTTAATTAATGTTATGATTAGTTAGCATTTATTGTGTAACTTATATTTTTTTATTATTTCTAGCCAAGGACAAAACATATATAATTCCAAATCGAATTACATCTAAATCAATATCATAAGGAAAATGAATACGATTGAGTTGAAACATACAACTACCCAACCCTTTCTTTTTCAAATGTACATAATGAATCCATGTTTGACTAACATTTCTATCACATTTTGTCTTAAATTACTTAATAAGTACAAGTGAATATTCACTAATTGTCACCTTTTTATCAAAATACCATTCATGAATAGAAATACATTTTTATGCATCAAAAAGACACAAAAAATAAGAAAAGAAATGAAATAAGGTAGATCATAAATATGTATATATGTACAGTATGACTCAGAAAAATATAGTAGTAAGATATACTTATATACCGTAACTCCAAAGACCAAGTCAGCATGGATCGGTCGACAAACAACGAAGTAGGGGGAGAGAAGGAAGTAAATACTAAAATAACTAATTGTGTACATATGAAACTTAATCTCATTTATTCATTATTTATCAAATCTTCACTTATATTTAATTAATTCATTTTACATATTTTTCTACAAACTTTTTTCCAATGTGTTTATATGAATGTATATAAAATATAAAAATCTAACACGTATGTATGCAAAGAATTTGGTTTATAAATTGTCTATTTCCCAACTCTCAAACCTCGTAACATATTTATAAGAATGCTAGTTTCACTCTACTCACCTTTAAATTTCATAAAATAATATTCTCTAATTAATGAAGGTGATTTCATTAAAATTGGATTCTGTTTGTAAAAAGTTAGTTTTTGACCAAATGACATCTGGGTTTCTCGGTTATTTATTTTATTTTGCACATACTATTTGTAAAACAACAAGTTTTACGATTTTTAATTTGTTATTGATATTCTAGATTATTTAATATTTTAAGTAAATAAAAAACCTAGAGAAATAGTTAAAATTTAATTACAGAACATATACCTATAGTTATTAATATATTTAAATAAATTTAATAAAATCATTAAAAAAATCATACAACTCTTATTAAGTATTATATTAATTAGTAAAACAAAATATGATAAATTATTTATTAAAATATTGAACTAAAAGTATATATTATATTCATCAAGTATACTATATATGTATTTATTAATACTTTATTTATAAAGCATAAAATAATTATTATTTATAAATATAAAATTATACAATAAATTAAATAATTTAATTGTCAATCATTTTTATTTCTACATATTTTTAAAATAATGTTATTTAATAGTTAAAATTGATTTTATATGGTTTTTTGGGTATTTGAATATTGTGGTGTAGACACGTATCAGCACCACAAGCTTCTTCAACCTCAAAAATCTGTTGTTCTTATGTTCAAACTACTTTTCTTCACCTAATTATCTAAGCTTCATCTCGCATCCAAAACCTAATATACTCTGTTCTTTTCCTATATCTAACCACCACCATACACGCCTATCCCTTAGATCTAGTCTACCCCTCTTCCATCCTATCCATTTAATCAACCCAAACTTCGCTCATCATAACCAACTTCTCCACTCCAGTTCACACATGACGGATGCAACCAACTTCCCATCCGATCTCCACTGCCCACGATAGTGACAGCATCACGGAAGAGCCCCACGTGGAAGAGGGACGGTAGGAGAGTCGTTCCAAGGAAGCGTTCCTCCTTACACCACCACCATTTGGCTAGAGTAAGAGCTCAAACGTTAGTGGTCCTCGAGCGATGATAGGAGGACCATACATCTTCCATCCCTATATGTATGCACCCATACATTTTATTTTTTATAATTTCCCACCTAAATAGCATTGTTAATCCCCGAATTAGATAGCTTAATCAACCTTCAATCGAATACATTCAAATCCCCTCTTTAATTCCATTAGGCTTGTTGAAATTTATGTTCTGTTGTACACAATTTGAGCTATTATATTCTAAGCGAAAGAACTATCATAATTTCAAGTTGATTCCTCTCAAATGGAGCTACACACATTCCTTGCAGATAATCCTATCTTCTGAAGTGAGCTATTAGCAGCAATTGGAGTTATTATCCATTTCTACACGAGTAGAAGGGCATCTTCACGAGACATGGCACTGAAGTTCCTGACTTGGGAACCCTATAAGGTACCTGATCTTCAACTCCATCGCCACCTTTTCCGCTGCATGCGAGCTCGAATGGGATAGTTGATACCTTTCTAACCTTGTCGGAGTGCCTCCAAATGAATAGCCATTGCTGGAGAAACTGCTATTGCTGAATATCAAAGGAGCGTCACCCCCCATTCTTCATTTGGGGAAGAACAACCCCAAATCTAGAATCAACAGGTCATCAGTTCATGGCAACCACTGAATGGGTGGTATCATGCCATATGATCTAATCCTGAGCATAGCTTGAATTAGAGGAAATTTTGTAGAAGAGGCCCAGGCCATTTCCAAAATCAGATCCTACTCCATAAGTTATCCACAATTGCAAATAGGTCCCTGTACGGGGACTTAATTGCAAGAAACTTTATTTCCTTTACAAAATAGTCCCTGGTTGAGGACCTTTTTGGAGAACTGTATACTTCTTTTATTTTCACTTGTTCAAATGTATTGTAGGGTGTTTTTTGACACAATTTGGAGTCTAGTTATCATCGATTTTTCTCAGGTAGTTAGCTAACTACCCTAACAGTGTTTTCTTGGATTTTTCTATATATTTTCTTCATGTTGTCTTTGTGTTTTGATTCAACATATTTCGTCTCTATTTTTCATTTTATTTTGTGTATCCTCGAGCTCGTTGCTCGCTTTGGTTGTCTATGCATCATCCTACTACATAGTACCACCTATTATATATTCATCTACATACTATATTGTATGTCTTTTGAATATCTAATCCTTTTTGAAAAGTAAATAAAATTCATTTTCTTTTCCTTTATTCACTTTTTGTCAATATAGTAGAATATTACATTACACTCAACTGTACCTACTATATTGTATCACATATTTTGCAAATTTAATAATTTATAAAAATCAAATAAAAATTACATAATATAAAAAATATAAAAATTTGCAAAAATAAAACCAAATAAAAACATTAAAAAGATAACGACTACAAAAATAACCTTTTCAAAGAAAGAAAGAAATAAAAATGACAAAAATATTTAGATCTCGAAAATATAAGTATACTTTCTGCTTTCTTGTGATCAACCTAGGGACTCTTAATAGGTTAATAATTAGTGAAAGAATAAGATAGAATAGGGCAACATATTGTTCTTCTATTCATCATGTCACTCACTCTCTTCCATTTTATTGGAATTTATTTGATAGATGCACTCTTCTCTTTTACGGTTGACTACAACCGACATTATTCATTCTATTTAACCGCAAGGGAAGATGTACAAACGACATTTTTCATTCTATTTAACCTCACGGGAAGACGGACCTTCAAGCGAAGACCCGAGGGTCATAAACCCTTGATTCCTAAAAGATTTGACATGACTAGAGGGAAGGGACCAGTTGATGATAGATATGTTGAGTAGAGATATACAGATGAGAGACAAGATTAAGGTACAAATGTTACAATCGAGATTCTAGACACACTTAAGCAGATGAACGTACATATTGGAGATCAGTTTAGAGTCCAGGTTGAGTTGAAAGATGAGATCATTGCACTAAGAGCAGGAGCCCGGAACAAAGCACCAGTTGTCGTCATCCCCGTTGTTACCATGAAAGATGAGTACGACCCTGAAGCCGGAATGTTACAACATTGGATTTGGTTACCATCGAATCAATGGCCATACGACTTGAGCCTATCCTTTAACTCTTTGCTTCCCAATTTCCATGGGAACATGATAGAGGAGTCGTTTACCTTCCTTTAGCAGTTTGAGATGATTTGTGGTGCAACAAGCTATCCAAGAGTTATGATGGAGGCTATACGCCTCAAGGATTTTCCTTCTACCTTAGCAGATAAGGCACACTATTAAATAAACCATCTACGGAGAGAGATTTTGACTTGGCAGACAAATGCCATGAGGATCCAGATATTCAACTTTATGCCAAATTCACTTGAGTCGTTCCACGAGGCATGGTAATGATTCATGGATATGACAGAGAAGTGCCCCCATCATGAGATACCTTTTAAGGTGCTTGCATAGAATTTCTTTGGAGGACTCTAGCCAGACATTCAAGGGTTAGTGAGCATTTCATGTGGTGGGAGTCATCTGAAGATGGATGTCGAGTCTTTTTGGACCAACGTAGAGGTGATGGCTGAGAACTTGAGAGTTTTGGACTCCACTTGGGCATCACAAAAGGCCCCATAGCCACCACACTAGTGAGATGATCAGAATGTGGCAAACTTTTCAGAGCCTGAGTCATGATCTGTTGACATGGGCATTATTAGTGAGGAACATACTGTTGTTGATGTAATTAAAAAGTAAGTACATGACCTGTAGAAACTACGAGAGTTGGAGAAACTCTCATCATTACCACATTAGTTGAGTGATCTGACAACGAAGTGACCGAGATGAAGTTACCGTACCAGTAGGCACTTTCTTCTTTTTCTTGTCATTCCACATGGAGATCTTTACCCGCTCTTCCCGCATGTAAGATTAATCAGATATAGAGTGAGAAAGGGTGTTTTTATGATACTCCAATAATATTGGAATGAGGATTCCTCTACTATCAACCAGATCAAGATCAAGACTCATGCAGTTGGTGATGTTGATCCTTCTCCCACATATGAGATCAATGATATATGGCACGCTCCTGTTCCTTATCAGTCACCACCATATGTACACCTCTGAGTGTACACCAAGAACTGCAGTAGATGTAGTACCTGTATAGACATCGACATTTTTAGTACTGAGCTCCATACACGCAGTAGCACTCTCACCACACATTCTATCAAAGAATAGCTCAACATTACCATTCTCCTACTACACATTAACGGTATCATCATAAACATCAACAGAAAGAGACATTCGTTACACCAGAAAGAGACATTCGTTAACGATATAAAAAGCTTTATAAAAATATAAAAAATTCTAAAAACCATGTTTTCTGTTCTATATTTTCTATATAATATTTTCTTTATATTACAAGTAATTTAGAGAAATTTTGATCCTTTTTTCTATTTTTAATTTTCATTTTAATTTTAGTTATTTATTTTAGTCCATGTTTCAGGGTATCTTTATGTTCAAAATATATAAAGATAAGCAAAAAAGTCCGAAAAAATAAAAAAATAGTAAATACATTTAAAACTTAAAAATGTTTTATTTTCTTTATTTTTATTGGTATTTATATATACGCTAGCCTATTTTGTATATATACTCTATATATAGCTATGTTGTATATTTTAAAAGAGAAACAAATATAAAAATATAAAACAGAAAATTAAAAATCAAAATAAAAAAATATATAAACAAAACAATTAAAAATTAAAAAAACTCACCAAAAAGAAAATATAAACACATAATTTCACAATAACTTTTGCGCATTAATTTGCCCGATCTAGCCCTTTTCTCCCTGTGTTCAACACTCTACACTACTTACACTGTACACATATTTTGTCGAGTTAAATATAATAAATTTTAACTCCACATTGCTTTTTATTGTTTAATAATCATTGTGAGTTAATTGTTGATTAAATGGGATTTCATGAGTGGTCTCCACAGCGACTGTGTCTCCGCCTTGTGTGAGATATATTTTGATCCTCGCAAAATCTCGATTATTAGTTACTTAAGTTTGCTAATAAATCAATCAAGAGACCTAGAGGCGTGTTGAGGAATATTATTGTAACCATATTGGGTTTGCAGTTTCTAGTGGACTTTACTATCATAGGCATGGAGTGTCTTATAAAGCTACACCTTGCTACAATTATTCTCGAGAGGCCTTTCTTGTAAAACGTAAAGGCCCTCTCTGATTATGATTCTGGGAGAGTATCATTTCACACAAACATCAAAGAGGTATACATTTTTATGGCGAGATGATGTAGCTATCCTAGATCTGTGTTATCATTCACTTCGAAGGACACCATCTTATCAGATGATTGTCAATGCATAGATGGGACACGTTCTCTTTATCTTAAGAGTGTTTACTTTGATACCCATGATATCCTACATGAGGATGGGGATGATCATACGGTACCTAGTTCTTCAGACGAATGCTTATATACATATATAGAGATTATGTTAGGACCAGAGGAGCAGTCAATTGCAGTTTATATCTCAATGCCACAGCTTGAAAGATCATATATTCTAGCATGAGAGTCATTTGATTACATTTCAGAGATTATGTTCTCTATTCATCATGGAGAGTCAAATGGTGTAATGGACACATTTACTGACACCTTTTATAGTCTAACTCCAGAGACAGTTACTAGAGTAGTGAGACCGATTACATATACAACAACTACCTATAGAGGCATATCTACTCGACCAACAAGAGATTGGTACATACTCAGACAACATATGACTTCATACACCCCAGGTTGAGGTGATTAACTATGTGTAGGACTCATGACTACTCCTCCACTTCATTTTTTCCAGTACATATAACTTTGAGACCATTCATTTGCTCGAGTACACCATCACTTGTTCATTCTTCCTAGATCTCAATCGTCCCCATTTCTGCTCGTCTTTATACTAAGGATACCAGATCTTAGTTATATGGTGAAAGATTTTTTTGTTGGTTCTTGTTTTCATATTTTGTTCATTTCACTTTTCATTTCTATGCATTCTCTTACACCAATCACTCATCCCTAATTTTTGCCACATTCTTTTCTATACTTTGGATGTCTGATACTATGTATAGGGGGACCGAGTGATCTCATTGATTTCATTTTTCCTTCACTTTTTCCTTTCTTCCGTTTGTATATTATTTACACTCGATCACCTCATTTTTGTCTTCCAATATACTTACGATGACCATGTCATAAGTATAGAGGTGCCACTGGCTGCTATTGTTTTGTTCTTTTCACCCACTTCTATTTAGCACGAGTTGTGAGGACATAGCACAAGCTAAGTATAGGAGGTGTATATATTGTATATATATTTTTATCTGTAACACATACCTTTATGTGCTCTCTATATCTATAAAATCCATAAAAAGTGGGTATGGGTTAATTTTATTTAAAATCAATTTATTAAGTATTTAAAAATTTTTTAAATAAGTATAATATAAGTAAAATGCTTATTTAAAATATTCATTTAAAATTAATATTTAAAAAAAGTGTATTTAAGAAGTCTTCAATGCTTAATTAAAATTCTATTTTAATATGTGTAAAAATAATTAATATTTAAAAATCCTTGTATTTAAAACTTGCAAAACATTACTTATTTAATGAAACTAAGATATTGGTAATTTATCATGAAAATTCTTATAAAATATTCTTATGAATAAAAAGTAAAAAAAATCCATAAAAATTACAGAGCTATAAAATCCATAAAAATTATAAAATCTTTAAAATCCATAAAAATGATTAAAATTCGAAAAATTTAGGTCAATAAATATTATTGCATCTGCATTCGCATTTTTGAGAATAAGTTTGATTTCTCGAACTAAAGATTGGGAATAGTCCAATGGATAGAGCTCGATTATGGCACTTGACTTTCATTGTAAGGAGCCTAGTTAGGAACTATAATTTCAACTCTTCAAGTCTTTAAATTAAATCTTTGGGTTCCATAAGATCGCGTTCAAATATCAACCCAAGCATTCCTAAGTAGAACAACTGGTATCATTGATAATGGGGCCTGACTCGCAGTTAAAAAGTGAGTCGGATGTAGTGAACCATAGATAGAGACCCAATTAATCAAATAAATGTAATAAAATAGGAGAGAGAGAGAGAAAGAAAGAAAGAAAGAGAATATCTGGTTCTCTCATATTTTATTGATCCAATTTATTTATCCTGGCAAGTGTTCCTGGGTAGAAAACTAGAAGAAGAAAATTACACTTTGATTTTTAAGGAGATTTTTTTTGTGATTTTCTATTTCTTCTAAAAGAAAAATCTTTTCATTGGTTTATTTTTTGTATATTTTATTTGATTTTATCCTTTTGCAACTTTTATGTAAATTTTCAAAGTGATATTTTTTGCACAAGTTGTCTACAATATAATATATATGGTAAAAAAATATGTGACACTGTATAGTAGATACTTGAAGAAAAACTCGAGAAGTATGGAACTACATCAAAACATTGCTAGGGTAGTTATCTATCTACCCAAGAAAAATTGTCGCAGAATGATGTCCAGAATAGGTCCAAACTCCCCAAAATGTACGGAGAGACAATTGCAAGAAAATATGAAAGAAAAATTAGCAAAGTATCTCAATCAGATCCCTTGTGAGGGACCTAAACATAAAGGAAAAGAGTCTATTTACACTAAGGTTCCCTTGTTGGAACTTAAATGTAAATGCCGAAACTTCTGAGGCTGCTTGGAATTTCTAGAAAGTTGTTGGGATGATCTGTAAATTTCACACCAATTCGAGAACAAGCAGTCTAGATTAATTGTGAAGGTGTGATCTTAGTCGTTTGTGCTTGTCACGCATTGTCCACAAGCTGCTCAGGTGTTCTTCAATGTTCTTCCCTATAATAGGGCGATTATAGTGGATATTTGAATTTCGACGACTATTGCGGCGATGGCGGACCTTCTGTAGGGCTAGAAGGTGGTCTCCAACCCCATTCAAGAACCCCTATGGTGGGGGATTATCAAAAAACATGAAGGTCGACGATGAAGTCCATCTAGGGTTTCGGCTCTAGGAAGTGTTGCTTTATTCTTGAAATTATTTGAAGATTCACCTTAATTGGGGGATAATCGTAGATGCCCTAGCTATCAGGTGAAAGATCGAACTCCATATAGAATTAATGGTTTGATTCCACAAGGTAATCAACCTAGGAGTTGATAGTTCTTATAGATCAGTTGGGTTTTCGAAGAGGTTCCAGAATGGATGCTTCAGATAAAATGGGAATACAAATTGGTTGGAATTCAAAGGAGATATATAGTGGAATTAACAGAATGAGGATGAGACGTACTAATTGGGTGATTATATAACCTAATTGGATGAGAAATTTGATGAAATGAAAAGGGGAAATGGAGGAAGACACCTGGGAAATGGAAGGTGTATGACATTCTTGGTAGTCGCTCGACGGGGCGATGTTCTAAGAGCTGGGCACGGTTGATCGCATTGATAAAAGGTGGAGCATCACCTTGTAACTACTCTCTTGTCGACCCTTGATGACACGCTTTTTCTACTCGGGTTAAGGAATATCAAGGTCGTTGCGACCCTAATCGCAAGGCGAAATCAATCAAGAAAATTAGACCACCAATAAAGGAATCAATCAGTCAAACAAAGCAAGCAGTCTAGCTAATTATTTCACCTGGTATAGCTACCAGGGTCGATTACAAGGAGCATGAAATGGAAAACCTACGAAGTAGTCGGAAAACCAAGAAAAATAAAGAAAATGGTTGTTTTTAAATTTTCAAATTTTTTTATGATTTTTAAAAGGAGAAAAGGGTAAAAGCAATGCAGAAATCAACACTCAAATAATTTATTTATAGAACCAAAATTACTCAAAAATTCAAAACAATTATATTTTTTGTGTTTTTTTAAAATATTAAAATGCTTTTGTGAATTTTCTAAGAATGTTCTGATTTTTAATTAATTTTCTAAAAATAAAAGAAAGTCAAAAATGATGACCGATGTATAGCTGGGATCTAAAGGCATGTTAAAATTAATTAAAATGTCTAAAATCCTAGGGGCAATTTTATGAGAAACTACAAAGAAAGATCTAACTACAGAAGAAGAAAATACATTTTTTGAATTTTTATGAATTTTGAATGATTTTTCTAAGGTTTTTACTCTTTTTTAGTTTTTTGAGTTTTATAAATGGGAATGGAATGAAAATTGGAATGGGAATGGAATGAAAATTGGATAGAGACTCAAATAACACAAAACACACAATCAGGAAAATTTTTATAATTTTTCAAGACATTTTAATATTTTTAGTTGATTTTAAAAACATTCAGTGACATTTTCTAAGGTTTTTGAATTTATAAAATAATAAATGAAATCAAAACACAACCCAAAGTTCTCCAAAATTCCTACATAGTAGCAGGAGCTACGTATCAAAATTTCATGATTTTTTGAGCAATTTTGCTATTTATTTAATCAAAAATAAATGACACAGCAAATAGGGACCTATATGCAAATATTAAAAAGTTTTGAGCCAAAAGATAACAAGCAATAAAAGTATAAGGTCGAATCTGCAAAAAGTCCAAGTCTACACGTGGACATCACGTGACCCAAGCTCGTAGGGTATAAATGCAATTCTAATTAATAAAGATTCAGTTAGTAATAACCATAAAATACAGGGCCTGTGATGCAAATTACCCAGGGGTCACGTGAGATATCACGTGATATACAAACGAAGGGACTAATATGTAAATATTAAAATCACAAGTTCCTAAATACAATTTTTCCGAAAAAAAACGGCTAAAAATATTTATAGAACTAACAAATAAATGCAAAAAGACAGAAGGGCCTAAGTGCAAATACCCTTTATTATAAACGATCCGATGGTCGAAGGCATCCACTTATGATCGGACGGTATAGAGCAGGGGATACCGGTTCGACGATGGTCGACTGTAGGAGGATCCTTAGATGGATCGGACAATCGAGGCTCCTCGGATGATGGGCGAAGACTATTAGACTTGGAGAAGACGTCGATTCGACGGTGGGGGCGATACTTGGAAGACCGATGAAGAACACGCCTCTAGAGAGCTTCGACCGGCCAATACGTGCTGTAGGGACGTCCTTCGGAACTGCTAGGATGGGGAAAATGCTACTGGCGATGGTCAGCAGCAGTGGCGATGCTCCGATGAGGCAAAGACCCAAGAGAACGGGATGGCGAATCGTGGAGACATGGCACTATTGTGATCTGGTATTCAAACCTCCAGATGACGTTCTTTGACACTCGGACCTGCACAGACAAACCACAGGGTCGAGGGAAAAGTGTGTCGACCCGTTAAATCTCGAAAAGGTGGCTGGTGCATCGTGGTGTGACCCTCCGGTGAAGCGGCGACGGAGGAGGGTCCAAACCCCTTTCCTGGGAGAATCGGGTTGGATTGGTGGTCGTAGAAGATGGGGAGAAGGCCAGTGAAGGTGGTCAGATCATCGGAATGGCAGGATAGTGCTCCGGCCTTAGTGGTCGGAGCTCTAAAGAGAAGCTTTGTTCTAAGAAGGAAACTCGAATCTAAATCGATAAAGAAGAAAAATAAGGTACCTAATGGCTGGAGTCATCTGTGCTGGAGGTCAGGGACCTCCGGGGGTCATTGCCTCAATGGGTCGACAGGCCCAGAGGCTGGGCTCACCTCGCGGCAGAGCACGGCGGAGTATACGCCGGATATAGGGCTACGGGGCTCGAAACATCACTGCAACAGCCTCTATCGCACGCTCACTCGTGGTAGAGGTGGAGATCATCAGAGACAAGGTGGCGACCAAAGATGTGGAAGAAGATGGGGCTCCAAGAGTCTTTATATGTTGAAGGGTCCGAGAAGGATGGGGCATGGGCACACGAACCGAGGGATGGATCCCTAGCGATTTCGTCGGGCGTGGATCGTGGATCATTCCTCAGTAATCAGAGCACCAAATGGAAGGAAATGTAGGTAGGATCGGGTTGCGGAAATTGGGAGAAAATCGGGTGAAACCAGGTCCACGCGAAATGAAGGTCCAGGGGGGCAGTTGACCAGGGTCAACAATCCGCCCTGGACCAATCTGGTGCGGCGGGGGAAGATGACAAAAGACTAGTCGACAAAATAGCAGAAATTTCAAAAATAAATAGATAAAAAATAATAAATTATTTTAAATTAAAAAAATAAAATAAAAATTGTTTATTTTTTTCATGGATTTTTCTATGATTATTATTTATTTTTATGAAAAATAAATTAATCTATATAAAGTATATTGTATTATATATACAGGTATAAAATACCTATGTATTTTTTATAATTATTTTTATTTTCTTATTTTTACAGATACCCCAATTTTATATTTTATTTATTTACAACAGAATTTTTGGAGTATAAAATATTTTATTTTGTTTTTATCATTTATTTATAAGTATAAAATAAATAAGGATATATACATATATACATGTATTATATACAAGTGAGAGAGAGTGTTTTATTCAATTTTTATTTTTATTTTATTTTTCTATTTTTGTTTTATTTTTGAAATATATACAAGGAACTAAAAATTCCTTTTTATTTTTATTTTTCTAAAAATAAATTTCATATATAAATGGTATATATATATACAAGTAGAGTGGCCCTATCTCTCTCTACTTATTTTATCTGGTGATCAGGCCAATGCTTGGCCCTCTCTTGGGTTTAGGTCACTCAATATTTATTCTAAATATTTCCTTTTTTTCTTTTATTCTTTTTTCTTTTAATTTTGCAAAAATACATGCTAATTTTGGAACATTAACAAATGCATGCTTATTGCTAGTTTATTGTATTTACAACCATTTACATGATGCTTAGCCAAGATATTTAGATAAAATAAAAGAATAAAGAGTGATGAATGAGGCTTCATCACCCCCTCTATACTTTACTTTTGCTAGTCCCTTAGCAAACACTTATTTGAAAAGGAAGTGAAAAGAAAGAAAAAGAAAAATAAGGTGAATCGAGGTTGATTATTAAACTTGTCTTCAGTAAATTGAAGTATGGAGCTCAGTCGGACCTTTGAATTATTAGTTTGTCAGATTCTTATTTGGACTTAGGTTTAATCCTTAACAGCTTCTAAGATCCACCAAACTATGGTCAAGACTCCTCAATAATCCAAATCAGAACAACTCTACATACACAAACTCAAATGACCATGAATCTTTCCATGTATTGTGTATGTGATATGTAGCTCCCCACCTCAGAAATGGCAAAGCAACAACCCCTCCAACAAGGTAACTCTAATGCCCTAGTCAAACAACTCTTTCCTCGAGAAGAGGAGGAAGAAGAGAATGGACCATGACCAGTGTAGTCATGTATCCTTGGGAGCTCAACCAGTGTAGCTAGGTCTCCCTGTTGCAAGCTTCATGAGATGGGAATGGGTAACACAAGCTTTGCTTTATTTGTCTATATACACTCCGATGGGTATTTCATTTTCTATTAGGCCCACCACTTTTTCTGATTTTTTCTTTTTTTCCTTTTTTCTCTTTTTTTTCATTTTTTTGATGTGCATATGTACAACATATCTACATGGTGAAGCATATATACATAAGGAGTTTTTCCTCTTGAGCCAGTAGACTATCCCTCTTTTGAAGCATTATTGCAACCCACAACTCCTGTCTTTAGACTTCAATGCTACCAGACCAAGTTGAGATGCACTTCCTTCACTAAAAGAAGACGAGAGGTTCTGCCTCGAAGTACTACCCTTGTATGCAACCCCAAGCCAAAGAAGACTGCCTCCTCACCACCTCATCCGTAGAGAGCTATGTGTAAGGTGTTGGTGCAAGTAAAGCCATTGTCTGTGAGAGTCATGTGTGTGTTGTTAACTGTTCTACTTCAGCTCATCAAGATGACATGTGATCATAGCCTAGTGGACTCAAAGAATTAAGTCTGAAATGGACCTGAAAAATCTTAACCCTAAGCCCTATAAGGTTCCTCTTAAAATTAGGTGGATTAAGGTCTTAACCAAGCTCCATTTTCCAATTTAATTATAGACTGGTTTAAATGTCAATTAAGATTCAGAAAAACTGCATAAATATATACAAAAATGTTTTTATGCAAGTTTTAAAAATGTGAAAAATTTGTGAAAAATGTTTGAATGAATGGATGTATGGATGCAGAAGTTTTGCAAAATATTTACACACATTTATACGAGTGTTTTTGCAAACATTTTATTTTTCAAACATTTTACAAAAATTTTGTACTATATACATAATTTTGTTATCAAAATATTTACAAAGTCTTTACACAAAACATTTTTACAAACATTTGTACAAAAATATTTTTTATATAAATATCTATGTACCTGTAGTAAAGAACAAGAAAAATTTTAAATTTTTATGGGTTTTTAAGTTTAGGATTTTAGCCATTTTATTTATTAACATACTCACACAAAGTACGAGTTATGGCTAAAGTATATATGAAATATATACGACACCCCCATATACTTAGCTCGAACGATGTTCTCGGAGTGGATCAAGAGCGATGAAGAAGACATAACTCGTGCTTAATATAGGGAAGTGAAAAGGAATGGTATACTACAATGTTGAATTAAAGAGTAAAAGAATCTCGGAATTTTCCCCCTATACTTACATCAAGGGAAATCTGAGTGACAGAATGTACAAGGTAAGCAATGACTCCTCGTGTCTGTCCCTATACTTAATGTAAAAGATCCCTAATTATGGAAAGAAATATGAATAGTATGGCAAACAAGTGAGAGAAAAGCATAAATGAAGACAAATATATACAAGATGAAAGGAACGATATTACTCTCCCTATACTTAAGGTGAAGGATCCTTAAGTATGGGCAACGACCGGAGTAATGAAACAGAACGAAAGGGACAACTCGGTCGTTACACTCCCTTATACTTAAGATAAGGTACATCCTAAGTATAGCAAAAGTAATCCTAAACGAGACCTGGGGTGTAAAACAAAAACAGAAGAAGCAAGGAACAAATCATGATGAAACACATATATACAAAGTGGACAATGTTGAGGTGCCTCTCAACAAGCGCTAGGTCTTACGCCCTTAGCCGGGTGCAAAGGCTAGGATAATGAAGTATCAAGGTTCAGGATGGCATCTGTAAGGCGCATGTCGTATTTTCGTCGTAGTTGAGGTATATGAATAACGACGAAGTCAATAATGTGAACGAAGACACCCAAGTAGGCAATCAAACAGGTGTCTGCTACCGGGCAAGGATATGGGAAGATGACATCGTAATCCAGTAGCACAAAAGAACTCATCAGCTCAAGATCAGATTTGAGTGGAATGGTAGAGCCGAAGAGGGTAAACGTGGAGAAAGAAGGATCAGTCATAGAATCCTACATGTTAATCACCGTCTCGGAAAGATATGGAAAGTCAAGATTAGGAGACTTACCAAGAAAACTGATATCCGATGCACATAATGATGAAATATTAGAAACATCATCGAATATCTCAAAAATCGGCTCATCCCCGCGAGGTTTATCGAGGAGAGACAACTCAGACTCAGAATGATCAGAAATATCATAAGACTCGTTTTCGTGATCCAACAGATCGGATACACTCTCAGAAAATGAAATCGAGTATACGGAGCATGCAGCATACTCCCGCAGATAACCCTAGGGGAGTAATGCTAGATCATAAGTGAGAAAGGGAGGATCAGAGACTAACTGGGAATCTGTGCTATTGTCAAGCACCCACTCCTCGCACCAAAATGCCTCATATAATGAAGTCTTCCTCTGAACAATATGGAAACAGAAAATAGTGTTGGTCAACAGTGTGGAAGTTGTCAAAGTATCTGAAATTGATCCTCGAGTTGCGGCAGTGCCGGCTATCGTCTGGTCCTCATAAAATGTATTTATCTCATCAAACTGGAAGACAAAAGGCTCAAATACGGGACTATCTATATCTGTCATCTTAAAGTGGTGTCCCTCATTTGGCTCTAGTTGTTAGTCTGACTCAGGATGTCCGTCTGAATTAGAGAAGTACCTCTGCAAAGTTGAAGCTGAGTGAGCTGGGAATTGAAACTGAAACGGCTGGACTGATGACTATAATAGCGTGGGCTCCTCCATCTCCTGGAATATCAGAAGATCTGTTATCCATGACTCCTCAACTAAAAAGTAAGGGACTGACTCGAACTCTTGCTGGAAGACCAATGGGGAACTCGACCAATCTCTGGGTCTGAGCATCCACGGTGGCAGTCATCTCCTCCATCGTTTGTACTGCAACAGAATCCATGTCCTTAATCCGGTGTGTAGTACCTATGTCCTCTTAAAGCGTGTCACACCTAACTAGTACTGCATCACCCTCATGTGCTACCTCGGGTAATGCATCTCGTGAAGATGGAGTATATGAAAGTGCTCTTGATATGGTCGTAAGTAAATCCATGTCAGGGATTTGGTGTGAACCACCATACGAGGTAACTACCACAATCTGCTCAGCGGTCATCCCCCTCATGGAGATGTCAACAAGGTTGGTCGGAGAAAGTCCATGATCTTGAAATATCCTCAAGAGGTCAAGAAACCTCAGCCATGAATCATGCAATGGCTCCTTGGGCTCTACTGAAAAATCCATGATGAAAGACCGCATCATATCTGCTCTACGCTGGGGATAAAATCTCTGTAGAAACTCTAAGCTTAATCCTCCCCATGTAGCGAACTTCCATCCCAATCGTATGTGCCAACCCATGTCTCTGCCCTGAAGTGAAAATGGGAAGTTCTTCAACATCAACTCCTCAAAAGTGATATCTGAATATACAAGGGTCACACAGAACTCCTCAAACTCGGACAAATGAATATATGGCTCCTCGTGCACCTCCCCTGAATATTTCGACAGTCTCTGAATGAACTCCAAATGTAGAATGAAGTGACTGAATGTAGTATTTGATTGAGCTTCCTGCTCATCTATCATCCTGGCGTAGGAGGTATCTGAAACTCACGTCTGCTCTCCATGATCGCGCATGGAGTGCACTCTCATCCCAACAATGAAATCGCTCGGGTCTCGCATATGGTCAATCTGATCTCTACGGGTGTCCAGCACAACATGCCCAGAAGAATGATGGGAAAGAGAAGGAGAGCATGAAAGTTCGGTCGGAGTTCCAACCTCCCTTGAGAGTGTACTGGAATGATGGGAATAGGATGGGGAAGTTGCGAGAGTCGGCAAGAATGGAGGGTGACCCATCATCCAGGAATAGACAGGGAGAATAAAAATGAAGGGATGGTGGGAGGGAGAAAGATAGATAGATGGCAGGAGGACAAGAAAAGGGAAGAAGATAGATGGAGGAGAGGAAGGCGGATGAGATATGGAAAACACACAAGATCGGTCATGCATGCAGAGCTGATGACCATAAAGGTTTGGTCTTTTATCTTGTCGATTATATTTAGGTGATCAAGCAGTCTACCAGAGCAACAAAGCGAGTTGTTGGGAATCCAACACTCCCAGGAGACTTTCCCAATCCCAAGGTTAGATCTTTCCCAACCAGTACAAGTTGCGGACCGTTTACTGGCTACCCGATCGACTTGCTTTGTTAAGGATATCACGGCCCGCTTTACTAGAAACTAGAGCGATCCTCACTGGAGAACGACTAACCCGAAATCAGTATTTAGAGGAGAGGTCGGATATGGCTCTAGCCTAGTGTGCGGGTCACTCTCTCGCTCATCCAACCCAGACAATGAGGGGATTTCTCTCCCAAGACAAGTTTTTAAGTGTGGTGTCTTTTAGGGTCAAGTGTGTCTTAGCAGTCCCAATTTTATAGTTTTTCTTTTTTAGATTTTTTTTCAAGCAAACAACGCCTAACAAATTTTCTGATTCTCCTGATTATTTTAAATCCAAAAATAGGAGAGAAGTCGAAAAAGCCAATGGGTGGTCAAACACTATGATGCATGCTGAGTAAGAAATGCATACCTGACTCCAGCTGTCTACATGCAGGGTGATCCGTGCATAAAATAAAAGACTGAAATAAAACTACCTATATGATGCAATAATAAATCGGCCTTAGACAAGTAATTTCTACTCGACAAGAACAATAGCTAACGGGTTAACAAAAGGGTCGGGGTCCATTCTCTTATGCTGATATGTGTCCGCCACAACGAATCCTGCCAACACTATATATGGCCTCTAGCAGCACATGACCCCTCAAGTGATCGAGTTAACTTTTTCTTTTGTGATTTAATTATTAAGGTCCACTTATCGATCTATAGGAATATGCAATCAATTAGGATTGGGGCCTTAAGTAATTACATCACAATCAAGCCAAAAATCCTAAGTCTAAGGGCCAAAACCTTCAAGAATCAAAAATAAAAGAAAAATGCGATAAAAGCAATACCGGCAAAAATTCTACGGTGAGGTCCCCCGAGCACACCGATGCTCGGTGAAACAGACCCTGTCTGAGTCCAAGTCTTGAGTCCTGCATTATTACAATAATAATAATAACAGAAATAAAACTGAGCTAAACTAAACTACACTCCCAAAATCCTGCTCCTCCTCTCCTACGCTCTCCTATGCTCTCCTATGGCTCAATACAGAAACGAGCTACCTCCGCGTCACTCGGGTGTCGCGGTGCTCCGAAGACCGCCGCCCTCGCTCGTCGGGCCCTCGCAAGAAAGGGAAACAGAAAATATGTCAGGCCACCGATATTAAAAATTAAATAAAATGAGATAAAATAAAATAAAACAAAGGAAAACAAAAACAAAGAAAAAGAAATAAAAACAAAAATAAAAACAAAAGGAATAAAAACTAAAACAAAGAAAACAAAAAGAGAAAGAAAAAGAAAATCAAAACAAAAACCGCAATCGGAAAACTGACTACTAAGACGTGCACCCAAGCAATGGCGCCATTCTGATGACACGCTTTTGCTACTCGGGTTAAGGAATATCAAGGTCGTTGCGACCCAAATCGCAAGGCAAAATCAATAAATAAAATAAAATCACCAATAAAGGAATCAATAAGTTAAACAAAGCAAGCGATCTTGCTAATTTATTTTACCTCATATAGCTACCAGGACCGATCACAAGGAGCATAAAATGGAAAACCTATAAAGTAGTCTGAAAACCAAGAAAAATAAAGAATATGGTGGTTTTTAATTTTTCAAATTTTCTTATGATTTTTAAAATGAGAAAAGAGTAAAAGCAATGCAGAAATCAACACTCAAACAATTTATTTAAAGAACCAAAAATACAAAAAAATCAAAATAAAAATATTTTTTTTGTTTTTTTAAAATATTAAAATGTTTTTTGTGAATTTTTCCAGATTTCTCCGATTTTTAATTAATTTTCTAAAAATAAAAGAAAGTCAAAAACAATGACCGATGTACAACTGGGATCTAAAGGCAAGTTAAAATTAATTAAAATGCCTATAAAATCCTAGAGGCGATTTTATGAGAAACTACAAACCAAGATCTAACTACAGAAGAAAACACTTTTTTTGAACTTTTATGAATTTTTAATGATTTTTCTAAGGTTTTTACTCTTCTTTAGTTTTTATTGTTTTATAAATAGGAATGGAATGAAAATTGGATAGAGACTCAAATAACACAAAACACATCATCAAGACTTTTTTATAATTTTTCAAGACATTTTAATTATTTTAGTTTTTTTTAAATAGACAGTGACACATTTTAAGGTTTTTGAATTTTTAAAAATAATAAATGGAATCAAAACACAACCCAAAATTCCTACACAGTAGCCGGAGCTACATATCAAAATTTGGTGATTTTTGGAGTAATTTGCTATTTATTTAATCAAAAACAAATAATAAAGGAAACATGGACCTATGTGCAAATATTAAAAAGTTTCAAGCCAAAAGATAACAAGCAATAAAAGCATAAGATCGAATATGCAAATAGTCCCAATTCCACACGTGGACAGCACGTGACCCAAGCACGCAGGGGTATAAATGCAAATCTGATTAATAAAGATTTCATTCAGTAACAACCATAAAATCAAGGGCCTGTGATGCAAATTACCCAGGGGTCACGTGATAGACCATGTGATACGCAAACGGAGGGCCTAATATGCAAATATTAAAATCACAAGGTCCTAAACGTAATTTTTCCGAAATAAAAACAACGGCTAAAAATATTTACAGGACTAACAAATAAATGCAAAAAGACAGAAGGGCCCAAGTGCAAATACCCTTTATTATCAACGATCTGATGGTCGAAGGCGTCCACTTATGGGACGGTCTAGAGCAGGGGATACCAGTTTGATGATGGACGGTTGTATGAGGATCCTCAGATGGATCGGACGGTTGAGGCTCCGCGGATGATGGACGACAACGATTAGACCTGGAGAAGACATCGTTCCGACGGTGGGGGCTACACTTGGAAGAGCGGCGAAGAACTCACCTCCAGCGAGCTTTAACTGACCAATACGTGCTGCAGGGACGTCCTCCGGAGGTATTAGTATGGGGAGAGCGTCAAGCGAAGCAGAGGATAGAGAGAAGTCCAGGGTAGGAAAGGACAGAGAGGAGAGTTCGTCCAAAGGATGGTAGTACTTTTCTTCACCCAACATGAGATAAGAAATCAAATGTTTCCCTAAGATTTCGAATAGCTATCCCGAATTCAAGTTGATTATGTTTCGCTTCATCCTCAGAGAAAGACAATCGAACAATTCCCAATCATGGTCCTTGCGGATAGGATCATCCATATAAGATAAAAAAGAAACTCCATATATTTGTTATCTTTCTCTTTGAATGAGATCTCAATTCCAGCTATGGTTTCATTAGATATCTTACAACTAGAATCCCTCTTTTTTCCAACCCGGTTCCTCCACCACCGCGAACCCCGGTTAGATTCATGCATGATACACTTTCGATTTCTTTTATTTATTGGGAGACCCAAGTACTCTCTTGCGGATCCATGAAACAACTCTCAGAAATCTTTTTCCCCTTTAGAAGATGCAGGAGCGAAACAATCGACCTATTGATATTGGAAGACCAAAAAGATTCTTCCAATGTCTCATTTCTGGGTCAATGGAATTCATAGGTATAGGAAGAAGCCCCGCCAAATGAGATTTTTTCTTTCGACCATCTTTCGATTGTTAATACGAGATAAAAGGACCGCTACTACAAGCAGTATGTCTCGACCTCAATTCCGGGTCGTCGGATCCTCCCATAACAGGATATGGTTACTCAGAAATAATTTATTCAGCAATCACAACTAACATTCAGAAATAGACTGCAAATAAAGTATACTCAGAAGAAAGTATTTCAACACTTTTCCATTCATAAAATAAAGTTAAGATGATACATTGTCCCACTATAACCATTTACATGTACATCAGCTTGAAAGGAAAATATACAAAAGATTACTAAGCACCTTACAATATAAAGCTACTGTGGCTGGTAGGATGTCTACTAAGGTCCTTGCATTGGCTCACCGATACCTGTTGGGTTTTCCATAAATCATAGGATAAAAATTAGCGAATGCTAAGTAACAAGAAGGGAAAAGCAAACAAATGGGTAATTTTTCAAAACTTGTTATCACAAAAAGTTTCATTCCTTCTCATTAATTTAAGTCCTATTCCTTTCTATTCCACGTCAGGGATCAGTCAAGGGAATTACCTCACCATTATAAGGACTCCGAAGCTGTGCACACTTCGAGATTGGAGATTGCGTTGATCTTGGTAAGCTTATGCCGCCACACGTCGCCTCAACCAATCCTCCAATGCTACCCTGACAATTTTCTTTTTTTTTATTAAACAGGGTCTCAAACCCTCATCCCGGAAAATAAATGAGCACACCGTCCTCGAGGACTCGGTTGCTAAAAACCTCAGGCTAACATTTAATCATATAACCTAGCGGCTTTAAATACATATTATCGTGACCCAGCCGCTATTGAACCGCCCGTGCCTCCACATGGCACGACCACATCTTCCATCGTTCAACCCGAAGATATTGGCTCCCGGTACTACGCGGTGCAAAACATTCATTTCGTGCGCACTTATCATAACAAAGCAATCGTGTACCACCAAGGTAGGGAAACGCCAATACGGGTTCCTTTCGACAAACCTACAGGTTGCAAGCCCGACCTATAGTTCTACTCCCAGTCATCCTTATCTTGACACATGATCCATTTCAGGATATAACTCAAACCACATCAATTCCCATGATGTTATTCTTTCTTTAAGTCTTTGATTTGCATAATCAACAATACTTAGTATAGACTCGCATATATATTATTCATATGCATATATACTCGTATTTATGCCTATTTTAACTCCCAAACCCTAACTTTCAAAGCCACCGCATAGATTTGATGCTTAAACCTTATTTTAGTGGGAATCATAAAGCAACTGTTCAGACTTTACCAAAAATAGCAAAAATTAGGGTTCTTTATAGCAAATAACACAAAATCAAGAATTTCAATAATTTCGTATAAAACCCAACAGCAAAAGGAAAGATTTCGTTACCTAATCGAGCTCCCTCTCGTGTATGCAAGGCTTTATCGTGATTCTTTTTAGAAAGGACGATTTAAGGCTCCTAAAAAGATCGAAGTTCATTTTTGTATCAAAAATGCTAAGAACGTGTCAAGAACGCAAAGAACGAACGAAGAAGACGAAGAACGCAAAGAACACGAAGAAAACGAAGAACGCCAAGAACATATTTTCTCTTGAAATTTCAGCAGAACTTCCCCTTATATGAGGTGATATTTCTTAGGAAAATTTCGACCGAGTTTCCCCTTATATCATGATATATTTCTTGGAAAATTTCAGCAGAGTTTCCCTTTGTATCGGGAAATATTTCTCGGAAAACTTCAGCAGAGTTTCCCCTTATATCGGGACATATTTCAAAATAAAAACGAAAAGAGTTTCCTCTATAAAATCAATCGTGAGGAAAAACAACAGCAAAAGTGAATAAATATACTCAGACAACAAGAGATGAAGAATCGGTAGACACCACGCATCTTAGGTGAGTGAATGTGTGACGAATCACAGGGTTCACTGACGTGCATAGCCGTCCACACCTAAGTAGGTATTACACATATTTCTCCATCAAAATAACTATAAAAGGATAATTGAAAGAATAGAAACATAAGCGATGGAGAATCGGTAAACACCACGCGTCTTAGATGAGTGAATATATGACGAATCACTGGGTTCACTGACGTGCATAGCCGTCTGCACCTAAGTAGGGTATTGCACAGATTTCTCCATCAAAATAACTATAAAAGCATAATTGAAAGAATATAAACAAAAGCGATGGAGAATCGGTAGACACCACGCGTCTTAGATGAGTGAATGTGTGACGAATCATAGGGTTCACTGACGTGCATAGCTGCTTGCACCTAAGTAGGGTGTTACACAGATTTCTCCTCGAATCACAATAGAAAATGAATCAGAAAGAAAGATGAATCAAGAACAAAACTTGGAAGAAAATAGGATGAATTGAAAGCGTAGCTTACGAAGCAAACTAAGAGAGGATCATACCTTCCTCCTCCTCGTTCTCCCGGCAGCGCTTCGCTAGCGCTCCTCCCTCGCCTCCCACTCCTCCTCCCGACCTCTCGACCCTAGCCCTTGGGGTGGGGGTGGTAGTGGAAATCGTAGAGAATGAATGGGTAGGGGGGCTATTTATAGGCTCCAGAAAACCACTAACCAATGTTAGAAAACCATGGTTTAGACCTTAACCATGGGTTAGCAGCCCATGGTTTTGGCCCATGGTTTTAGCCAAAACCTATCCCAAACTTGGGGCTTAAGTTAGAACGTTCTAGATGTAGCTAGATACGCTAATGACACTTAATTAACACTAATCGTGATTAACTTTCTCTAATCGCGATTTAACTATCGTGGTTTACGCTTATCTTTTGCTAACTATTGATTAGTGTTGTTACTATTCATTAGCGGTTTTCAATCCATCATTAGTCTCTTTAATCACACTTAATTAGTCTTAATGACAGTTATTATGGGTTAATGACTTTTTAACCCTCCTTACTTCTCTTTCTTCCAAAAATCATAACAAATTGAAACGAAGTCCGATTCACACGAAACAAATTCCGTTGGTTTTCTCTTGACGAGTCGGATCTTATGATATAGGATCCGAGGGATGCCAAGTTCATGGATTTACAACTATAACAACCTTAAAGGAAGTGTCGTCCTCGAGACTAGAAATGCAGGAATAACAACCTTAAAGAGGATTGAAACATAACAACCTTAAAAAGAATGAACGTTCTTTCATTTATATATTGAAAATATAGTGTTATCATTCAAACAAGTACGGGTATTTCTCTCTCATTTCTGCCTAAAGTTCCCATGTGGCTTCTTCAAACCCTTGGTTCCGCCACAATACTTTAACTAGAGGCACCTCTTTGTTTCTCAACTTCTTGATATCCCTGCCAAGTATTTGCACAGGTAACTCTTGGTATGTCAAGTCTGGCTCAACATGTAAATCATCATAACTTATCTTATGCTCTGGATCCTTAACATACTTTCTCAAATTTGATACATGAAAAACATCATGTATTGCCGAAAGATGTGGAGGAAGCGCAAGTCTATAGGCAACTTTTCCAATCCGTTGAACAATTTCAAAGGGACCCACAAACCTGGGTGCTAACTTCCCACGCAAGCGAAACCTCTGAACACCCTTCATAGGTGATACTTTGAGAAATACAAAGTCACCTACCTCAAATTCAAGGTCTCTTCGCTTGGTATCACTATAACTTTTTTAGCGACTTTGACAGTCAATAGTCTTTTTCGAGCAAGCTCTATAGCTTCTCGTGTCTCTTGTAGTCTATCTGAATCATAAAGGTTCTTTATTCCGACCTCTTGCCAACACAAAGGAGTAGTACACCTTCGTCCATATAGAGCTTCAAATGGTGCCATGCTAATACTAGTATGGTAACTATTATTGTAGGTGAATTCTGCAAGAGGCAAATGTTTAATCCACGATCCCTTCCATTCTAAGGCACATGCTCGTAGCATATCCTCTAGTGTCTGAATCGTACGTTCTGACTGGTCATCTATTTGCGGATGATATGCTGTACTCAAGCATAGTTGTGTACCCAAGGCTTTCATGAAGTTCTCCCAATAGTGTGAGGTGAATTGTGAATCTCGATCAGAAACTACTTCCTTCGAATACCATGGAGGCAAATCACATGCGTAATATATAACTCAGCAAGCTGGTTTGGAGTAAAAGATAAGCTTATCGGAATAAAGTGTGCAACCCTTGTTGGACGATCTATTATAACCAAGATACTAACTTTACTACCAGTCGTCTGAGCTAAGCCAGTAATGAAGTCCATGGAAATGCTTTCCCATTTCAATTCAGGTATAGGGAGGGGTTGCAATAATCCTGGTGGCTTTTGGTGTGAAACCTTTACTTGCTGGCAAGTGAAACATGAATTCATGTACCCAGGAACATCTTTCTCCATTCCTGGCCACCAAAAGTATGAATGAAGATCCTTATACATCTTCGTAATTCCTGGATGAATAGATAATCTAGAACAATGAGCTTCATGTAAAATGTCTTTCCTCAGTTCAGGTATGTCTGGTACACAAGCTCTGTGATGGTTATATAATAATCCATCTTGTATATGTAATACCTCTATCTCATTCTTCTCAAGTTGTTGTCTCAAGTCTTTTAGGACTGGATCATCCTCCTGTCCTTTCTTTATATTATCCCAGATCTCTGGTTTGTATCGGTGAGGAATACTTATAGTATCGGCACTACTATCAAATGGTTTCCATTCACTTAACGTTGATAGTAAACCCCAGAAGTGGATAGCACTCACCAACCTAGGTGAATAAGTTCTTCTGCTAAGGGCATCTGCTACGACGTTCCCCTTACCAGGGTGGTAGAAGATAGTGTAATCATAGTCTTTCAACAACTCCAGCCACCGTCTCTTTCTCATATTGAGTTCCTTCTGATCAAATAGATATTTCAAGCTTTTATGATCAATGAAGATTTCAAAAGTAATGCCATAGAGGTAATGTCTCCATATCTTTAAAGCAAAAACTACAGCAGCTAATTCAAGGTCATGTGTTGGGTAGTTCTTTTCATGTGTCCTGAGCTGTCGTGATGCATACACAACTACCTTACCATGTTGCATAAGAACTGGCCCAAGTCCTTCTTTGGACGCATCGGTGTACACTGTAAACCCTTCACTCCCAGAGGGTAGAGTAAGGATGGGTGCAGATGTTAGGCATTCTTCCAGTGTTTGGAAACTAATTTCGCATGCATCTGACCATATGAATGGAACTTCCTTCTGGGTCAACCTAGTCATTGGCAATGCTATTCGTGAAAAGTCATTCACAAATCTTCTATAATATCCCGCTAACCCCCGAAAAGATCGTATTTCTATGATAGTCTTCGGACGTTCCCAACTCATCACCGCACTAACCTTTGTAGGATCAACTGATATACCTTCCCCAGAAATAACATGGCCTAAGAAAGATATTCAGATAGCCAGAAGTCACATTTGCTATATTTAGCATATAGTTTGTTCTTCTTTAGAGTTTCAAGTGCCTTCCTAAGATGATGTTCATGCAGATACTTATCCTTGGAGTAAATAAGCACATCATCAATAAAGACTACTACAAAGTGTTCTAAGAACTCCTTGAATACTCCATTCATGAGATCCATGAAAGCTGCTGGGGCATTTGTCAGTCCAAAAGGCATAACTAATAATTCATAATGTCCATATCTAGTTCGAAAGGCTGTCTTGGGGATATCCGCAACTTTTATCTTCAACTGATGGTATCCAGATCTTAAGTCAATCTTGGAATACGCAGTCAAACTTTGTAACTGATCAAAGAGATCATCTATTCTTGGCAGAGGATACTTGTTCTTTACGGTCTTCTTGTTTAGTTGTCTATACTCAATTCACAACTGCATTGACCCATCCTTTTTCCTGACAAATAAGACAGGTGCACCCCATGGTGAAGTACTTGGACGAATGAATCCTTTATCTAACAGTTCTTGCAACTGTACCTTTAACTCTCGTAACTCAGCTGGTGCCATCCTATATGGAGGGATAGAGATAGGTTGAGTATCAGGTATGAGAGAGATTTCAAATTCAATCTTTCGCTCAGATGGTAATACAGGTAGTTCCTCTGGAAATACATCAGGAAACTCGCATACTATAGGTATATCTTCCATCATTCTTTCTGACCCTGATGTAGTGGATACATAAGCTAAATAGCCTTGGCACATTTGTTCTAATAGTTTTTGAGCTTTTAAAGTAGATATATACTTGACATCATCACTGGATGTCTTTCCAATAAATTGGAACTCTATCGAGTTAGGAATGTGAAAACTTACTGTCCTCCGGAAACAATCAAGGCATGCATGATGCCTTTCTAGCCAATCCATCCGAAGAATGAGACCAAAATAGTTCATTTCAATAAGTAGCAGATAAGCAGGTGACTGATGTCCTGCAATCTGTCCCAAACCGTCATTTAAGATCTATTTGAATTATAATTGACCTCCTTGCTCCTTACTCAGATAATGGTTTTTTTATTTTATCGAAATCTTATCCAAATAATAGGAATCAAATATTCTTATTGCCTACGAAGCACCTCCTCTACTGCTCCTCCAAATGGAGTAGGGGCAACCAAATTCTATGGATTGATGGTATCTAAAATCTTTCTTATGAGGGTGAATAGAACCCTCAACTATAGTATCCACGGGTCTGGATGACTTTGATCTCTCATTGTGGCAATGAGTCATCACTCTAATGCCTATTGCCTTTGATCCATCTCATGGGTCATCATTATCATAGCTACTAATTTCCTGGAGACATCTTGATCTGCCATGATCATGGGATGAATAAAAGCCAAAGGTTAGGTCCTATACGTTCTAGCATGGTGTACATAAGGGACAATGACTTGTGAATGGTAATGCAGTCACTATTAAGATCAAAGGATCTAACTACTACCTTAGTTTCTTAATACCGCTCATAGTTGTTAATTACTAAATAAATTACTGGAGTAACCAAGCTCTGATACCAATCTGTCGCGACCCCAATTTCGGGTCGTCGGATCCTCCCATAACCGGATCTGGTTACTCAACAAAAATTTATTCAGCAATCACAACTAACATTTCGAAACAGATTGCAAATAAAGTATACTCAGAAGAAAGTATTTCAACACTTTTCCATTCACAAAATAAAGTTAAGATGATACATTGTCCCACTATAACCATTTACATGTACATCAACTTGAAAGGAAAATATACAAAAGATTACTAACTACCTTACAAAGTAAAGCTACTGTGGATGGTTGGATGTCTACTAAGATCCTTGCGTTAGCTCACTGATACCTGTTGGGTTTTCCATAAATCACAGGATAAAAATTAGCGAATGCTAAGTAACAAGAAGGGAAAAGCAAACAAATGGGTAATTTTTCAAAACTTGTTATCACAAATAGTTTCATTCCTTCTCATTAATTTAAGTCCTATTCCTTTCTATTACACGTCAGGGATTAGTCCAGGGAATTACCTCACCACTATAAGGACTCCGAGGCTGTGGACACTTCGGGATTGGAGATTGTGTTGATCTTGATAAGCTTATACCGCCACATGTCGCTCAACCAATCCTCCAATGCTACCCTGACAATTTTCTTTTATTTTATTAAATAGGGTCTCAAATCCTCAGCTCGGAAAACAAATGAGCACACCATCCTCGAGGACTCGGTTGCTAAAAACCTCAGGCTAACATTTAATCATATAACCTAGCGGCTTTAAATACATATTATCGTGACCCGGCCGCTATTGAACCACTCGTGCCTCCACATGGCACGACCACATCTTCTGTCGTTCAACCAGAAGAGATTGGCTCCCAGTACCACGTGTTGCAAAACATTCATTTCGTGCACACTTATCATAATAGGGCAACCGTATACCACCGAGGTAGGGAAACGCCAATACGGCTTCCTTCCGACAAACCTACAGGTTGCATGCCCTACCTGTAGTTCTTCTCCCAGTCATCCTATTCGTGACACATGATCCTTTTCAGGATCCAACTCAAACCACATCAATTCTCATGATGTAATTCTTTTGTTAAGTCTTCGATTTACATAATCAACAAAACTTAGTATAGCCTCGCATATATATTATTCATATGCATATATACTCATATTTATGCATATTTTAACTCCCAAACCCTAACTTTCAAAGCCACCGCATAGATTTGATGCTTAAACCTTATTTTAGTGGGAATCACAAAGCAACTGTTCAGACTTTACCAACAATAACCAAAATTAGGGTTCTTTATAGCAAATAACACAAAATCAAGAATTTCAATAATTTCATATGAAAACCCAACAGAAAAAGGAAGGATTTCGTTACCTAATCGAGCTCTCTCTCGTGTATGCAAGGCTTTATCGTGTTTCACTTTTAGAAAGGATGATTTAAGGCTCCTGAAAAGATCGAATTTCATTTTTGTATCAAAAACACTAAAAACGTGTCAAGAACGTGAAGAACGAACGAAGAACACGAAGAACACGAAGAACGCCAAGAATATATTTTCTCTTGAAATTTCAGCAGAACTTCCCCTTATGCGAGGTGATATTTCTTAGGAAAATTTCGGTAGAGTTTCCCCTTATATCAGGATATATTTCTCGGAAAATTTCGGCAGAATTTCCCCTTGTATCAGGACATATTTTTCGGAAAATTTCAGCAGAGTTTCCCCTTATATCAGGATATATTTCAAAATAAAACGGAAAGAGTTTCCTCTATAAAATCAATCATGAGGAGAAACAACAGCAAAACTGAAAGAATATACTCAAACAACAAGAGATAAAGAATCGGTAGACAACACTCATCTTAGATGAATGAATGTGTAACGAATCACAGGGTTCACTGATGTTCATAGCTGCCCGATCCTAAGTAGGGTATTACACAGATTTCTCCATCAAAATAACTATAAAAGCATAATTGAAAGAATAGAAACATAAGCGATGGAGAATCGGTAGACACCATGCATCTTACATGAGTGAATGTGTGACGAATCACAGGGTTCACTGGTGTGCATAGCCGCCCGTACCTAAGTAGGGTATTACACATATTTCTCCATCAAAATAACTATAAAAGCATAATTGAAAGAATAGAATCATAAGCGATGGAGAATCGGTATACACCACACGTCTTAGATGAGTGAATGTGTGACGAATCAAAGGGTTTACTGACGTGCATAGTCGCCCGCACCTAAGTAGGGTGTTAAACAAATTTCTCCTCGAATCAAAACAGAAAACAAATCGGAAAGAAAGATGAATCAAGAACAAAACTTGGAAGAAAAGAGGATGAATTGAAAGCATAGTTTACGAAGTAAACTAAGAGAGGATCATCCCTTCCTCCTCCTCGTTCTCCCGGCAGCGCTTCGCTAGCGCTCCTCCCTCGCCTCCCACTCCTCCTCCCGACCTCTCGGCCCTAGACCTTGTGGTGGTGGTGGTAATGGAAATCGTAGAGAATGAATGGGTAGGGGGGCTATTTATAGGCTCCAGAAAACCACTAACCATGGTTAGAAAACCATGGTTTAGACCTTAACCATGGTTTAGCAGCCCATGGTTTTAGCCAAAACCTATCCCAAACTTGGGGCTTAAGTTAGAACATTCCAGATGATTCTAGATTCGCTAATGACGCTTAATTAACACTAATCGTGATTAACTTTCACTAATCGTGATTTAACTTTCACAGTTTACACTTATCTTTTGCTAACTATTGATTAGTATTGTTAATGATCATCAGCGGTTTTCAATTCATCATTAGTTTCTTTAATCACACTTAATTAGTCTTAATGACAGTTATTATGGGTTAATGACTTCTTAACCCTCCATCTCTTTCTTCCGAAAATCATAACAAATCGAAACGATGTCCGATTCACACGAAACAAATTCCGTTGGTTTTCTCTTGACGAGTCGGATCTTGTGATATAGGATCTGAGGGATGCCAAGTTCATGCCTTTACATAGTACTATGCCTTTGATCGTGAAATATGGATTGCTTGTTGAATCCTGTGAATCGTAGGAAAGTTGGATATTTCTGCCTGACCTCATCCAAGAGTTGATATCAGGTAGTTATTTATATCACGAGGTGAACTCGGGCCTATCATCAGGTATCAAAACCCAGACACTTAGACCCGAAGCTTATATCTAGTTGGGAGAGTAGAAACTGTATTCGAACCTAACTAGACCCGGAGAAAACATTTAAGCTACCGACAAAGGGCGCAAGCCCATTCCAGCAATCTCGCATGAGTGAAGAAGGGCATAGCCACTTGTCAAGCTCTTTCGTCGAGTGCGCGATCATTACAAGTTTCGAGGAAGAAGCCCCGGCTAACTCCGTGCCAGCAGCTGCGGTAAGACGGGGGGGCAAGTGTTCTTTGGAATGACTAGGCGTCAAGGACCGGAGGCTCAACCAGATTGTCACGGGCGGGGATAGACAGCAAGCAGATTATCATAGGCAGAGGCTCAAACAAATTGTTCGGTCATATCTAATCTTTGCTCGTTCAGTCTACGAAGCAAGAAGGGGGAGGATCTCTGAAACGACTACAACTACCTGACCTCATTCCCTCAATCTTTTACTACTTCCCTCACTGCGATAAGTGAGAGCTAGTGGTTATTTCCTTACTGACTTTCAGACCTCCTTGGAGTCCCTTCCTTCTTGTAGGGGGTACTACTCAACACTCTCCCTACTAGCAAGTCTATCCTACTTTTGATGTGGAAGCATTCGCCAGGCTTTCTCTTTAATGCTTTTACTACTTCCCTCATTGCGAGACCCCGTAGACCTACTATAGTAAGTAATAGTAAGTAGTAGTAAGTAGTGGACGCGCCCGGATATATAGTGAGACTTTCAAAAAAGATAACGCGCCTCGCACTAACTCGCCTCCGGCCCCTTTCTATGTGCTTCTCACCCATGGGGGCGTAGTCATTGGTCAAATGAGAGTTGGTTCTGCCGCTCTTCAATCTCTTGCCCTTCTGGTCCATAGCTGTGGCGATGCTCCGATTAGGCCAAGATCCAAGAGAATGGCCTAGCGAATCGTGAAGACCTGAAGCTATTGTACTTGGGTATTCCAACCTCCAAATGAGGTTCTTTGATGCTCGGACCTGCATAGACAAACCTCGGGGTCAAGGGTAAAGTTCCTTGAACCATTAAATCTCGAAAAGGGTGGCTGGTGCGTCGTGGTGCGACCCTCCGGGAAAGCGGCAGAGGAAGAGGGTCCAAACCCTATTCCTGGGAGAACCGGGTTGGATGGGTGGGCATAGAAGATACAGAGAAGGCCAATGAAGGTGGACAGGTCGTCGGAATGGCAGGATAGTGCTTCAGCATTAGTGGCCGGAGCTCTGAAGGGAAGCCTTGTTCTAAAAAGAAAACTCGAATCTAAAGCAAAAAAGAAGAAAACTATGTTACCTAATGGCTGGAGTCGTCTGTGCTGGAGGTCAGGGACCTCTGGGGTCATTGCCTCAATGGGTCGATGGGCCCAGAGGCTGGGCTCACCTTGCGGCGGAGCACGGCGGAGTATACGCCGGATCTAGGGCTATGGGGCTCGAAACCTCACTGCAACAACCTCTATCGCACGCTGTCACTCGTGGGTAGAGGTGGAGGTCATCAGAGATGAGGGTGCAGCCAAAGATGCGGAAGAAGATGGGGATCCAGGAGGCTTTATATGTTGCAGGGTCTGTGAAGGATGGGGCATGGGTGCGCAAACCAAGGGACGGATCCCTAGGGATTTTGTCGGGCGTGGATCGTGGATCATTCCTCAGTAATCGGAGAAGCAAACGGAAGGAAATGGAGGTCGGATCATGTTGCATAAATTAGGAGAAAATCGAGTGAAATCGGGTCTGCGCGAAATGAAGGTCCAGGGGGGCAGTTGATTGGGGTCAACAATCTGCCCTGGACCAATCAGGTGCGGTGGGGGAAGATGACAAAATAGACTAGATGATAAAATAGCAGAAAATTCGAAAATAAATAGATAAAAAATAATAAACGATTTTAAATTTAAAAATAAATAAATTAAAAAATGTTTATTATTTTTCTGCGATTTTTATTTAATTTTATGAAAAATAAATTGATCTATATATAGTATATTGTATTATATACAAGTATAAAATACCTATTTATTTTTTTACAATTATTTTTATTTTCTTATTTTTACATAAATACCCTAATTTTATATTTTATTTATTTACAACATAATTTTTGGAGTAAAATAATTTTTATTTTATTTTTATCATTTATTTACAAGTATAAAATAAATAAGGAGATATACATATATACATGTATTATATACAAGTGAGAGAGAGTGTTTTATTCTGTTTTTATTTTTATTTTATTTTTCTAATTTTGTTTTATTTTAGAAATATATACAAGGAACTAAAATACCTTTTATTTTTATTTTGTAAAAATAAATTATATACATAAATGTTTTATATATACAAGGTAGAGTGGTCCTATCTCTCTCTCTACTTATTTTATTTGGCGATCAGGCCAATGCTTGGCTCTCTCTTGGGTTTAGGTCACTCAATATTTATTCTAAATATATCCTTTTTTTTATTCTTTATTCTTTTATTTTCTACAAATACATGCTAATTATGGAACATTAACAAATGCATGCTTATTGCTAATTTATTGTAATTACAACCATTTACATGATGCTTTGCCAAGATATTTATCTAAAGTAAAAGAATAAAGAGTGATATATGAGGCGTCATCAACCCTCGTCCATGCGAACCTCCTCCCTTGGCACTATCGCCACTGTGTGCAGTGAAAATTGACTGAGGAAGTTGGGTCGGCAACCAGTTGGTTCCGAAGCAAAGTTTTTTTAGAAGAGTTGGTTTGAAATGACGAAGATAAATTTATTATATAGGAATGGAGGCGACGGGATGGATCAAATCTAATAATAGATGTATTTGTTGTATATTAATACAGTAAGATCAACGAATTAGATCAGATTTTTGTTAATTTACATGAACTCAGGTGGATGGAACAAATAATTTAACAATTTCATGGGAGGAAGAAGACTGTGGTGTTCACATGTGTCATCACCACAGAATTCCATTCCAAAAAATATATTGTAAAATAGATAATTAATAGTAAATTAGGTTAATTTAAAAAGTTGTAAAAACAAATGTTGTATGTAATTTATTTATCAAACTTATGACGTATAATTCAAAACTAAAGAATATATATTTTATGATTTATAAATAAAATATTAATATATAGTACAATTGATAAATAACTTTATATCATTAATTCAATAATTTAATAAATGTTTTAATTCAATTATTTAAATATTTTTCTTAATATAATAATAATAATTTGATTTATGTGATTTTTTATGGATTGTGAAAATTAATTTATATATATCAATAAATATCGGTATGTACAATGTAGTTTAGTTTCATCTATTTCTAAGTGTTTTTAATCTCTTTCAATCATTAAAAAAGGTTTTCGTTTTTTTAAATTTTTATACTTAAACTTAAAGATAAAGAAAATAAATAAAAAAAATATAAAAATAATTATTTTATAAATAATTTATAAAGAATAAAATAAATAGCCCCAAAATCCAGTCGTCACTAGGTACCAAAATCGACTTTTTACAAATGGACTATGATTTTATTGAAATCCCCATCATTAATTAAAGAATATTATGTTATGTACTTTAAAGGTGAGAAGATTTTATGTACATTAAATGAAATCACCTATACAATATATACATAATTTTTTATTGATTTTTTATTTTGTAATTTTTATTTGCATTTTGTATAAGTCAAGTACAATACTGACAATTAACTAAATATAATATTTACAACTATGCACGAGAAAATAAATAAATAATATACATAATATACATATGTATAATATACAATAGTACCTCAAATAGCCACATTTCACACCTTAACTCTGGATTTTTAGAATTAACCTCCATTTTAAAGATTATTTAATTTTGAGTATAATGAAAGTGAGTTTGATGAATTTGGAGTTCTGGTGGAGAAGATATTGATCTTTCAAGTCGAGCTTTGTGGATTTTTCAGAGTATTGTAATTTACACAATACACAATGATTCTCATTGTAATTATTTTTTTTATTTGCAAATGACTTTTATGCACAGGTTTCAAGAAGAAATATTTTTTATTCAAAAAGAACTTGGTGATATAGAAAAGAATATGTATTATATACAATAGTGTACAGATGATGAACATATATAAATGAAGATTTATTTTTTTTGAAATTTTGGTATTTTAGGCCGTATCTCCCCCTACTTTATTCCTTGTCGATCATGTCAAGTCTTGACCTTCTCTTTGGATCAGATTCAGTATGTATCTATTACATATATACAGTATGTGTTCCATTTATTTTTCCTTTTTTTCATTTTTTTATTTATTTTAGGTTAAAATAGTGATAAATATATAATATTTACACAAAAATTAGGGTTAGTAAAAGTATGGATTTATTGTTATTTACAGGTGTTTTATAAGAGATTTTAAGCTAAAATAAACGAGTAAAAATAATAAAATACGTATTCATCATCCCCCTTTGTTTTACCTTTTCTAGTCCCTTAGCAAACACTTAATTGAAGAATAAGTGACTAAAAGAAATGAAAAAGAATAGAGTAAAAATAAAGAACTTAGAACAATATTGAATATTAAACTTATCTTCATAAAATCAAAGTATGGAGCTCAGTCAGACCTTTGGATTATTAGTTGGGCAGAACCATAGTGGGGAATATGCTTGACATTCAACAACCTCTAGAAACCACACAACACTGCTAAAGTCTCCTCAATAACCAGGTCAGAATAAATCAACTCATATGAAAACCCTTATGAATATGCATCTTTCTTGTACAATTTATGTGATATATAAATCTCCTCGGCCGGAGCTTTTAAAGTCAGTCTTCTCCAACATGGTGACCATAATTATCCAATCCAATAAATCTTTCCTTGAGAAGCAGGGTATTCCCTTCTAAGTTCAAGTGCAACCAGCTCAAGAAGAGGAGATGGAGAGAAGAATGGACTGTAGCCAGTGTAGCTACCTATCCTAAGATGCCTAACCAGAGTAGTCAAGTCATCCAGCTACAGGCTCATAAATATATGACTTTGAGCTCAAGCATGCTTATTTACTACACAAATATACATACTCTGGCATGCATTTTAGTTTCAATCAGGCTTGTCCATTTTTTTGGAGTTTTTGCTTTTGCATTTTTTTACAAGGGTGCATCATCTACATAAGGAGATTTTCCTCTTGAGCCAGTAGACTGTCCCTCTTTTGAAGCTTTATTACAACCTAGAAAATTCTAGATCATTAGACCTCATCGCTATTGGAATAGGTTAGGGAACAAAGGACATGAATGTGTGACTTTCAATGTTTCCATTGCCTTCTGTCTCATGCTAGCAAATCCAGCCCTCTACCGCTTCAATCGAGGTGAGAAAAGTGGAAGTGCGGGTGTGCAACCAAAGGTATTTATCAACAAGAATCATGTGTGTGCTCCAAAGTACTCTACTCTACATAGGCAGTCATGACGACACTTAACTAAGTCTTGTGGTTACCAAATAATTAAGTCCATAAACCAAAGAATCACAATTTCATTTCCTTTAAGGTTCCTCTGAAATTAAGTGGATTAAGGTTCAACCAAGCTCCATTCTTTGACTTTATTCCAGACGTGTTTAAGTGTCAATACTATTTTGAGAAATGCACATGCATATGCATGAAATATATACAAAATATTTTTTAGAAAAAAGGAAATAAAAGAACAACCTTTTTTGGAAAAGTTTTCAATGAATTTTGCAAATTTTTATATATTTTAGAATTTTAAGAAAGAAAAAGGGTGAGTAAATTGAATGTAATTACAAGAAATATATACAAGTACACATGCAAGTATTTTACAAATTTTATACCAAAATTTACATGAAGATTTTTGTAATTGTTTTAGATACAAGATTTAGAAAAGGATTTTATACATAAAAAGAACTTACTTACAAGAGGATAAATTATTAAGGTTTTTATACACATGTGGATTTTAGAAATATATACATCCCATAATTTTTATCCGATGTGACAAAATAATTTTACTATAATTTTACAAAAAATTTCAAAACATTTTACAAAATATTTTACAAACATTTTTCAAAATATTTTATATAGATTTTTCAAAAATTTTACAAATGTTTTGAAAACGATATTACAAACATTTTTACAAATCATTTTAAAAATAATTTTACAAATAGGTTTTTGCAAATATTTTGCTTTCAAAAAATTTGCAAACTTTTTATATAGTATACATAATTTTGATACAGAAAATAATTTACAAACATTTGACAAAGGATACATTTTTACAAATAATTTTGTAAGGACTTGTACAAAAATAGTTCTAAAAAATTTTATAAATAATTTTACAAACATTTTACAAAAGTTTTTACAAAATATCATACAAACAAAAATTTGCAAACATTTTTACAAAAGATTTTTGTAAAAAAATTTACAAATCATATCTCAAAACATTATTTTTATGTAATAACCATATTATTAATAAAATACGAGTTATGGCTAAAGTATATATATTATATACGACGCCCCCTATACTTAGCTCGGACTATGTCCTTATAGTCACCAAAGAGCTACAAAAAAGACATAACTTGTGCTAAGTATAGAAAAGTTAAAAAAATCATATACAACAACGACTCAAAGAATAGACAAAAAGAATAGAAGTCGGTGATCCCCCCCCCAAGCTTTTGATCAAATAATCCTATGTATAGAAGACTGTACAAACAGTGAAAATCGAGGAAAATAATGAACGAACTCAATGATTCGACTCGTCCTCCCCTATATTAAGTATAGAAAAAGAATATCAACAACTTGAAGGACAAGAGAGAGAACATAAGGAATAAAAGAAATAAAAACATGAAAGAGTCGGAATGAATGATAACCTATTCTTGCATGTTGTTAATAAAGGTGTATGTGTAGAAACAAATCGTGAAGATAAAATTCGATTAATCACACAAAGATCAAGAAAATAAGAGAGAGATAAAAGAATGAAATATATTGCGCTCATATTTTATCTTAAACTAATTATTTATCTAGGTAAGTTTCCCTTGGTCGGACATAAGGAGGCAGAATAACAATAATCTTGTTTTTGATAGAAAATGATATTTTTTATTTTTATCTCTTCTTGAAAAAGCCGAGAAAATCGGGGAAAATCTGTTTATCTATTTTTAATTTTGAAGTTTTTATTTGATTTTATTTTCTAATTTTTATTTAGTTTTCAAAATGATATTTTTCAAAACAAATTTATCTACAATATAGTAGGTGAAAAATATAGTAGATATGTGGTACTATATAGTAGATAAAAGTCATTCGTGCAACGTGCTTGAAAAGGAAACTCAAACAAAACACAAAACGATCGCAAAAGTTTGAAAAATCAAAACACAATGATAAAGCAAAGAAAATATATGAAAAATATGAAGAAACCTCGATATGGTAGTTGGCTAACTACCCTAAAAGAATCTTCAAAAATAAGGTCCACAAAGTGTCTAATGTTCTCTATGTATACTTTGGCACAATTCTCAAAAAATAAAAGAAAGTAGTCCACAATTATGTCCCAGGCAAGGACTGAAATGAAAAGAAAACAAAATTTTATTACATTTAGGTCCCTGTATGGGGACCTAAATGTAATATCCGGAAACTTCTGAAGCTGGTAGGAATTTCTTGAGTTATGAGGGCCTATGTTGCAATTGTTCCATCATTTTGCACCAACGGTCTAGATTAGATGGATCACGCTTAATTGTGGTCATTCAAGGCATCCACGTGTCGTCAAACTGTACCATGCATGTTCTTAGTTTTTCATCCCAAAATCAGAAGCGGCAACGGGGATTTTTGATCTCCAGTCGACTCTCCAGCGATGGGATAGTAGGGCCAGAAGGGGCTCCTCCCCCTTCGAGCTCACCTACGGTGACAAGGAAGCACGCAGAATTGATGACAGCATTCTTAAATGTGATCGGCTAGGGTTTGAAGTCTTGGTCGATGCTCTGCAGCTGATCTATCCAAGCGATGAGAATGCGATGAACTTCAGATAGTTAATCTGATGAAGGCGAATGCTCCAGAAGATCGGTCGATCCTGCAATTGAAGATTAGGTGCTCGATCCATTTAAGGATAAGCCCAAGAAGTTAGGGATGCTTTGAAAGAATATTTAGTTTCAAGGAATTGAATTTGGGAGCAAAAATTAGATCGAGTTGTGAAGGAATGAAATGTGATCTTCAACTATGACTTGAGATGATACTTAGAAGGATCTAATCAGGTGATTAACTAGACTAATTAGATACGAGAAACGATGAAATCAAGAAGGTAAAAAAGGAAAGGGGGTGAATGCTGCACCTGGGGATAGAGGTTATATGAACCTCCAGTTGTCGCTCGATGGTGGGTGTTCACCGGAGCTCTACGCACGATGGTGGTGTTATAAGGAGGTGCTACGGCCTTGGAACTCTCCACTGATCTATCCTAATCCATGTGGAGTCCGCCTTGGTTATTGTCAACACCAAACTCGGTTGGAAACGATGGAGGATGTTGGCTAATCAGACAGTCAAGTTTAAAAGTTGGAATAGTTAGTTGGTTTGCGCCATCTTTGAGATGATTTATAGAGAGATCGATGAGGAGTTGGGTAGAGATCAATGGTTGGCATGGATCAGAGTTGTTAGGTCTAGAGATTTAAGGGGTTGGATTGGCTTTAGAACGAAGAGGGAACACTGGGAAATTAGTTGGAGATTGATGCGTTGGAACAGTCTACAACAACCTCATTTTATTGAGGAAGATGAACCTGGTGCTGACACGTGTCGGCACCTAGTTGGCCAGATGTGATAAATATACTACAAATGAGATAATAAATAATAATTAACATTATTTTAAATAGGTATAAAATGAATAATATAAATAACTAATTTATCTGAATTATGACATAATTATTTTTAAAAATAATAAATAATTTATGAAATGTAAATATAATATTAATAAATAGGTATAAATAATACTTGATAAATTTGTATTTGATTTTTATTTTAATAAATTAAAAAATAATACCTTCTTTATATTTTCTTAATCATTAAAATAATAAATAAAATATATGTTATTTTTTGTGGATTTTGATAAATTAATTTAAATATTTAAATAAATACGGGTATAAGTTACACAGTTCAATTTCATCTAAAAAATAGGGTTTTAAATTTATTTAAAATAATAAAAATGTTAGAAAACTCTGAAATAAATCTTGGTTAAAATATAAGATCAAGGAAATAATTTAAAATTTTAAAATCATTAAAACTATAAATAATGTGTTCTAGATAAAAATAAATAGCCCAGAAACCTCGTTGTCATTAGGTCCCAAAATCGACATTTTACAAACAGACTCTAATTATAGAGAAACCACCTTCAGTGATTAGAAATAATATTTTATGAACTTTAAAGGTGAGTGTAGTGAAATTGGAGTTCCTATGAGAAAGTTGTGATGTTCGGAAGTTGAGAATTAGATAATTTAAATTTTGGATTTCTTGGCATATATACATTACATTATTTTAAACTTATTTTTATATATTTCTTTACAATTTTAGGAATAATAATCAAAGAGTTTGGTGAAAAAATTGTTAATATGAATTAATAAAAAATCAATGAACATTTGATATTTATTTGATAAATAGTGAAGAGTGTCTAGAGTGTATAATCAATAATTTTTGTTGTTTTCTTTCCTTATCTCCCTCTACTTATTTGTTGGTCGACCAATCCATGCTGACTTGGTCTCAAGGGTTAGGTTATAAATATATCTTGCAGCTATAATTATATTTTCTAAGTCATATTGTACATATATACATATTTACAATCTGCCTTCTTTTCTTTTCTTTTTTTTTATTCTTTTTATTTATTTACATGCTTTATATGCTTAAAAGTGCATTTTTTCATGAATGTGATGTTGTGAAAGATGAAAATTAATGAATATTTGCATGTATTTGTTAAGATTTTAAATACAAAATGCAAACAGAATGTTAATGAATCATGGATTCATCAATGAACAACATCACTCCTCCTATACTTAGGGTAAAGTATCCGTAACTTTAGGCAACAATAGGAGTAATCAAACATAACGAAAATAGGAAAACACAAATCATTCTCCTCCCATATATTTAGGAAAAAGTAAATCATAAGTATAACACACACACATAAAAGAGGTGAATGATAAAAATGGAAGAAGAAAGAATAAACCGAAAGGATATATATAAGAGAAAATCGGCTCATGTATGAGATGCATGAGATCGCAAAAGTCATTGTCTGATACCGCAATTATGGAATCAGCCACGGACAGGAATGTATCACGATCTACGTATGGCTTCAGCACTTGTCCATTCACAACAAATGATTATGCGTTAGATGATAACCTAGATATAAAAATACTACCATTGTCACACACAGCTCTCACAATGAACGGTCCTGACCATTTGCTTTAATTTGTCGGGAAATAACTTCAATTTAGCATCAAACAATCAAACTTTCAGATCAGGGGAGAAAGTCTTCCTTCTAGTTTGTCTATTATGCCATTCTTTACTTTATCCTTATATATGAGTGAATTTTCATATGCAAAATGTCGGAATTCCAGCAGTCTGTTCAGATCCAACTTCCTACTCTGTCCTGCTTTCTCATAATCCAAATTAAATACATGGAGTGCTCATAATGATTTGCGAATTAATGCAACCAGCAAGTGGCATGGCTTTTCATACAAATGCATGTACATCAGTAGTCTCATAAGTATGTACAAAACTCTTGAATACAAGGAAAGGAATGGAATAATCAACAGGAGTGTCTGTATGGCCTAGCGTGGTATCATCATCTGAATCACCTATCCCCGTATCATTTGTATTTGCATCGCTCCCATGTCCGACATCATCATGGTCCTCATGGTAGTCCTCCTCGTCAACATCAGAATATATATAATCATGGACAGGCTCTCCCTCCTCATCATCATGTGCCATATCCTCCTCTAGATCAGGTGCTCATCGGTGTCTACCGCTTTTGAGACGAATGAAGTTAGATAAAAATTCAGAAAAAGTGACATTATATATAGTGGCATCTCCCTGAACTGGATATCGCTCCTTGTTGTTCGGGTTCATCTGATATTGTGCTGGGAGAGTGGACTTGGGTGTGGTTAACTCATCTAGACTATGGTTAACACAATCCATCTCTGACTTATGTGCATCAGGAAGTGTGCTAAAGTGCCAAGGACTAGGCAGATAACTTTGGCTCAATGGGATGTCCCTGGCTTTCTGCTCAATCCTGCCTAGAAATGTGTTGCAACATGATGTGTATGGCTGAGGAGATCTCTGAGGTGTAGTATATGACTTCTCATGCTACTACTAGTGATGTGAATGTGGATGTGTAGCAGGAGAATGATAAGAATGTGATGGTCTTTAATGGAACATGTGGTGAGATTGCTTCTGTGTATATGGATCTCGGTGTTGAAAACGTGGACGTCCATGTTGGTATCTCATCTACTTCAGTTGTTGGAGTACGCTTTGAGTTGTAATGTGGGGTATGACTGATAAGGAACTGGAGCATACCATATATTGTTGATCTCAAGTTTGGAAGAACGATCAACATCATCGGCTACAGGTATAATGATCTATCTCTGGATGGCATTGGACGAATCCTCAAGCCAATCTAGTTGTGATGTCTCAGTAGAACACCTAGGCTCATTCTGTAGCTGATGAATCTGACAGGTGGGAGGAGTAGATAAAGATCTTCATGTAGGCTAAGAAGAAGAAGAAGAAGGAAGTGACTGCTGGTATTGTAACTACACCTCGATCACCTTCTTCTTCAGATTACTCAACTGTGGTAAAGATGAGATCTACTCCATCTCTCACAACTTCTGCAAGTCTTGTACTTGCTTCTAAATCACATCGACTAATGTATGTTTCTCGCTGATAAAGCCCATTTTGGCAGATCATGACATAGAATCAGAAATGTGTGCCACATGTTGATGATCTTGGTTGTGTGGTGGTTGTGGAGCCTTCTAGAATTCCTGAGTAGAATCTACAACTCTTGAGTTCTCTGCCATCCCCTCAAAGATGGTCTGAACTGACTCAGCATACCTGTTCAGATAATTTCCGCCACATGAGATGCTCACTAACCCTTAAATATATGGTCGATGTCCTCCAAAAATGTTATATACAAGCACCTTCAAAGGTATATCGTGATGAGCGAATTTCTCAGCCATATCCATGAATCATTCCCATGAACCATGGAACGATTCATGTGGTTTCTACATGAAATTGGACATCTGACTCCTTATTGCATTTGTCTGTCCCAGAGGAAAATATTTGCGTAGGAAAGTTGACTTGCGGTCCTCCCAAGTCGATATCTCTCTCCCTAGATGGTTCAGCCAATAGAATGCCTTATATGCTAAGGGAAAAGGGAAAGACTTGAGGTGTATAGCCTCCTGTTTAACTCATGGACAAATCATATAAGGAAGGTAAATATCTCCTCTATCACGTTCTCATAGAACTTGGGAAGCAAAGAAATGAGGACGGTCTCAAAAAGTATGGCCCTCAATTCATTAGTAACCTAATCCAATGCTATAACGTCTTGGCTCCAGGATCATACTCATCTCTCAAAGTAATGGGAACCACAACAGCTCGTGGTGGGTTCCCAACACCAGCTCTATGTGCAGCAATCTCAGCTCTCAACTCATCTTGGACTCTAAATTGATCTCGAATCTGTGTGCTCATTTATTGAAGTGGGTTTAGAATCCTGGCTGTAACATCCATAGCTGGATTAGTTCTCTCATCTGTATATCTCTCCTAAACAACTTGCTCATCAACTGGTCCCTCCCCTCTGGCCAATGTATCTGTCAAATCCTCTAGGAATGAAAAGGTCTTGTAAGCATTCAAAGAAAAATGTGTAGGTGAAACAAATGAAAAGACAAGCTGAAAGTTGCCCTCGACAAAAGGGCTGGGTGTCGAGGGAGTCTGGGTCTGACTCACCTCGTATTTCGGTGGGACGAACTCGGGAAGAGGGTCATCTCGAGTCTATGAAGATGTATGTGAGATGGTGGAAGATCGATGGTTCATTAATTCCAACTGTAATGTCCGTCTAAACATCATCCTCAATGTCAAAAGTATACGAGAAGGAATATGATGTCAAAACAAGTGAAGAGTGTGAAGGTGCATAAGGCGCTGAATATACACACCATGCAAACAAACACAAAGCAAACCCTTAACTGACCAACTTCACACTGTGATGAGCGTAAGAGTTCGGTCGTTTATCTTTTAAATTTTAAAGTTAGGTAATAAAGCAGCTATTTTAAGCAGACTCAGGTGGTTTTGCCATGTCACCAAGCGTATGTGTTCACACTCCCCCAAATAGTGGAACCATCTGCCCGAGATGTTGAGTTATATCAAGCCCAAAGGGAAATGTCAAGTAAAGTACACCAAAATGACTCTTTGTGGTCGGATGCAAGTGCACGCAGTTACAACCATATACTGAAAGGGTATACATGAGTACTTAGGGCACAAGTCCAAGGATTTTTGGCTCTAGTCCTTAGGGCTACGCCCTCACCCACTCTGTCTAGAGTTTAGTCTCTACAACAATGTGGGAACTACGCTACCAAGATAATTAAGTCCATATATTTTTTATTTTCTATTGAAGTTTCAAAATATTTTTTTAGGGTTTTTACTTTTTTGGATATTTTCAAGAATATCTAACGAGATTTTGATTCCCTTTATTAGTGAAAAATCATGACACACATGTGGAGATCGTGGAAAGCAGTGGTAAAAGATGATGCATAAAGGGATAGAAATCATACCTCTCTCCATCTCTCTACATGAAATATGCTCCACGTAGAAATAAAAAGCTAATCTAATGCATGTAAAAAATCTCAGAAACCATGCCCTAAACAACTAGCTCTCCATAAGAATCGATTAATTTTTCAAATCAATGAATTACACCTAAGTGTGGATTAGGGACATAGGTTTTATTTGTACTCGTCTAATCAATCATGCACACACCCCTAAGCTCCACAAAATCACATGAATCATATAAAAAGTAAGAAAATTGAAAACCTGTTGTAAGGTCCCTTAACTGCGCCAGCAATTGGCAAACAGACACCGAGAAGAATGTAAAAAGTATGTGTCTAGAAGTTGGGATGTCCTTAGTGGACCCCTCTTAAAAAAATGTAAAATTGGGCAATTACCCCTTCCTCTCTCACAAAAACAAAAACATAGGAAAAGGCCCCCTCACTCAGAATAATATAAAAAATGACTCCGAAAATAGAAAAAAAAAGCTTTACCGACTAGCGCTGCTCCTCTGCAACCAGCTCGTAAAGGAGCCCGATCTCCATTCTCTCAATTGATTTGTCTTCCTAAGAAGCTAGCTAATCCTACAAGACTTACACCATGTGTCGGCATAGAAAAATAATAAAGAAATCAAAATTAAAAATCGAGAGAAAATAAAAAAAAATCAAGTAGAAAGTCAAACAAACAAAAATCTATAAAACTGAGAAAAATGAGATAACAAAAATAAAAAAATCAACTAAAAAATCAAAGAAAAGTAAATCAAGAATATCAAGGAGACAAGAAAAATAAGAAAATCAAGAAATATCGAAAGAAAATCAAACAAACAAAAACTGAGAAAAATCGAGAAAAAAAATAAAAACCGAGGAAGAGAGAAGAATATAAAAATCATAAAACATTATCTCAAAAATCAAGTGTAACTACGCCTCCCTAGCAACGGTGCCGATTTGATAACGAAGTGAAAATTGAGTGGTTATAAGGAAAAATAAGAAAAGAAGTGAGAAATGAACGGTTATTGACTACAAGTTAGAAAAACTTTGTCTCTTTAACTCATCCCTGGCAATGACACCATTTTGATATGCAGATCTCACTCACGGTTAAAGAGTGTCAGTTGTAGAAACCACAGAGAGTGTTCTATCCATCAAACAAACGATAACAAAATAGGAGAGAGATCGAGAGAGAGAGAAACAGAATAATAAGAAGTAAATGACTCTCTCCTATGTTATTGGTCACTATTTATTTATCCATGGAAGTGTTCTTGGGACGAACGAAAAGAGGCAGAAAATTACACTTCGATCTTTTAGGAAGAAACTTTTTTGTGATTTTTTATTTCTTCATGAAGAAAATCTTTGTGTAGGTTCAGTTTTTGTATTTTTTTATTTGATTTTATCTTTTCCAATTTTTATATTCATTTTTCAAAGTGATAAAATTTTCAAACTAGTAATCTATGATATAGTATATATGTGGTAAAAAATATATGTGACTACATATAGTAGATACTTGAAGAAAAACTTGAGCAGCGAGCTCGAAGAAAATAAAGACGAAACTCAAAATGGAGACAGAATGCGACAAATGCAGAAACTAACAGAACCTCACTAGAGTAGTTGGCTAACTACCCTAGAAAAATTGTCAGAAAATGATTCCAAAATAGGTCCAAACACCTCAAACTGTATAGAGGTACAGTTTTTAGAAAATAAGAATGAAAAATAACAAACTACCTCAATTAGGTACATAGTCAGGGGCCTAAATGTAAAGAAAATAAAGTCTTTTACACTTAGGTCCCAGTGCGGTGACCTAAATAAAATTATGGAAACCTTGGAGACAGCTTGGAATTTATGGAAAGTTGTTGTGCTCCTCTGCAAATTTCACACTAGTTCGCGAACAAATGGTCTGGATTAAATGTGAATGTGTGGTCTCAATCATCCGTGCTTGCCACGCGTCTTCCAAATGCTGTTGATGTGTTCTTCAATGTTCTTCCCAAAAATAGGGTGGCGACAGAACTTTGAACTCCGATGACTATTGTGGCGATGGCGGACCGTCTATAGGGCCAGAAGGGGCTCTCCTACCCCCTTCGAGTTCCCCTATGATGGGGGATGGTCGGAGAAGTTCAAGGTCGATGATGAAGTCCAGCTAGGGTTGCGGCTCCAGAAAGTGTTGCTCTATTCTTGAAGTTGTTTGAAGATTCTCCTTAATTGGTGGATAATCCTAGATGCCTCCTTCCATGTGAAAGATCGACCTTCAAATAGAATTAACGGTTTGATTGCATAAGAGAATCAACTTGGGAGTAGATAGTTCTTGTTGCTCAGTTGGGTTTCAGAAAAGGTTAAAGAATGGATTCTTCGTATCAAATGGGAATAAAATTTGCCTTGAATTTAAAGGTGATATTGAGTGGAATTAAAAGATCGGGGATTAGATGTCCTAATTGGGTTATTATCTAACCTAATTGGATAATAAAATCGATGAAATGAAAAGGGGAAAGTAGAGGAAGTCACCTAGGAATGGAAAGGTGTATGAACTTCTTAGTAGTTGCTCGATGGGGCGGTGTTCCTGGAGTTGGGTGCGGTTAACGATGGCGGTACATGGTCAAGCACCACCTTAGAACTACTCTAATGTTGGCCCTCTTCCACGCGGACCTCCCTTCTTAGCGTTGTCACGATCATGTGCGGTGGAGATCGGTTGAGGAAGTTGGGTCAGCAGCCAGTTATTTCTGGAGCTTAGTTTGTTTGGAAAAGTTGGTTCAAAATGACAAGGTGGATTGATTATATAGGAATGGAGGTGACAGGACGGATTAAATCCAATATCAGGCGTGTGTGCTATTTGGTAGGGGAGTAAGATCAACGAATTAGATTGAATTTTGGATAAATGATGGAGCATGGATATATCCATGATCTCCAGTGGTTGGAACGAGTAATGTAGCAACATCTTGGGAGGAAGAATTCCAATCCCAAAAATAAATTGTAAAATAGATAATAAATATTAAATTAGGTTACTATTAAAAGTTATAAAACAAAAGTTGTAAATAATTTAATTATCTAAATTATGATGTATAATTCATAAATAAATAATATATATTTTATGATTTATAAATAAAATATAAATATATATTATACTTGATAATTTGCTTTTATAATTCAATAATTTAATAAATAAATTATCATTTTTATATTTTATTAATTAATAAACTAATAAATATGAGGTATTTTATTTTTTTATGCATTTTAAGATATATATCTATTAATTAATATAGTTACTTATATTGTAGTTCAATTTCGTATATTCTTAGTTTTTTTAATTTATTTAAAAAAAATAAATAAAGGTTTCATTTTTGATTTTTTATACATAAACTACAACATCAAGGAAATAATTAAAAAATATAAAATCAATTATTCTATAGATAATTTGTACATAATAAAATAAATATCCCAGAAACCTAGTTGTCACTAGGTCCCATAATCGAGTTTTTACAAAAAGACTCTGATTTTAATGAAATCATCTTCATTAACTACATAATATTATTTTATGAAATGTAAAGGTGAGTAGAGTGAAATTGGAGTTCGTATGAAGAAGTTACGAGGTTCGGAAGTTGTGAAATTCACAATTTGCAAATCAGATTTCCATGCATATTTAAAAATTAGAATTTGTCTATGTTTTTTATATTTTTATATATATTTTATAAGCACATAGGAAAAGATTTTGATGAAAAATACGTACAAATGAATTAATTAAAATTAGGTGAATTTTTTGTAAAAAAAATAAACAAATGAATTATTTTATGATTTATAATATCAATTATTTTTATATTTTTTTCCTTATCTCCCCATACTTTGTTGTTATCGACCAAGTCCTAATGACTTATTCTTGGTGGTTAGGTTATATAAATGTATCTTTAAGTTATATTTATATTTAATTAGTCATCCTGTACAATTTATACATATTTACAGTCTGTCGTCTTTTCTTTACTTTCTTTTTATTCTTTTATTTTTTGCATATTTTTAATACATAAAAATGCATGTTTATTAATGAATAATATTTTTATAAAAGATACGAATTAATGCAAATTTACATTTTAAAAGATAAAACATTAAAGTATTAAAATTTTGAATTAAAAGTATATGTGATATTTATCAAGTATAATATATATGCATTTATTAATACTTTATTTATAAATAAAAAATATATATTATTTATAAATAATAAAATATACAATAAATTATGTGATTTAAATATCAATCATTTCCATTTTAAAATATTTTTAAAACAATACTATTTAATAATTACTATTGATTTTATATGGATTTTTGGGTATTAGAATATTGTGGTGTTAACACGTGCCAGCACCACAAGCTTCTTCAACATCACCACAACTTCTTCAACATCAAGAATATATTGTTCTTCTTTTCCAACTACTCTTCTTAAGAATATGTTGTTCTTCTTTTCCAATTACTCTTCTTCACCTAATTACCTATGCTTCATCTCGCATCCAAAAGCCAGCCTACTCCATTCATTTCTTAGATCTAACAACCACTTTACACGCCTACCCCTTATATCAAGTCTGCCCCTCTTCCGTGCTCTCTATTTAATCACCCAATCCTCATTGTTCATAACCAACTTCTCCACTCCTATTCATGCATGATTGGCGCAACCAACTTCCCATCAGATCTCCACCGCAGATGGTGGTGACAACAACAAGGAGGAGGCTCCATGTGGAAGAGGTACATCAGGGGAGTCGTTCCAAGGTAACGCTCTGCCTTGCATCACCGCCATTTGTCTCGCGTAAGAGCTCAAATGCCATCGGTCCTCGAGTGACTACATTAGGATCATACATCTTCCATCCCTAGATGAATGCACCCATCAATTTTATTTCTCAAATTTACCACCTAATTAGCATTGTTAATCCCTTAATTAGATAACCTAATCAACCTTCAATCGAATACATTCAAATCTCTCTCCAATTCCATTTGGTTTGTTGAAATTTTCGATCTACAACACATGTTTCTGAGCTATTATGTTCTGTTCGCAAAAACTATCACAATTTAAAGCACGTTCCTCTTGAATTGGGCTACACACATTCCTTGCAGATTACCATATCTTCTGGAACGATCCATTAGTAGTAATTGATTCTCCAATTACAACAGTGCATCTGCACGAGACCTGCCACCCATGTTCCTGAACTGGGAACCCTAAAAGGTACCTGATCTTCATATTTTATCACCATCTTTCCTACCGCAAGAGATCTCGAAAGGGATAGGTGATCCCTTTCTAACCTTGTTGGAGTGCCTCCAGACACGCAGCCATTGTCGGAGCAGCCGTTGTCACTGGAGATCAGTGGAGCGTCATCGCCCATTCTTCATTGGAGGAATAAAAGCCCCAATTTCAAAATTAGTAGATCATCGATGCATGGTAGCAATCGAACGACTGAGATCACATCACAGGATCTAATCCTAACCTCATCTCGAATCAGTGGAAATTTTGCATAAGAGGCGCAAACCATTTCCAGAATCAAATCCTGGTCCAAACGTTTTCCAGAATTGCAAATAGGTTCCCGTACAGGGACCAAATCATAAGAATATTTATTTTATTTACATTTTAATCCTTGGTCGAGCACCTTTTTGCATTTCTTTTATTTTGACTTGTGCCCTTGTATTGTAGGGTATTTTTGGACATGATTTGAACTCTATTTTTCATCAATTTTATATTGTAGTTAGCTAACTACCCTAGGGAGGTTTAGTTGTATTTTTTCTTGTATTTTCTTCACATTTTCTTTGTGTTTTGATTAGTCGTATTTTGACTCTATTTTACATTCTATTTTGTATGTCCTCCAGCTCGTTGTTCGATTTACTTGTCTTCACATCATCTTTCTATATAATACCACATATTCTATATTCATCTACATAGTATATTGTATATCTTTTGAAAGTCTTATCCTTTTTGAAAAATAAATAAATATTCGTTTTCTTTCATTTTATCACGTTTGATCAATATAGTAGAATATTACATTACACTCTACTCTACCTACTATATTATATCATATATTTTGCAAAATTAATAATTTTTTAAAATAAAATAAAAAATACAAAATAAAAAAAATATAAAAATTTAGAAAAAGAAAATCAAATAAAAATAAGAAAAAGATAAAAAACATAAAAACAACATTTTCGAAGAAAGAAGGAAGTAAAAAACACAAAAATATTTCAATCTCAAAAATTCGAGTATACTTTCAGCAACCTTGTGTTCGACCTAGGGATACTTACCTGGTTAATAATTTGTGAAACAATAAGATAGAAGAGAGCAATATATTATTCTTCTATTCATCTTATCTTTCTCTCTCTCTCTCACTCTTCTATTTTATTAGAATTTATTTGAAAGACACGCTCTTCTCTTCCGCGGTTAACTACAACCGACATTATTCATTCATTCTAACCACTATGGAAGAGCGTTATATCAGCACACAATCTCGTCGAATCAGTAGTAATCATTCAATCTTTATATGAACTTAATATGTACTTTTAATGAAGTACTGATGAATATATATTTCATCACCTTTATTCTATTATCTTGGCATTAAAAACTCTAGCTAATGCATGTAAATACCATTAATTTATAAAAATTAACATTTATTATTTATTGTATAAATATTGTATAAAACATTGTTTTAATGCCAATGTTATTGAATGAAGAAAAGAAAAGAAAAAGGATAAAATGCCAAAGGTGTTTTATGACCCTAATACCCGAGACCTCAGCATCTTGATGACTAGGTCGACAATGAAGAAAGTAGGGGGAGATAAGGGCCAGTAATACAATAAAAATCCCATTTATTTATTCATCATATATTCATTTTTGGGACCTACTTTTATTTTCCACTTTTTATACCTCAAATAAAGAAATTTTGTACATGAAAGCTATAGATAATAAAATATAAAAAATACAAAATTGATTTCATAAAAAAATAATATACAATGTACTTTTTGTACTATAAAAAGCCAAAATCCCAGCTTCCCAGACCCATATATCTCAAACAAAAACTCAAAATCTATCAAAATCACCATTAATTGTATATAAATTTTAATAATCTATTTAATGAAGGTAGTTTCATATTTACTGGAGTTAGTATGTAAAAGTTAGGTTTTGGACCCCTATTGTATAATATACTCGAATAAAATAATCATTTTCTTTATGCTTTATTATTTTTATTTTTATTTTTTTTAAATTTTCTAATTTTGTAAACAATGTTTGTATAATATGTACATATTAAATCTAAAATAAACCATAAATAAAACAATAAATAAAATAAAATACATAAATACATAAATTAATATATAATAACTATACCTATATAATATACCTATATTTATTTAAGTGTATATATTACATCAGAAAAATATAATAAAAATATATTTATGTAAATAAAAACAAGTTATAAATATATAAAATAAGAAAATAAAAGAATAAAATCAAAAATACAAAATAAAAATAAAATAATTAATACATAAGTAATAATAACTTTGAATAAAACCCAAAAAACTAACATGTAAATAAAAGGCTCTAAAAATAAATAAAAATCATATTAAAATACAATAGAAAATAAGAAACATTTTTTATACCATTAAATTAATAAAGTCGTTTATTAATTATTTTCAAATTATTTCTGATTTTTCTCTAGTTTGTCATTTTGCATTAGATGTGGCCCAATCAGGCCACATCCCTCGTTGACCTATAGTAACTTTGACCCCATGGTCTGGATTCTGACACACCTAGAGTTTAACCTAGTTTTCTTGATTTTTATACTCATTGATTATTTCACTAATTAGATTTGATTTCTTTGCATCTTCCTCGATCTTTGGTGATTCATCTACAAGCGTCACCTTGAGGATTGGATCAATGAAATGCTCTGGACACTTCGATCTTTGGACTTGCTCCACCACCTGTATATAATATTGCCTCCATCCAACATTCAAATCTGATCCCTCTTCGACCATCTAAACCCTAAACCTCGAGCATCTAGTGAGCCCTGGTGACAACAATAAACACTAGGATGTTGATCCGGCCGCTCTGTCGCCGCCGTCATGATGAATCTGTGATTCGTCATCTTTATTCATGTATTTTAGCTTTAAATCCCTTATAAAAAACATGCATATAACTCTAACTCCATATTCTTACTAACGTGCATATGTATGTAAATATTGTACACCTCTTACTAATTCTAACCTAAAATAAATAAAAAAATAAATAAATAAAGGAAAAATAAAGAAAATAAAAAAGGAAGACTGTATACAGGCTGACCCGAACCCTGGGAGAAGGTCAAGACTTGACCTGATCGACAAGGAATAATGTAGGGGCAGATAAGGGTCCTTAAGCAGAAAATCAATAAAAATGTGTGTGTTCTTGTAAATACTTCTCACTTATTTTGTGTATATCTGTATAAAACTAACACTAATTTATTTGTGCCTTAATTGACCTTAAATAAAATAACTTTCAAAACCAAAGTTGTAAATAAAAATTTGTTCTAAGTAATAAAAATATTTGCACAATTAAATCAGGTACAGAATAAAAGTAGCTACACTTGGAAAAAGCCACTAAGCACTAATTGAAAAAACAATTCCACCTCCCGATGAGCTTGAATTGAACCAATCTCACTTCCATTGGATTCAAAATTAAATTATCTTTAAAATAGCTGTATTTTCATAATTTTTGGAGTTACGGTTGAAAAGTTAGTTTTCTGGGGTGGTTTGTGCAATTTTCCCATGTATTTTATGCTTATTGTATTTGTATATATTTGTAAATATTTTTTCTAATTATTTAAAAAAAATTAAAGAAAAAGGTTAATTTCCTCATTTACCCTTGTATATAATGTCATATATGTATATAGTTGCTATTTTTAATTAACCACTATAAAAAATAAAAAAATAACATTTTTTTAATTCAAATAAATAAAGTGACAAAAATTCAAAAAAATAGTCAATTTTGTAAATAATTTTATCTTTCTTTTATTTTATCTCATTTCTCATTTCATCTCTCTTATCTCTTCCACCAAAAAAATCAAAAATTCATTTCAATTTTCATCTCTCTTATCTCTTTATCCAAAAAATAAAAAATTCATATTTCATTCTATCTTTTATATTTATATGGCTCATTCTCCTTCATTTCAACTTGATCAATCTTTAGAGAGAGGAGCCCTATCTCCAAGAGTAAACTTCGTCGAGAATAGTTCCTAGCCTCCGAGCCGTCCGATGACAGCAGTCGGCCTTGTCGAGGCGATCACGGTCCATTTCCGCTCCTTATGTGAGATCCACATTTTTCTTATTTCTTATCCTAGGTTAATCGTAGGTTATTTCATCGCTTTTTTATTTCCATCGTCAATTTGTTTTTTTCTAGATCTTTAATAAAATCCATCACGTTTTTTATTCGACACCGATCTCAAGTTTTCACCTCATTCTCTCGATCTCTCTAAGTTCTATTTCTATCGTCCACGATCTCTCAACTCCAACCGTGTGCGGTGGCCGGAGATCGGATTCGAATCTCTCATTTCCGTCGAATCCCCGTTCAGTTTCGATTTGTGAATAAAATAATAATAATAATAAATTATTTATTTCTTTTTCTCTAACGTTTATTTTATATGATCATTAATAAAAAAACAACAAAAAACAAAATAAAGTAAAAAAATCTTTATCCTATTTTTTTCTTAATTCCTATTTTTCAGATTTACAAAAAAAATTAATAAAAAAATTTCTTTTTATTACTGCTTACATTACAATAAAAAATATAAAAAAAACAAAAAAAAGGGGACGGCTGCCCTCCATGCGCCACTACCCCCCCCTCCTTCCTCGGCCTCCATCGCCGCCCGACGTACCCCTCCGCCTTTGGCCGTGCGGTCCGGCACCGCCCGAGCTCCATCACCACATTCCTCCGCAGGCCAGAACCTCCTCCAATGCGGCCCTGCCGCCTTGATGCCATCAATAGCCACCCACACGCCAAGCCCGCCCGCCGGCGATCTCGTCCTGCCCGATGCCCTCGCCTGCCGAAGAAGAAGGGGCGGTGGCTACTTGCCCTTTCCTAGTGATTGAAGAAATGAGGGAACCCTTGCTAGGGTTTTGATTTATTTAAAAAAAGGCGAACAATTGCATTAAAGCCCTAGAACATCCTCGAATTGCAAAAATGTCCCTGCCAGCTCCACTTTATTGGGAAGATTACGTTGAAGCCCCCTGAAGATTTTCAAAATTACAAACACGCCCCGACCCCCTCAAGGCACGCATTTCATGGGTAAATTGTGCTTTTCTCATCTTACTTTATTTTATTTACTTATTTAATACAAAAATAGTGAATATTGTGTTTTAGTCCCTGTTTTTCAAACTCCTAAATTTGCATAATTATTCTATTGAAATAAAAGTTTTTAGTAGTCCAATTTTTTTGAAAAATTATGCTATGCTCCTGATGTGCATATCAATCTAGCATAAAATTTCCATTGCCTTTTGTCTTCATTTATTATTATTAATGTCAAGGTATTCAGGATCTCATACATATTGATGTATGTGAATCATCTATATCATAGTAAACATTATGGATATGTGATATCTATTGATGATTACTTATGATATGGGATTTCTTCTCTTCACCTAAGAAACCTTTGAAATGTTCAAAGACTTCACAATTTTGGTTTAGAACCAAAGATTGAAGGAAGATGAAATAAATTTGATCTAACCAAGGTAGCTTGTACCTATTAGATGAATTCAAGGAATACCTTATGGAGATGTGAATATCATTCCTATCTCAATCCTCCTAATGAAACTTAACTCAATAGAGTTGTAGGGAGATACAATTGATCATGTGTGATATGATTTGATCTTAGCATAATTATCTCTTAGTTTCCAGGTATATATATGAGGTAGAAACTACATTATATATCCTTACAAGGTTCCATGCTAGAAAGCTGGAATCTAGCATCAGAGAGTGCTACTTCATTAGGAAAATAAAGGATGGTATTGAATACCTACTTTACGACCATGAGATCCTTAAAAGATCTCATCTTTGAAAATGTGATTCCTATAGGATGACTCTCTTGAGAATCCAGATGAAAATGAAGTAAAGGAACTCATTCAATATTGAGGATATAACGAGGCTCCTTCAATCGGAAACTAAATAGACAATTAAAGATGAAACATTAATACCTCTTCAATTAAGTTTGAGGATGTATTCCATATGTCCGTTGAATCTGAAAATGATCTGACCTCATGTGATGATGCTTCTGAAGATCATATCATGGAAAGATGGATGTTAGCAATAAAGTCTAAAGTAGACTTCATATACAAATGTTGTACATAGACCCTCGAGGATCCAACTATATGGGTAAGACCATTATGGTGTAAATGGATCTTCAAGAGAAAGAGGGAACCTGATGAGAAGGTAGAGACCTTTAAAGCACGATTCGTAGCCATGAGCTACACACCGAAGAGAAGACATCGCTTGCGATGAGACTTTCTCTTCAGTGACCATGCTAAAACCCATCAGAATATTGCTAACCCTAGCTACAAAACATGACTATGGCATCTACAAGATGTGAGTCAAGATTGTATTCCCTTAAGAATACCTCTTTGAGGATATTCACATGAAGTAGCTCTAGGGCTTCATAGTTGAGGAAAGCAAGGTGTGCAATATAAAGAACTCCATCTTTGGACTCAAATAAGCTTCTTGTAGTTGGAACATAAGATTTGATGAAATTATAAATGTTATGATTTCAGACAGAATCTTGATGAACCATGTGAATCTTAGTGGGAGTGTCATTGTGTTCATCATGCTAAATGTAGAAACATCCTAATCATTTGGAATGATATAAGGATGATAATAAGTGTTTTACAATCTGGGTATTCCATACCTCGAGATATGATCTCAAGTATACCTCTTAGATCTTAGTTCTAAAGTTGTTCAGAAGTAAAGAGAAGAGGATATTGGGACCGTCACACTAATGGTACACCTTGGACATTTCCATTTTCTGGGAAATTCCAAGAAAGGCTTATTTCCCTCAAGATATGGTACTGACCTATCTAAAGGGATAACACCTCAAAGAGTTGAGGATGTGAATGCTAAAACTGTTAGCCCTTGGGCATCAGTTCTGGGAAGCCAGGTGTATGCTAGATGTGTACAAAAGCCAGATGTCTACCATGTAGTGGGAGTAGTAAACTGTTACTAATCCTACTATGGTAATAAAACACTTGATTACAGTAAATAATGATATGTTCATAGAAGACAAAACTTTTGAGATAGTGATCTCAAAATCTTATCTTCGAGAAATTAAGATGTTATAGATAGTGATCTAAAAGGTCTTAACTACGGATACCTTAGGAGATAAAGATCTCCAGGAATAAGGGTATTCTGATAAGGATTATGGTAATACTGGTAATAATAATTGTTGAGCAGTAGTAGCAAGGACGCTATAATTGCTTTGACTGTATTGAGTATTTGTTCATTCGCATTGGATGCGAACACTGTCACTAGGAGATATGCAAGTGCCATAAAAGGACTTAGCATAGTCTTTTGGGAATAAAGTGACTGATCAGCTTACCTAGCTATTTTCTAAAAAGCCTATGATTGTCACGAGTGTGGGATTAAATGATTAGCCCATTAATGGCTCTTTGGGCTAGTGGGAGATTGTTGGACATGCGAGCCCACAGCGAGCCATTATGCAATAAATGTTATTGCGAATATCATTCCCTAATCTGAAATGAAGAATACATAATTTGCATAAAAGGTCCCTTAGAAAAATTAGGGTTATGTACCATGGCCATCTTGATGATCATACAGTTGTTGATTCATATATTGAATCATAAAGGCTGGTGCTTGTATGAACATCTAAAGAGTTAGATTGAGGACTCATCAAGCACCATCAAATGATTGTTAAGAGATGATCTCCAGCCTGAGTAGGAGATGGCAATCCTTTCTCAGTTAGGCTGATATCTGACCGACCTCTTGATGCAGGTCCTCTGCATAGGAATAGAGATTCGGAGGTGTCTTATTAGTTAGGTCAAAGAGTTGACATAACGAGATTGAGATAACGAAAGTCCTATATCGTATGCTGTCATGTTATAGGCACACATCCTCTGACTGGAGACAGATGTGTTACTATATGTCTGAGTATGTACATTTGGCAGACCAATAGGTTGATGATCTAATCAAGGTCTATACATCGACGTGTTGGTGTGCATGCAAGGGCATATGAGTAATACGATCTCTCAATGGGATCATAAAGGTTCATTACTGAACCAGAAAACATGAGCTCACTCATGAGATATTGGGAAGATCAAATTCCGTGCACGGTTGTCTCGCTTTGGAAGCTTCACTGAATTTGTAGGTTTGATATATACTTTTGGAAAGTATATGATCAACACCTAGGTATGATATATGCTTTTGGAAAGGATATGATCGATACCAACTCCCAATGATCGAATGAGTAACTTAATGATAAAACCTCTGAAGTAGACAGTGTAAAATTGATCTTGTACTTCGGGTTTATTCTGAATCTTCCAGTATGCAGGATGTACAGGTATTGGGAATACCTGAGGGTGATGTGATCATAAACTGTTGTATAACCATAACGCTTCCATTCCTAAAGAATGATGAAACGGGTCTGGATTTTAGTGACTCCTCTCAGTAGAAAAGTAATCTGATCTTAGTCCAAATGTTGGACATTGATATGAATGTCATTTAGATGCAATGAGAAGATTAGATTTGCGTTCTTGATTTAATCAAGCATCTATGGGAGGCTCGAGATCTAGTTTGAGATGTTATCTCAATATCCAAGTCACTATACGTGGAACAATACAATCGTCATGATGATGAATCTCGGATTCATCACTCTAAGTCTCATTAATTAAGCTCAGATCCCTCAAAATCATCAGCATTTCTGCATTTATTCTGCATAATTAGCATTCATGCATGTTTGCATAAGATTGGCATTTTATCCATCATTTTTGCACAAAATAAGAAGCCAAAAATCCAAGCCAAAGTTGACATGTAAATAGCCTAACTTCCTGGATTTTTAACTCCTTCATGCTAACTCCAAATAACCCAAACCCACCTCCACTGTGCACATATCACTAACAAGAATAAATAAAAAATACAAAAAAATCGTTAACCCAAGTAAATGGACCAAAAACCCAAACCCTAGTTTAAGGATTTTCGGACTAAAAGCCCCATATCTTCCCCATCCAGTGTTCGATTTGATCCTACTCACTTTTGAACTAATGAATATTCAATTACCTTCAAAACAAGACCAAGTTCAAGTGAATCGGAGTTCGTATGTGAAAGTTGTGTTTTGGGCCTTTTTTGTACATAACGTATTTTAGTGATTTTTGACCCGTATTTTATGTACATATTTTCTTAATAAATAAAAATCTAAAAAAATTAGATTAAAATGTATTTATTTATCTTTGATTTTCTATATTTTTTCCGTATTTTTATCTGGTCTAAAAAAGACCAAAAAAATAGAAAACCCAAAAATCTAGGTATTCTATGTATATGGGATACCCCAAAAACTCACTTTATGCATTTGATCGATTTTGGCTTTGATGTCTTCATGAAAGTTGTAGATATCATCGAGGCGAGCATTTTTTGTGAAGAAACCTTTTCGATCCGAGGTCATTTGCTATTTGTTTTGCATTTTACAAATGGCTTTTATTTCGAAATTTTCTGGTACTACCACGTGGCAGCACCATGTGCCGCCACATGTCAGTGGTTTTTTTATAATTCATTTCTTTAAAAAAATTTAATTTAATGGGCGCACGTGCGTCGCACGTGCCTCCCTGGCACATGCTCCGCACGTGCCATGCCCTCTTCTCCCCTTCGCCGCTTGGCCAACTCTAGGACGCCCGATCATCGCCCGATCAGGCAGCCCAGAGGTCTTCGTCAACCTCACGCCGCTGCACCCCCTCGCAACTGCCCCTCCGACTTCTCTGCCTTGACCTTGTCGTCTCCGCTTTCACCTCCAACGACCGACCACCACCGAACATCCCGCACCTCTAACCAACTCTGCATCTTCCCCCGCCGACCTACTCCGCATCTCACGTCGCCAACCGCTCAACCCCCCTCTCCTATGTAAGAGCCATCGCCACCCCCGACCATGGTCATCCGCCGATTGCACTGCAGACCTCCTCGAGATTGTGAAAGTGCCGACGAGCAGGCTTCTGTGCGACGAGATCCAAGGTGGCGATGCCTTGCCGTAGACCGCCGTCACACGAGCTGCCTCCGCTCCGAGTTCCTCTCGTCGAGCCAACTACCTCCTCCGTGCATCATCAACAACGTTACAGCACCACCTTCGTCTTCAGCTTCTCCGCTGACACGCTCAAAGACTTCGCCGACAACCTCCGATCTTCTTCTCTGCCCCGAGCACCACCATACGCCCTCGACGCCCTTCATCGATAGACGCTGCTCTGCCTTGGCGTTGAGCCGGCAATCGCCCAACAACATCGCCAATCCGCATGCTTCACGTGCCTTCGCCTATGACAAGTCCACTTATGCCAGCCCTCCGCCCTCAGTGACGTTTCATCGACAACCGCCCCCCTCTGCCTCGTCGTCGATCGGGCTCGGAGCCCGAGGCCCCAGCACGTGCCATGCACGTGCGTGGGGAACGACCTCCAGTGCTCATCCCCACGGGTCACGTGTCCAGCACGTGACCGCGTGGGTAAATTGCAAGAACCCCCCAACCATTTCCTTAGTTGCGCATTTGTCCAAGTCACCCAAGGAGCATGTGCAAAGCACGTGCTACCTTGGCAACTTTGCGGAAAGGGCCCCCATACTATAGGTAATCACTCTTGGGTCCCCCACTGTTCTGTTATTTATTTTACTTATATTGCATCTGTACCCTTGTGTTCCTCATTACTCTTAGACCACTCCGTGACATTATTCTATTATTTTAAAAATACCATGATGTTATTCATTTAACTCTCTACAGTTTGACTTATTGTGGAAATTTTTATGATCATTGGTTAATTAATAATCAATTGTTTTGTGGAAATTTTTATAGTTTGCCCATTTCATGCTATTAATTTTGCCATTAATTAACCGTTGCTCTAAAAAATTCCTGAAAAATCACATATTGTAGAGTTAATTTTGTTTGAGATTGTGCCCAAAAAGATTTGTATTTGAATGCATAATTTGCCCTATCAAAATCATTTTGTATATTTCAATATTTAATTTTTAATAAGTATTCAACCCCACATTTTCGAGGTTTATGATTTTTCTGAGATCCATCACCCAGTGATCGATCTTAGATAATTTTATTTCTTGAAAATAATAGGTTTAATATTTATTATAATTAAATATTGAAAATCATTCAGTTTGCATTTAAAATTTCATAAAAAATTCAAATTGCATCCAAAAATTCCAAAAAAAATGTAGTGCATTCATTGCATCCCATTTTGCATTGTGGCCAAGTTTCGTATTTTTTGGACATCGTTTGATTGAATTTCACATTTTTGTCCCTAAAATAGGCCGAACTTGCATGTAACATCCTTTATTGCATTGAAAATTCCAAAAAAAAGACTGCCTCGAAAACCGTGCACGAATCTTGATAGACATTACTCTAGGTTGTTCCTTTGCCTCCTTGTGATCAACCTCGGGACTTTCCCAAGTAATATAAACATAAAACCACTTGATTTAAAATTAAATAATATTTGTGGTTATTTTTTGACCGATTCCGATCACCACCTACGACGAACGATTAACCATAATTTTTTGCACGAACAGATAAAAACAACTTCTTAATGCTGCGATCTACGCATCCGTCAGATGGCGCCATTGCCGGGGAGGCAAACAACTTAGTTTTATGTTTTGACATTTCTTATTCTTTTTTCCGTATTCGGGTAGTCTGACCCCCGAATTTTTCACCGTAAATCCCATTTTATTTCCTGCATTTATTTTTCAGCATTTATTTTCTCTTATTTTTTTTTGATTATTTTTTGAGTCACTCTCTTACATCTTCTCTCTTATTTTTCTTGCGAGGTACTTGGCGTACGTGGAGCGGTTTTCAAGAAACTGATGCATCTTCACCGACTTCCGAAAAGCCGCAATTAATTTAAGATCGAGTCGAGTCGTGAGAGAGCGTAGAGTCTAGGATTTTAATTTCTGCAATTTTATTTTCTGTAATTAATTGCTCTTTTACAGAGGTGTCCGTTTGGACTCTCGTGTGTGTAAAAAGACTAACTCTTCTTGTGCTGTGTCGTGGCCTGTTTCACTCTCCGGTGACGGTGGGGACCGACTTGAGTGGCGATTAGGATAGATCTGCACATACGGCTCTCAGAGCATTTTTAATTTTTGATCGTGCTAGTAGGATCTTAAGCCACACTGCACTTTAATTGGGACGCACATTAGATCGTTCAATTTAGCCAAAATTTAACTCTATTCTTCCCCGCTAATAGATCTTTCTGCTAGGTATGATTTTTTATCGTCTTGCATTCATTTATATTAATTTTTCAATTCTGTCTAGCATCCCACATGGAGATTGCGAGGATTCACTGTAAGTCTTCTAACTGAACATTCATCATATTCTTCCGCGTGCATCGGCTTTTCCTGAACTTCTCCCTCTTGTTTTATCACATCATTCTAAGGGAAATTAGGATTGGATGGTAGATGTGTATTTGTGCTCATTTAAATTCATCAGTGATCACCTAATTAAAATCGGAACTGCTAAATGTAGCCGATCTTAAGAACCCATAAAATCAAGAATTTTTGCGGGAGAGAAACCCCATCATTGTTTGGTTTGCTTGGGTGAGAGAGCGATCCACACACTAGGATAGAGTCACGCCCTAACTCTTTTCAGAGTGCTATCTTGGGTTAGTCGTTCTCCAGTGAGGATCTCTCCGGTATCCGGTAAAGCAGCCCGTGATGTCCTTAACAGATTGAGTTAATCGTGTAGCCAGTAAAACGTCCACAATTCATACTTGCTGGGAAAGATCTAATTTGGGATAGGCCAGTCTCCTGAGAGCCTTGGGTTCCTAACAACTCGCATTAACCGCTCTGATATATTGTATTATCACCAAACTCTAAAATTGACAAGATAATTGACCGAACCTTCACGGTCTTCACTTTGAGTTGAGTTGGTGAACCTGGGGTTTGAATTGTGTTTGCATTGGTGTGCGTGAACCGATATCGAAGATCAACAGCCGCACATTTGATAAAATTTGTTTTGACTATCCCAAGCAATCATCTCTCTCCTTTCTTGATTTAAACCTCAGCATGGAACTTGTTCAAAATTTCAGATCCAACCCATTCTGTTCAACTCTTTCAAAAATAACCAAACAAGTATCCGAGAATCCATCAATGCTCTACTATGAAAATGAATTTGTCTCGATTAGGCCCAAATCAACTACATCCTCTTCTTTTAATCCTCCAACATTTGCAGGAAACTTTCACCCGCAAATAAATCCGGCCCCCTCATTGAATTCTTACTCAAATCATCCAACCACACATGACCACCTACCATCTTGGACTGAACCGCCTTATTCTCAGTTTCTCACCAATGAAACATTTCAATATCAAAATCCCTTTGAGTCTCATGACTGGCAGAGAAAATAAACGCAGATGGAAAGACATGCATTGAATGATCATCAGCGTTGGATTGACCATGACAAACCCCTCTTCAGACATGACACTCGTACAGAGGACTAGACTGACCTCCTAGAAACACATAAACCCTGTATGTTGACTCCACAATATCAAGGTCTGCCAATTATGATCAAAGGATTGAACTCTACTCAGACCAACTACACATGTCTGAACCATATGAGCAGCCTCATTCCATAATTTTTGAGGAGAAATTTTCAGAAAATAATAATCACATGTCAGGTATTCCAAGAAACTCTCCTCTCAGCACAAATTGGAAAATGGAAGATGAAATTATCGAACACACACCAACTGCTCCCAAGATTGATCATGAACAGAATTTTGAGGATGATATTTCGAGGATAAATAAGAGATTCAATTCAATTGAGGATAGATTTCAAAAATTTACCGACCGATTAATTTCACTCTATGGGATCTCGGACATAAAAATGAATGAGGAAATGACTGGATCTCATTTTGACAATTTTGAGGATGTTCAAAAACCTAGGGATGATTCTGTGAACGACACTTCTGCATATTATTGCCCTAGAAATGACTATGCATCGGATTCCCACTCTGAACATCTGAACCCCTGCTCATTGAAGGAACGCACCACATCACCAAATCATACACAAAATACCAAAAAATCGGAATATCTGAAAATCACAAAAAAAATCTAAAATCTCGAAATATACATTAAATTTGAAACTGAAGAAGATCTGAAGAATATGGATCCTGTTGTACAGGAAGCACTAGGAAAGAAATTGATTTTTGAACTTCCCTTTCTACAGGCCATTGAACACTTCCCCGATCTTAAAAGATTTATAATGGACAAATTAACTATGAAAAAGTCGGGCAGGATTAGAACAAAGACCAAAAGACATATCTTGTCAATGGCCTCCTCCTTGGTGTTGAGGAGAAAAACCAAGAGCCGCATAGTGAAGCGGTTGCCGAGATTTGATTGTGAAATCAAAGACACAATTTTCACCCATGCTCGGATCGATGACGATTCACCAATCAATATTCTCCCGACCTCTGTATTTCACGAACTTAAACTCGGACCGATTCAGAATATACGACAGATTGTTCAATTAGCGGACCGATCTATAAATCGGCCGAGAGGAATCATTTCTGTCATCATGAAATTCCAAGGTGTTCCACTCAAAGTAGAATTCACGATCATTGATATTGAGAATCAAGGAGAATTCACCCAGTCTCCAATCATTCTCGGAAAGCCATTCTTGGCATTGACCAAGGCAATTATTGATTGTGAGACTCGTGAAAACAATTTCACAGCATTGGAAGCACTTAGATTTGACCCTGTCTTTGAGGAATCACGATCTTCTGAGGAAACCCACGAAGTCTCCTACAACCACAACCATGAAGCGGTAGAAGAGCCCTACCCTGATGCTACACCTGAGATAGCGGTTGTTGATGAGACTATTGGTTTAGAAACTCTCCCCAATATTTCAATTCCCGCAGATCTCAAAATAGACAAATCCTTCTACTACGATCCTAAGACATATGCATGGTCGCACCCTGAAGCAACATTCTCTGAATACTTGGACCAAATCGTCCCAAATCGAGAGTGCACCAACATTCAGAAGACCAAGAATAAATAAATAAAACGCAAACCGACCAAGGAGAAGAACTCTAATGGCTATTCATCTGGATACTCAAGTGAACCGACACCTTCACGAAGAAAGAAAAAGAGAGTTACCTTTGACCTTTTGGAAGAGGAATCAGCTGATGATCCCTCATCACGTCCGGAAAAGGTAGTTTACATGTGTGAAGTCTGTTCGGCATCTCTAAAGCCATATCTTCGCAAGGATCCAAAATTCAATTCTCGTTGGACAACTCCCGTTCCTAACTACTATTCATTTAAAGCTGTTGCTCCTGCCCTCTTCAAGTACACCGGAATTATTTCTTATGAGCAGACTGAGATAGGTGCTTCGAAATATTCATCTGAGGACAAACTGCTTCACCCCAAGAAGGAACGAATTCTGAGAAAACAACTGAAGGAACAAAAAGACATGAATACTTGGAGTATGTCCATTTTCAAATATTATTCCTCTGAGGATAACTCTGATGATGGATATCTTTCTTCTGACTCAAACACTTCATCTATCATCCATCATGATTTTTCTGAGGACGACACTGATCATAGTTGGGAATCATATGCCTCATCTCCGTCTCATCATTACGATCTTCCACCGCAGGCTCACAAGAAGATCAGCCGAAAACCGCCTTAATCATTGGCTACCCACCCTCCCTCCCGACCACATCGGTCTCCTTGTACAGCTTCTTCCTCTACGTAGGCCAAGGCCTAAGTATAGGGGAGGATCGATGCCATCTGTACATACCATTCTTCTCCTTCTCCCGATCTCTTCACTTCACTTCCACCCTTATTCTATACTTAGGCTGACCAGAGCCTAAGTATTGGGGGACCGATGGCATTTCTTTTTGATGCTTAGGGACGAGCATGGTTTAAGTATAGGGGGATGATGAATCTCGGATTCATCACTCTAAATCTCATTAATTAAGCTCAGATCCCTTAAAATCATCTGTATTTCTGCATTTATTCTGCATAATTAGCATTCATGCATGTTTGCATAAGATTGGCATTTTATCCATCATTTTTGCACAAAATAAGAAGGCAAAAATCCAAGCAAAGTTGACCTATAAATAGCCTAACTTCCCAGATTTTTAACTCCTTCATGCTAACTCCAAATAACCCAAAACTACCTCCACTGTGCACCTATCACTAACAAGAATAAATGAAAAATACAAAAAATCATTGACCCAAGTAAGTTGACCAAAAACCCAAACCCTAGTTTAAGGATTTTCGGACTAAAAACCCCATATCTTCCCCATCCAGTGTCCGATTTGATCCTACTCACTTTTGAACTAGTGCACATTCAATTACCTTCAAAACAAGATCAAGTTCAAGGGAATCGGAAATCGTATGTGAAAGTTGGGTTTTGGGCCTTTTTTGTACATAGCTTATTTTAGCGGTTTTTGACATGTATTTTATGTACATATTTTCTTAAATAATAAAAATCCAAATATATTAAATTTAGATGTCTTTATTTATCTTTGATTTTTCTATATTTTTTCGGATTTGTATCTGGTCTAAAAAAGACAAAAAATTAGAAAACCCAAAAATCTATGTATTCTTTGTATATGGGATACCCCAAAAATTCACTTTATGCATTTGATCGATTTTGGCTTTGTTGTCTTCATAAAAGTCGTAGATCTCATCGAGGCGAGCATTTTTCGTGAAGAAACTTTTTTGATTCAAGGTTGTTTGCTATTGGTTTTGCATTTTACAAAGGGCTTTTATTTCAGAATTTTCTGGTACTGACAAGGGGCAGCACCCAGGTGCCGCCCGGTGTCAGCGGTTTTTTTATAATCATTTCTTAAAAAAAAATAATTTAACGGGCACACGTGCATCGTACGTGCCTCCCTGGCACGTGCTCCGCACGTGCCATGCCCTCTTCTCCCCTTCGCCACGTGGCTGACTCTGGGTCATCCAATCATCGCCCGATCGGATGGCCCAGAGGTCTTCGTCAACCTCACGCCGCTGCGCCCCCTCGCAACTCCCCCTCCGACTTCTCCGCCTTGACCTCATCGTCTCCGCCTTCACCACCAACGACCTACCACCACCGATCATCCCGCGCCTCTAACCAACTCCGCATCTTCCTCCGCCGACCTACTCCGCATCTCGTGTCGCCAGCCGCTCAACCCCCCTCTCCTATTTAAGAGCCATTGCCACCCCCGACCATGGTCATCCGTCGATTGCACTGCATACCTCCTCGAGGCGGTGACAGTGCAGACGAGCAAGCTTCTGTGCGGCGAGATCCAAGGCGGCGACGCCTTGCCGTAGACTGCCCTCGCGCGAGCTGCCTCTTCTCTGAGTTCCTCTCGTCGAGCCAACTACCTCCGCCGTGCATCATCAACAACGTTACAACACCACCTCCGTCTTCAGCTTCTCCGCTGACACGCTCAAAGCCTTCACCGACAACCTCCGATCTTCTTCTCCGCCCCGAGCACCCCCGTACCCCCTAGACGCCCTTCATCGACAGACGTTGCTCCGCCTTGGCGTTGAGCCGACGATCGCCCAATGACATCGACAACTCCGCCTGCTTCACGCGCCTTCGCCTACGACAAGTCCACTAACGCCGACCCTCCGCCCTCAGCACCGCTTCATCGACAACCGCCCCCCTCCGCCTCGCCGTCGACCGGGCTCGGAGCCCGAGGCCCCAGCAAGTGCCACGCACGTGCGTGGGGAACGGCCTCTAGTGCTCATCCCCATGGGTCATGTATCTAGCACGTGACTGCGTGGGTAAATTGCAAGATCCCCCTAGCCATTTCTTAGTTACGCATATGTCCCAGCCGCCCAAGGAGCACGTCCAAAGCACGTGCTACCATGGCAATTTTGCAGAAAGGGCCCCATTACTATAGGTAATCACTCTTGGGTCCCCCACTGTTTTGTTATTTATTTTAGTTATATTGTGTCTGTACCCCTGTGTTCCTCATTACTTTTAGACCACTCCGAGACAGGATTTTATTATTTTAAAAATAGCATGATGTCCTTCATTTAACTCTCTACTGTTTGACTTATTGTGGAAATTTTTATGATAATTGGTTAATTAATAATCAATTGTTTTGTGGAAATTTTTATAGTTTGCCCATTTCGTGCTATTAATTTTGCCATTAATTAACCGTTTCTCTAAAAAATTCCCGAAAAATCACATATTGTAGAATTAATTTTGTTTGACATTGTGCCCAAAAAGATTTGTATTTGCATGCATAATTTGCCCTGTAAAAATCATTTTGTATATTTCAGTATTTCATTTTTAATAGGTATTCAACCCCATATTTTTGAGGTCTATGATTTTTTTGAGATCCATCACCTAGTGATAGATCTTAGATAATTTTATTTCTTAAAAATAAGTAGGTTTAATATTTATTATAATTAAATATTGAAAATCATTATATTTGCATTTAAAAATTCATAAAAAATTCATATTGCATCCAAAAATTCCAAAAATATTAGAGTGCATTCATTCCATCCCATTTTGCATTGTGGCCAAGTTTCGTATTTTTCGGACATCATTTGATTGAATTTCACATTTTAGTCCCTAGAATAGGTCAAACTTGCATGTAACACCTTTATTGCATTAAAAATTCTAAAAAAAAGATTGCCTCGAAAACCGTGTACGAATCTTGATAGACATTAATCTAGGTTGTTCCTTTGCCTCCTTGTGATCGACCTTGGGACTTGCCCAAGTAAATAAACATAAAACCACTTGATTAAAAAATGAATAATATTTGTCGTTATTTTTTGATCGATTCCGATCGCCACCTACAACGAACAACAAACCATAATTTTTGGCACGTACAGATAAAAACAACTTCTTAACAAGCACGTTTACGGACCTGTCACCTGTCCTTATCTCCAAGTATTCGTGGAGAAAGTGCATTATCCTTGAAAGGGTTCAGGATAATTACATTGTTGATATATGTATCCAGGCATTGAGTAAATTGGTAAATAATGTGATTTAATTATCATGATTAATATGAATTCGATTCATATTATAAAGAGAGTTATCTTAGATAATTAAATGTGATTTGATTATCAAAAATATGAATATGATTCATATTATTTGGGCACATGAGAATAGAGAACCAAGATGATTAAATGTGATTTAATTAACATGGATATTGAATAAAGTGGATAGCACTATCCATATTAATGATATATACTATAAATATGATTTATAATATATAAAAGAGAGCTATTTCTAATTTACATTTGTTAATTAAATAATAATCTGAATTGGATTCACATTGAACATTAAATTGAAAATGTAATTCACATTTTATTTCGGGTTGTGAATGTGATTCACAATTTTCCTTTGGCAAGATTGCAATATTCACAACGTAATTATGAATTATTTTTGTTGAATAATTTACAACAAGTGTTGTTGTAATTCTTGGAGATTTTTAAGAAGTAATGCAATCTCATGAGATTGCTTGAGATTACATATCAAAGATATATGGTGGACGGCCACCAACTCCTATAAGGAAAATGTGGTTGTCCCCCTATAATCATCGATTGGTGTAATCTCTACTCCTTGATCATCATATGAGATTGATTTAATTTTAGGATTGATTTATCAATATATAATTAATCTAAATTAAATTAATTGTTGTTGATTTTTACCAACACAAATCTTGGCCATTAAAAGAAACACAAATCAATGAGAGCCATTGGATTTGTGTTGCCCATGGATTGAGATCCATGGATCCTAAAATATTATAAATAGCAGGGCACCCCTTTGCTCTTCTCTAAACACAAGAGAACATATTTCTCTCTCTCTATTTCTCTCTACACGTCCGCCCTCTATCTTCTTCTCTCATGGTCGTCCACCATGGATTCCCTAGAGAGAGTCTCCATCGCCGCAGTGTCGTCGTTATGTTGTCTGATCGTTTGCTTGTGGATCTCTATCTCCTTCGGTGCGCCTCACTCGTGAAGAAGACGTCGGATCTCGTGTGTCGAGATTAGGTGATCCGCCGCTTGGATCATCAACATGGATTGCGAGAAGCACGTGATTCATCCCCGCGCTTGCAAGCGTCTCCTCCGTCGGATCGGATTTGAGACAGGGGGTCTCTTCATTTAGAGACTCGATCGCAGCCACGCTTCAGGAGGTAACCCTAATACTTGTTTATGGTTAAGATGAAATGATTAGAGAAGTGTTCTTGGATCAAGTGGTTTCATCACATGAAAAAAAAATATTTTTCGCTGCATAGAACAACTAGTACGACTAGTCGTTCTTTATCATATTCGATATGAGACTCATGCTTCCGTGATGCGCTTGAGGATTATCACATATCCTTCAAAGAGCACATATGTATGCCATAATATCTTCTTAGATTTTATAAGGATTATTCGAAAATTATTCCAAAGTACACTCGATGAAAGATCAAGACTTTAGAGACATACGAACCCTAAGGTGATGTCTTATTGTCTTATTTAATTGTCATTCCTCATTAATATGAGGAAACTTGCACATTGCAACCACATATACAATTGCAAGTACAATATCTGGATCATGATCCAATCCATGATATTATTGAGTATAAAATTGAGTGGATTTAATGAAGGATTATCTGAAACATGAAATTTGCATAAGTGTATATATTTTATATATACATATTTTACTTTGATTTAGGAGTTTTTATATCAAAGTTGGCATGCCTTGTCAACACTGAAAGTCCATTCCCTTAATTACTTTCAATGTAAGAGATATACTTAGCATTATATCTCAAGTATGATCGGGGATCTCCTTCCTTATCTTTGTCACATTCCAATAATATTAGAACTTGTGACTCCGATAAAAAGAAGCGGGAACTCATTCCGCCTTTCAAGTCCAACTTGCATTTCCCAATTTTGTCTTTAACACCCGGGACCACCACCCCTAAGGTGATGGTGACCCATCATTAATTGAACCAACCGTCAAGAGGCTTAATACTCGCTATACGCAATCCAATATCGCCCCAATAATATGAGGACTCGATATTGGGGTCACTACGTATACGGCCTTACTCTTTCAAGAAGCGAAGAGCCCGATCAAAATGGATTGTATGCAGGAGCTGTCACTTCAGACAGACGTCTCCTACATACAATATCTGGCGACGGAACCCTTCACCTTGATGGGAGACCATGGATGTCACTTATGTGATCCTCCACCTCATATTCAGATTCTAATTAATTATCATGTATCACATTCATTATGATCAATTCTTCCAAGGGAACTAACACATCTATTTATAATAGAGTGTTTTTAATTTTAATTGGATTCCAATTAATCTAATCATATTATATTAATGATCCAATTAATATCCAATAAACATTCTTAGTTGTTACTTGAATTATGGTATTATCTCAAATACATATTATTTTAAATTTTAATAATTAGAAAATACATCATGATCTCTCATGCATCATTCGTTCGCTACCCGCTGCCATGGCCAGTACCAGCGAGAGTGGGACCGACCGCACACGCTGCAACCTGTTACCCCAACGCTCCCCAACTAGACACCATATCCGCATCGAGAAAAAACAATGTCGAGTCAGTCACTTTGTACTTGAGATGGTCATCGGTTTTTCAACCGAAATTATACCATATAGTAATGATCAAAATCATTTTGTTTATAAGGAAATTTGCTAGACAAATTCCCAAAACCTATTCAAGTAACAAGTTCGATGAAAATGTATCAAGTAACCAATTGGTGATCTAGATCTAATCTAATCATTCATTGGTTGAGGCAATGTCATTTAAGGGAAAAATTATTGTTCTAATATTTCCCAAATATTATTCAAAATTATTCCAGGAAATTAACTATTAATTTCGCAAATTTCTTAAACAACAATCACGAGGTTTCTAGATAAATATGCAATTTCCAGCAGTGATCCTCACTAACTAAAATTAGCATATCTCATTCATTTTAATTCCAAATTAAACAAAATCAATTTCCAGAGATTGATAACTTTATTTATAAAATAAACCATGGGATAAACACGTATTTCCAGGCATTTTAAAACTGTAATTAACATCTTAATTACGTCTCTAATCGCCATCACCGAAACCGTAGACATATGGTTAATAAAATGATCATATCTTGAGCAAATGGAATCCAAATTACGCAAACTCAAATTCCACATTTTTCTTATTTAATGAGGAACATTATCTAAGTGATAAATTCATGTTTAAATATTTTAAACAGGGTCAAAAAAAATCACAAGACAGGGCTGCGAAAATTGAAATGCTAAAATCTTCACGAACCCAAACGAGCCCAAATTTTTGTAGGTTCGTGAATCATATCCAAAACCTCCGTAAACCTGGCTCTGATACCACTTGAATCATACGGGAAAAATCCTCCAGCATATCACGGAAGCGTGATGATCGTATCGAATGCGATCGGGAGCGACTAGTCGCACTAGTTGCTCGACGCAGCGGAAATTAAAATTTTCTATGTGACGAAAACACATGATCCAAGAATAATTTTCAGATCATTTCATCAAAACCACAAACAAGTAATAGGATTACCTCATGAAGCGTGGTTGCGATCAAGTCTCTAAACAAAGAGACCTCCTGTCTCAAGTCCGATCCGACGGAGGAGACGCTTGCGAGCGCGTGGATGAGACGCGTGCTTCTCGCAATCCATGTTGATGATCCAAGCCACGGATCTCCTGATCTCGACAAACGAGATACAACATCTTCTTCACGAGCAAGGCACGATGAAGTAGACGGAGATCCACGAGCAAATGATCTGACAGCATAACGAAGATGCTGCAGCGATGGAGGATCTCTCTAGGGCATCTACGGTGGATGGCCACATGAGAGATAGAGAGAGTGGGCATGTAGAGAGAAGAGAGAGAGAAGAGAGAGAGCATTTATTATTGTGTGTCGAAGAGCAAGGGGTGCCTCTTCTTATATAGGGTTTTGGGAGTCCATCGATCCCAATCCATGGACAATACACAATCAATGGTTGAGATTGATTTGTGTTTCTTTCAATGGCTAAGATGTTGTTGTAAAAACACAACAACTAATGATTTAATTTAAATTAATTTTCATTGATAAATCAATAAAATTAATTTGAAATTAAATCATCTTTAATAAGAGAAAAGATAATGAAGAGAATAAACCAATCTCCCCATAATAGGGGACGGCTACTCTTCTCCTCATGGAGAGTTGTAGTCGTCCACTCCTCTTTGGTGGACTTGGTCCATCTCTTCAAATTATCATGAGATCTCATTATCTCATGATATATATCATCATCTCTTATTGACAATATTTTCACAAAAATAATTCCAAATTATCTTGTGGAAAATATTAACCATGCCATTGAAATTATGTGAATCTTATTCACAATCCAAAACTAAAAATGTAATTATATTTTCAACTAATCGTTCAATGTAAATCCAATTCATATTAATAATTAGTCAACAAATATAAAACACAATATGCTCTCTCTAATGTATTATAAATTACATTTATAAAATATCTGATTAATATGGATAGTGCTATCTATATTATTCATATCCGTGATAATTAAATCACATTTAATCATCTTGGATCTCCTTTTCTCATGTACCCAAATAACATGAATCATATTCACATTATTCACATCTTTTTGATAATTAAATCACATTTAATTATCTTAGATATCTCTCCTTATAATATGAATCGAATTCATATTATTCATGATAATTAAATCACATTCAATTATCAATTTTCTCAATGCTCGGATACATATATAAACAATGAAATTATCTATGAACTCTTTCAAGGATAATGCGCTTTCTCTACGGATACTTGGAGATAAGGACATGGTGATTGTATTGTTCCATGTATAGTGACTTGGATATTGAGATCACATCTCAAATCTAGATCTCGGGCCTCCCATAGATGCTTGATTAAATCAAGACAACAAACCTAATCTTCTCATTGCATCTGAATCTCATTCAGATTAATGTCCAACATTTGGACCAAGATCAGATTACTTCTCTACTGAGAGGAGTCACTGAAATCCAGACCTGTTTCATCACTCCCTAGGAATGGAAGCGTCATGATTATACAATCATTTATGATCACATCACCCTCATGTATTCCCAACACCTATACATCCTGCATACAGGAAGACTCAGAATAAACCTAAAGTATTAGATCAACTTTATACTGTCTACTTCAGGGTTTTATCAATAAATTTCTCATTCAATCATTAGAAGTCGATATCGATTATATACTTTCAAAAAGCATATATCATACCTAGGTCTTGATCATATAATTTCCAAAAGTATATATCAAACATACAAATTCAGTCAAGCTTCCAATGTGAGACGACCATGCACAAAATTTGATTCTTCCCAATATCTCATGAGTGAGCTCATGTCTTCCGGTTCACTAATGAACCTATATGATCCCTTCGAGAGATCGTATTACTCATATGCCCTTCCATGCACACTAGCGTGCCGGTGTATAGACCTTGATTAGGTCATCAACCTATTGGTCTGCGAAATGTACATACTCAGGCATATAGTAACACATTTGTCTCCGGTCAGAGGATGTGTGCCTATACCGTGACATCATACGATATAGGTAGTTGGTTATCTCAATCTTGTTAAGTTAACTCTTTGATCTAACTAATCTGACACCTCCGAATCTCTTTTCCTATGCAGAGGACCTGCATCAAGAGGTCGATCAGATATCAGCCTATGTGAGAAAGAATTGCCATCTCCTACTCAGGCTGGAGATCATCACTTAACAATCATTTGACGATGCTTGATGAGTCCTCAATCTAACTCTTTAGATGTTCATCCAAGCACCAGCCTCTTTGATTCAATAATTGAATCAACAGCTGTATGATCATTAAGATGGCCATGGTACATAACCCTATTTGTACTAAGGGACCTATTACGCAAATTAGTTATTCTTCATTTCAAATCAAGGAATGATATTCGCAATAACATTTATTGCATAATGGCTTGCCATGGGCTCGCATGTCCAACACAAAATACCTTTGATTCCGAAAGCTATCGCAGAAATAATAAAAAACAATGATTTCTTATGAAAGATCGATTGCTCCCCTCTCGAAATGTGACAAATGTAGTTTATTCTCAATACAATATCAAATGTTACCAAAAAAGTCTATTACTATTTAGGGAATTTCATTAAGTTTTAAAATTAAAATCATTCTCGTTACTATTATCGCTCCTAAAATCATGGGATTGAAACACATATATATATGTATTGGGGACCTTTCAAATGAGGTGGGGGTTTTTCTGAAATTGTAAAGGCCATTGTGGATTTAGTAAAAACTCTGTAACAATTTGTAAAAGTATAAACTGCACATTGCAAAAAATTGAATTTTGTAAAATATAGCATCCAAATTTAAATTAACATTTCCATCCAATATAATAATATTTTCATAATTTTATTTCACTATACATGTTATGTTAATATTTATTGTTATTTGTATGAATAAGAAATTGTAAAATATATTGGAAAGATGCCTAAATTGAGGGTGGCTCACCATATATATGGTGAGACCCCACCATATGCCTAGGGAGAAACTTCAAATGAGGCGGGGTCTCACCATATATATGGTGAGCCACCCTCAATTTAGGCATCTTTCCAATGTATTTTACAATTTCTTCATGTATAGTGAAATAAAATTATGAAAATATTATTATATTGGATGAAAATGTTAATTTAAATTTGGATGCTATATTTTACAAAATTCAATTTTTTGCAACGTGCAGTTTATACTTTTACAGAACCGTTACAGAGTTTTTACTAAATCCTCAGTGTCCTTTACAATTTTAGAAAAGCCCCCACCTCATTTGAAAGGTCCCCTATATAATATATATATATATATATATATATATATATATATATATCGGGTAAAATGGGGCTGCCCCCATGGGGGAGCTAACTTGGCTCCCCCCGTGTCATTTCGCTCCCTTTTTTATTTTTTTTCGAAATTTCTCCTGTGGATTTCATCAATATATCCCTATATTATGTCATTCAAATTTCAAGCAAAATAGAGACTCCTACGACCTCCATCCAGAAGGGTCGTTTTTAGCAATTCTGTTACCATTAAAAAATGATTGTCTGGATGGAGGTTGTACGAGTCTCTATTTCGCAAGAAATTTTAATAGCTTAATATAAGGATATAGTGATGAATATTGACGGAAGAAATTTTCAAAAAGAAAAATAAAAAACCAGACGAAATAGCGCGGGGGGAGACATGTTAGCTTCCCCCAGGGGGCAGCCCCATTTAACCCATATATATATATATATATATATATAATATGAGAAAAAATGGGGCTACCCCCAAGGAGCAACCAACATGACTACTCCGCTTCATTTTCTGACTTTTTTTTCTCAAACATAATGTCATGTATTTTTATCACTTCATCCCTCTAATATGTCATTCCAATTTCGTCAGAAACAGAGACTCCTATATCTTCTATCTAGAACATGTAATTTAATAGACTTAGAATAGTTGTAATCAATCAATTCTAGATTAAGAGCACAATAATTTCTATTTCTGACGAAATTGGAATCACATATTAAAAGAATATAGTGATGGAAATATATGACTATTTTTTTAAAAAAATTGAAAAAATGCTTGAAAATGACATAGGGACCGCGCTAAGGGGCACCCCCATTGAACCTTATATGTGTGTGCTTGTTTGTGTGTGCGTGTGTGTGCACTCACACAATTGTAAAATATATGTTTTTCCATCATTTGGCCATTCAACATCTCTGTTACATTCTTTCCTCCTATAGAAATATCTCATTGCGGGACATATATTCATGTGATGTATTTACACAGTGGTCGGGAGGAAATTGACGGTGAACTTGCATGTGGTCGAGGAAAGGATCGGAAGTACTCGAGGGTAGTGGATTCGGCATTTGGGGGTTTTGAGTGATTATTAGAGGAGCTTTCGATGGAGATGATGCGGTGAAGCTCCAATCCTCAAGCACCTTCTTCAATCAGGATTCCACCCTATACAAGTTCGTCTCTCTTTGTGCGTCATGCCCTCCTTCCATCTACGAGCAAGCTCCACTCCTCCCATTCGTTGTGAGCTCATTCCCTTAACCCCAGTCCAATCGCCATCAATCCTACGATGATGTACTCATTGGGTTAGTCAAACCCAACCCATAATTCTTGTTTCTTCCATTTGAAAGTTCCTTGATGAGCTCGTGTCAGCTACAATCGTAGCTTAAGAACATGACCTCTTTCATAAAACAAATAGTTTGTGAGAAACAAGGAGGGAGAGAGGAAAAACATAGGAGCGGATAAGGATAAGGAAGTAGAAGAAAAGATGAAAGAATGTCCAAAAACAGAAACTAAATACTTTGGAATTATTTAATGAATATTTTGATTTTAATTTAGCATTTGGAATGCTGCCAAATTTACGAATTTGGCTATGTTATCTCAACGGTGGGATGAATCTGTAAATTAAAAAGTTATATGGGGTCGTAGTATATACATGGAAAAGAATGGGATACAGCTGTTATGTGATGTTTTGTGGGCCATAAATGTAAAAGCACCTCTTAAATTATCAAATCTAAAGTTTAAGCGGGATATTTCAACCATATGAATTAATGCGGGAATACAAAATTTTTATAGGAATCACAATGTAATTGAGAAAAAAGCAAGTAAACAAATGTTATTGAAAAATATCATGTCTACGTCATGTCCCATACTAAAATATAGAATGATGCATTATAAAACACTTGAGACATGACAGCATGACTCCCCGAGCATATAATAGATTTATATAATAGCATACAATAGCACCTCTAGTAAACTTTATAATTTAATTATAATAAACATTAATAACACAGCATAACATGCAATCATATCAACCAATCATGCAACTTTGAATTTGTTCCTGCATACGTATACTTTACATGGTCAATTTCGATATTCCAATGATATGCATATAATTGATGGCTGGATAGCTTAAATATTTTCAATAATATACGTTGGGCGACACAGATCTAATTATTTAAATTAAATCGACGTGCATAAGAACTTCTTTTACGTAGTTATTTGATATCTCTTCACTTGTCTTATCTTGGAAACATAAAATAGCGTAGCGCCAATTGCGTTGTTTCATTTTTCGTTATATTTTGCATTCTATTTCATGGACGCGTCTGAATTGATTTTATCTTAACGGAGAACATAAAGAAGGTGATTTCTTGAACCCATATCTAATGGCAGGAACCTTAATAAGCTGTACCGTTATTCGTGTGATCATCTCAATTGTTCTGCTCGTAGTACGAGGAGATGAGGATGACAATTATTTCAAAGCAATCAACTAAATTGATGCACGTTTATGGCATAAATATTTGAAAAAAAAAAGATGCCCTAAATGTTGTAATTGAAAAACACCTACTACCAATTGGGGTGCGAATTTATTAATCGGAATTGTCAACTCTATACATTCTGAGTTTGGCATGAGAGAAAGTTATTACCATAGTTCATGGTTTTAATTTTTTGTTGGTCTTATATTTGGGTTCTCACGAAGTCTCTTATAGCGGAAAAAAAATGGCAGCTGGTAGACCACCGCATGAGTGCACATTTGCGGTCAGTTGAGTTAATTTTGATCTTAATAATTTTACTAGTGCGTGCATTAAATGTTTTGGATAAACTAATCTATACAACTAATTTGAAATATAAACCTCGAATTGTTTATTTACCATTATAGATTCCAACCATTTTTTTGAGAATCCAACACTAGTCTCTTAATTGTCAGTTATGGATCCGAAGAGACATGCTCATCGACGGTACTAGACGAGACCCATTTCTTGCTGCTCTATGTGCTCCTGATTCCACCATTGAATAAATCTATGGCCTCTTGGCTGTTGTTCCCTTGGATAGTGATCACATTTTAGTGCATCTTTGTTGACTACGTACTGTCACATCCAGCGAGGTGGTATCTTCTCTAAGGGCAAATCTTCATGCATGCTTTGGTTATACGAAATCTTAATCCAATTTTACTTTGTATGCTACTATTAGTGTGTTCAATCGCTCATTTTAGATATTGTCCAATATCCTATCTTATCTTAAATACATGGATCTCGTATTATTCAATGAATGCATGCCGACACATATCATTTTATGCATGGTTGATTATTATCACTAGAAAGAAAACAAGTTGTCGCTACAGAACTATGTCCACGGATGTGGGACTTGTGGTCACAGAATTGAGCTCTGGCCACAACACGTCGTGGCCAGTAGCCGTAGTTACAAGTCTCGTCGCGAGAGTTATCTAACCATGAATATGTCGTGGCAACTACAAGTAGCCACAGAACTTATCGTGGTCACAACTCTTGTATGATGACCTTGGCCACATAATTGTAGCTACGAAAAATAATTGGCCACGGAATTATCATTGCCACAAGTTTCCGTATCCACATTCCGTGACCACAACTCATTTTTGTTATAGTGCACTACAAGAAAAATGAGTTGTGACCACGGAATGTGGCTACGGAAACTTGTGGCCACGATAATTCCGTGGCCACTAGTTTCTCGTAGCTACAATACGTGGCCAATGTCTTCATACAAGAGTTGTGGCCATGGCAAGTTCTGTGCTTACATGTAGTGGCCACGGCATATTCGTGGTTAGAGAGCTCTCGCGACGAGACTTGTAGCTATGGCTACATGCCACGAAGTGCCGTGAGCAGAGCTCAATTCCGTAGCCACAAGCTCCACATCCATGGGTATAGTTCTGTAGACACAACTTGCTTTCCTTGTAGTGCAACATCTTATTTGATAAATATTTGAAAATATTGTTGGTCCACACAGACAACAAAAAAATTAATGGAAGAGCTCAACAAAAAGTATACTATGGAAGAACTTAGTAAAGGAAATCTATTTGGAAATCTATTTGGATAAATTTTGTTTATTGCTTAGAATTACATGTGTATCAGTGACATGGGTTATACTTATGCTCCTCATGTGATAAATAATATAGAATCAGGTTATCTATAGCATGGTTGCTTGAAACAACTAGATTTACATTCAATTAGAAGAATAGTTAATGTAAAGTTTACTAAAACATAGCATTTATAAACCTTGACAATATGAGACGTATGTGCAAGACAATTAATCTCGAAACCATTCTAGATTGTTTCTAAGAATATAGATTGTTTTAGATCTTGCGCACATTTATCTATTCATGAGTTTAATGGTGTATTGACTAAAACAACAGTAAATACTTTATCCATCATCTTATATGATCATAATAGATAATATGATGTTCATTTGATAAGATGTTGCACTACAAGGAAAACAACAGTAAATACTTTATCCATCGTCTTATTTGATTTTATTAAAAAATGATGTTCATTTGAAGAAAATCAAGGATGATTCCTTAGAAGCTTTTCTTATTTTTAAGAATGAGGTTGAGACACAAAGAAAAAAGTTCTCAAATGTCATAGGTTAGATCGGTGTGTTGAATATGTTTGACATGTGAACCCAAAGTCATTGCAAATGACTCCTTATAATTTGTTATGAAGAAGAATTAAGTTTGCACAATAGGTCCCCTCACACAATTAGGGTTATGTACCATGACCATCTTAACATCTTACAACTGCTTATCCAAAGGTCGGATCATAGATGTTAGTCCATGGTTGAATATCTAAAGGGTTAGATTGGGGACTCAACCGCATCGTTAAGTGATTATCAAGAAAGGATCTACAGCCCGAGAAGGATATGACAATCCTTACTTCAATGCTCAGCATATGCGCGTCCGCTAGGAGCATGTCCTCTACATATGAATGGAGATTCAGAGTTGTCAGATGAGCTAGGTTTTAAATTTAACTTAGCAAGATCAATATAACTAAGACATTTATCGTATGCTGTCACAATACAGGAACACATCATTTGACCAGAGATAGGTGTATTACTATATGACTAAGTATATAAATTTGTACGACCGATTTGTTGATGACTTAATCAAGGTATACATGCTAGTTGTGAGTGTATATGAGGACATGTGAGGAATATAATCTCTCAAAAGTATCATATTGGTTAACTAATGAATCGAAAGACATGAGCCCACGCATGAGGTATTGGGATAAACCAGAGCTCAACGTTGGTCATCTTGTTTTGGAAATGGGATCGGATTTGAAGGTATGGTTTATGCTTTTGGGAATCATATTATTAATACCGAGTCCAATTGATGAAATGAGAAACTTATAGCTAAAATCACGAAGGAGACAACTCGAAATGAGATCTAAACTTTGGGTTTACTCCTAGGCTTCCAGTATGGTTGATGTACGACTATTGGGAATATCCGAGGATGATGTGATCATAATCGATTGTATACCGCATGGTTCTTCCATTATGAATGAGTGATGAAACATGTTTAGATTTTAGTGACTGCTTTGTAGGTTAGTTATATAATCCTAGTCCAAAGGTCGAACATTTATCTGAATTGGATTCAGTTATAATGAGAAGATTGGATAAACTGGCTAATATGGTCAGATATCTCTGAGAGTTCCTCTAGTCGGATGTGAAATTGGATATCATTATCCAAGTCTACTCATGGCATACACAATCACCCTAATCTTTTCTTCAAATGTCTATGGAGAAGGCACTCTATCTTTAAAGGAGTTTAAGGAATGCTTTTTAAGACATAGATCTGAATATTTGATAAAGAAAAGAAATTTAAGATGATTAAATTGGATTTATTTATCTACAATAATATTATCCTATATATTATTATTATATACAATACTCTAAGAATAATGTCAATAAGATTCACATTTGCTTTTGGACATATTGTAGAAAGGAATCTATGGTAATTAAATTAGATATAATTATCCTATATAGGATTAATGAGGATAGTGTTATCTACGGTAATATGCGAAAGTGTGGATAAGACTCACATTATTTTCTAAGACTCAATTGTGAACAAAATTCACAAAAAATAATATTAATGTCAATAGGATTATGCAAAAATCATAATTAGATATACATTTAATTTTTTATCCTATAAACATGATCGATATTTTTTGATGGCTTGTTTGTATAGAGAGTTTGCCCTTCCATCGCTTGCTAGTCTAGGCCGCCCGCCTAATGTTTAGAATCCATCTCGTGAATGGAGTACCAATTCCACCACTTATTATGCATCTGATTAAAGAAGATCAATATCAATCCCAACCAGCCACCATCTTGCCATCAGCATAGGAAGGTGATAATTAATTTCCGAATTAGTAAACAAGTAAGAGATAAATGGTTGATGGATAAAACAAAAAGAAAAAGGAAAATGCAATACGAAAGGGGAACACCCATGGGAGGTCTCACCATGATGATGTCCCCTCCTTTTAATGTACACTATCCCTTTTGTTTTTCCTCTTTATCCTTTTTTTTATAATTATATTGGGTGATTAATTGACTATATTCATCATAACATTTTTATCAACATTTATCCTCAACAGTCAGGAAAAGTATAAAAGGGAAGGCATGCCTTGCCATCTAATATACAATACTCATAGTAGTAAATCAACAACTCTCTGTGTGTATGGTCATCCAACCCCTGCCCTAGGGTCATCCACATTGCCTTCCCTTGGCCATCCCCTTACCAGAGTAATTAAGAGTAAATAAATTTCAATGATTATAAAAAAACAAAATTAATCCAAAGTAAAATAATCCTAGACAGATCATGTAATGAAAAGTCCACGGAAATTTTCATCTTGAAAATTACTTAGTGAGTGATGAATTAAAACCAACAACCCATATTATAAAAAAATTATTAAATGAATAATAGGAGTACAAATGCAATTATCTTTGGGCACATGAAAATATATTATTAACACTATGTAATATGATATTTTTTTGTAAATTTTTAAACAAAGGATGGATTTATTACTAATTAACTAGTCTCATATGGGCAAAATAGTGAAAGTTTTTCAAATGAATTTTATTAAATTAGTTGCAATGATGAAAAAAGAAAAAATTCAATAAAGTAGAACATCAATTGAGGTTCAAGCGCAAATTTCAGAACATAAAAATGAAAGGTGAAAATGGATGCCCAAACATAAGGGTCAATTTGCATGCAAAATAAATAAAATAAAATAAATGCTAACGTGTACCCATGTGTATTTAACAAAACCTTCTCAGGTTACGAGTGCAATTATTTCGGGTGGTGGGCTTCATCTATAACTTCATGAAGTTCCACAGGATTCTATTGTGAAAACACCAGCATGTGATCTGAGTCATGTGCACAGAAGCTCTATCCAACGGTCGAGATACTCATGTACTTCATTGAATCATGTGATCAAGATAACTCCATATGGAGCATAGTTGGGCGATGGTCTCTTCAATCCAATGACATGGATTAGTCATGCGCGGATGATGGATGATGGAGATGAGTTTACTTATCAGAGAAAACTCTAGCTTTAGCCCAACTTCAACTCATTCATGTCCTTAATGCTGAAGCTTTGGGAAGGAGAAGCTCTTGAGTATCTACTAATGTTTTGATGTGCCACTTGTACATGTAAGGAAGTTTGTTCGTACACAAGCCTATAGGGCTTGTATTTATCGTGAATCTCAAAGAATGGGAATGGAAACTCCAATGGTGTACGGTGATGGAGAGGGGTTGGGTTTCGAAGCCTTGCTTCCCTTATGATGAAGTGTTGAGAGGGAGATAAGGGAACACATGGAAAGAAGATGGAAGTGATGGTGAAGTTTGTTGGCATAGAGTTGGATTTAATCGAAGAAGGTAGTGCAATTTAGGGGTGTTTTGGCGGAACAAATGAAGAAGATGAAGAAGAAATCGAAGAGGAAGAAGTGGGTTACCTATAGTTGATCTCGTCGGTACCAGAAACTTCGAAGGAGAAGATCCTTGATGACCACCTCAATCCAGTGGTGAAGAGAGACATAGAGGCGTGACCATGTTGTGAAGGAAAAATATAACAACACGAGGGATGGCTCCTTGTGGATCTTATTGAGGGAACGAAAATGTTGTTGTTTCTCTCGATCACTTTCCATCTAATATCATCGGTTGGTTAGCAGGATGGTAGTGGCCTCTTCGTATCATGAATGGCGGATCGGTTGGGATGACAATAGGGTTAGTTTTATGGGTATATGACTAGGGTTTCATGGCTCTTGTGTGGAGATCGAAGTTGGTCAAGGTATGCATGGATCAGGTGATATAAATAAGAGGGAGAGAGAGGGTGGCGATCAAAGGCTAGGGTTTGAGCCTTATCATAGAACATGTAGATTACATCGAATATCATCTAGGGTAACTGTTCATATTAGTTGCAATGGGCAACAATTTTTTTAAAATAGATTAATCGCATGATTTAAGAACACTTCTCGAATCATTTCATAAAATTCACAAATGAGTGATTAAGATTATCTCCTGAAGTATGTTTGCGATCACTATAAGTAAGAGATTCTCCTATCTCAAGTTCAATCCAATGTAGAAGCATTTGCGGGCATGAAGATGACACGTGAAGCTCTCACAATCCAAGTTGATGATCTGAGGTTGGAATTCCTGATTTCGTTTCAAGAAATAAAGAACCTTCTTCATGAGCGAGGAGTGCCGAAGAAGGTGGAGATCCACGAGCAGTCGATCCGACAACACAATGACGTTGCGATGATAGTTGGGTTCTCAACGGCAATAAAGAGGATGGCCACAGTATTGAGGGAGAAAGGGTACTTGGATGTGTGGTAGAGAATGAAAGAGAGAGATTTGTTGCCCTTGTAATTGTGTTGTAGAAAAGGCTAGGGCTACCCTTCTTTTTACAGTATATTAGATAGTGGAGCTGCACTCCTAATTCAAATCAATGGTTGATACCTTGTTGCAATAATTTGCAACAACAAATAATTAATTTAAAAGAAAAAAATATATTGCAAATAATATTAACACATTTAGTTTCAGTTATTTCAACAAGATCCTCATGTATAAAATAGGACTAAAGAGCCATCTTCCATTAAAGGGGGAAGGAGAAAGCCTCCTTCCCTTTTAAGAGGATTGGACGCCCATGGTGTATTGGAGAGAGAAAAATCTCTCTCCATTCACAAAATAATGTAATCTTATTACATTAAATATTTATTCATTGAATTAATTACCTACAAAAAAATTGCAAATTATTTAAGACTGTTGTAAACAAGCCATTGAGAATTATTGATGAATATGTGATTCATCGTTCGAAAATTGATTAATTTAGCTCAATTCTCCAAAATTCATCTGCATTTTATCCATTATATTGCATAATTAGCATTCATGCATATATAAATAATAGATGCATTTTATCACTCTTAATTTCATAAATTAAGAAGCCAAAAACCCCAGCCCAATTGACCCATAAAATAAGCTAACTTTCCCGATTTTTAATTAATTCTTGCTAACGCCAAATCACCTGAAAGCACCTCCATTGTGTGCATATCACTAACAAGAATAAAAGAATAATACAAAAAAATCACTAACATAAATAAGTGGGCCAGAAACCCAAACCCTAATTCTAGGATGATCAGACTAAAATGCGGATATCTTCCTCACAAAGTATCTGATTTAATCCTACTTACTTTTGAACTAATGTACATTAAATTACCTTCAAAACGAGATCAAGTTCATGTGAATCATATCTCATACGTGGGTTTTGGGCCTCTTTTGTATATTATGTATTTTATCCGATTTTGACCTATTATTTTATGTACATATTTAACTCTTTTTATTTTATTTCTTTTTCATTTAATTTCTTTGACTAAAGTTTTATTGAAATGCGTAAAAATTCAATTCAAATTGAGCTTGAAATCAAAGAAACTAACTGAGTCTGAATGTGCACTAACGGTCTGTATAAAAGTCATCTTTTTCGTACATTATTTTATTTCTTTTAATAAAAAATCCAAAAAAAATAGATTTATGTGTAAATATTAATATTTGATCTTTATCATATTTTTCCTATTTATCTTTGATTTAAAAATCACAAAAAATACTAAACCTAAAAATCAAGGTATTTTATACACATACCCAAAAATATCACTTTGTGCAAATGACCTATTTTGGCTTTGGTCTCTTCATGGAAGTTGTACCTCATCGAGAAGAGCAACTTTCATGAATAGAATCTTCGATCTGAGGTCGTTTTCTATTTCTTTCCTATTTTTATTTTCTTTTATTTTTCGAGTTTTATGCAGCTGACACGTGGCAGCACCTGGAGCCACCCCATGTCACTCATTTTTGGCTTTTATATATTCATTTATTATTTTTAAATAATTGATTATTATTATTAAAATAAAAAATTTCTTAAAATAATAAAAAGTAATGCCATGTGGCGACATCTTGGACGTCCAATATTGGTCTATCGGACGATCATTTCACCTCTTCTTCCTCCCTCTATCAGTTGTCTCCCTTCCTCTTTTGCTTCACCGCCTCCGCTGCGGATTTTCCGGCCGCCGCCTCCACAATTGTTGTCCACTTGCCATATATGGCCAACCACCTCCTCTCTGTCCCCGCTAATCCCATCTTCGATCCGCACTGCCCTTCCTTTTCGCACTCCCATCAAATCTCGTCAACCAACTTTCTAAATCGACCGGCCACCACCTTCCTGATATGGCACCTCCGCCCTTTACTCTCTCGTCTCCAGCCATCCCCCTTTCCTTCCTGAGCCGTCGTCATCCACCTATTGAAACATAATCATCCCTTCGTTCTTGGACATCTGTCGACACACACAGTTGGAAGGAGCAACTCTAGGAGGTGATGACATCACCCGGCAACCGCATCTCCCTCTGCTGCGGTGAGATCCGAGGCAACGACGCCTCATCGCAGACCTCCTCCAGGCTGCCTTCCTTCGGCATTCCTCCAAGCCATCCCGCCATGTGATCCACCTCTGCCTCCACACTCCTTCACCGATGACTTTCAGCAGTCTACACTTCCTTGACCAAGTTCCAAGCTCCACACCGGAGGACCCCCTTTGATGCTCCTCCGCCCGAGCCATGACTATTGCACTTCGAATCCAGCCATCTCATCGCCGCCCTTGCATGCCATCTCCACCAACCTCCAGGAGCCCTCAGCCACCTCATGATTATACTTCGATGCCTTCCTTACCTAGCCTCGATCTCATTCTTCACCGAAATCTCTTGGACCCTCCTCTACCGTCGCTTCGCCCAAGCTCTACCCACAACCGTCACATCATTAGGCATGAGGCCCAAGGCTCCCTCGCATGCTCCGCATGAGTGAGGCAAAACAATTGCAGCTAGACCTCCAATAGTTGACTAATTTCTACAAGCACCCCCGCCAACACGTGCCCCTTGGACATTTTGCACAAAGGCCCCCCCGGGCTCGATAATCACACTTTATTACTTACTTTGTATTTCTTTACTTTATTTAATTATTGTAATTGCGAACAGACCCTATTATTTTTAAAATAATTGATTATTATTAATTAAATAAAAAATTTCTTAAAATAATAAAAAGTAATACCATGTTGTGACATCTTGGCCGTCCAATATTGGTCTATTGGATGATCATTGCACCTATTCTACCTCCCTCGATCAGTTGTCTCCCTTCCTCTTCTGCGTCATCGCCTCCGCTTCGGATTTCGCGGCCTCCGCCTCCACAATTGTTGTCCACTTGCCATATATGGCTAACCACCTCCTCTCTGTCCCTGCTAATCCCATCTTCGATCCGCACTGCCCTTCCTTTTCCCACTCCCATCAAATCTCGTCAACTAACCTTCCAAATCGACTGGCCACCACCTTCCAGATATAGCACCTCCGCCCTTTACTCCCTCGTCTCCAGCCATCCCCCTTTCCTTCCTGAGCCGTCGTCATCCCCCTATTGAAACATAATCATCCCTCCGTTCTTGGACATCTGTCGATACACACAGTTGGAAGGAGCAACTCTTGGAGGTGATGACATCATCCGACAACCGCATCTCCCTCTGTTGCGGTGAGATCCGAGGCAACGACGCCTCATCGCAGACCTCCTCCAGGCTGCCTTGCTCCGGCATTCATCCAAGCTGTCGAGCCAAGTGATCCACCTCTGCCTCCACACTCCTTCACCGACGGCTTTTAAGAGTCTACACTTCCTTGACCAAGTTCCAAGCTCCAGATCAGAGGACCCCCTTTGATGCTCCTCTGCCCGAGCCATGACTATCGCACTTCAAATCTAGCCTCCTCATCCATCTCATCGCTACCCTTGCATGTCGTCTTTGCCAACCTCCAGGAGCCGTCAACCACCTCATGATTCTATTTCGATGTCTTCCTTACCCAGCCTAGATCTCATTCTTCACCGACATCGCCTGGACCCTCCTCTACCGTTGCTCCGCCCAAGCTCTACCCACAACCGTCGCATCATTAGGCATGAGGCCCAAGGCTCCCTCGCATGCTCCGCATGAGTGAGGCATAACAATTGCAGCTAAACCTCGAAGAGTTGACTAATTTCTACAAGCACCCCCGCCAACACGTACCCCTTGGACATTTTGCACAAAGGCCCACGGGCTCGGTAATTACACTTTAATACTTACTCTGTATTTCTTTGCTTTATTTAATTATTTTAATCACAAACAGACCCTTGTGTTTCACGTGTTATTTAAATAATATTTTCGCATCTTTTAATTATTTAAAAAGTATCACATTGTTCATCAAATAATTCTTTACAATATAGAATGTTGTGATATTTTTATACGATGTGGTTAGTTATCAATAATTATTTTGGTGAAAATTTACATATTTTACCCAGTTTACATTAAGAAAATCATATTTAATTAACAATTCTAAAAAATTATCAATAATTCATGAAAATAGAATTAATTGTATTTTACATCATGCTAAAAAATAGCTACATTTCCATTCATATTTCAATCTCTAAAATCCTTATGTGGATTTCAACATTTAATTTTTTAAAAGATATTAAACTCAACATTTTTAGGATTTAGGATTTTTCTAGGATAGTTCAATTATTGATCTATATTAGATAATTTTATTTCTTGAAAATATAGAGAGTTAATATTTATTATAATTAATTATTGTGATTCACCTTGTTTGCACCAATTAATTCATTAAATATTAATTTTAAAATTGAAAATTTCAAAAAATTTATAGAGCATTTATTTCACCTTTATTCACTTCTTAGTCAGGTTTTTAATTTTTGGACATTACTTGATAGATTTATATTTTCTTATCCTTAAAATTGACCCTCATTTGCATTTGCCGTCACTAATTACATTAAACAATACCAAAAATATTTCACCTTGAAAATACACACGAACTTTGATAGACATTAATCTAGGTTATTCTTTTGCCTCCTCGAGTTCGACCCTAGGGATTATCTAAGCTAAATAAACAAAAAACAACTTCTATTAAATTTGATTAATTACTTAAGTCATTATTTCTTTATTGATTCCGATTACCCACCTACAATGAACGACACATAATTTATTTGTGCATTTATTCCCATAAACTAAAGAGGGTAATTTTCGAAATTCGACAGATGGCACCGTTACCGTAGAGACAAATAACATATGTTCTTTTGTATAGAATATTAATGTTAGGTTTACCACATATTCGGGTAGTCTGACCCCCGAGCCTCTTCACTGTACATTTTCCATTTTTTTCCTTTTACTGCTTTTATTTTATTTTATCTTATTTTTCTTTTAAACATTTATTTTCTTATTTTTATTTATCGATTTTTCGCTCTCTTACACACTCTCTCTTATTTTTCGTGCAAGGTACCCGACGTACATGGAGCGGTTCTCCCAAAACCGACGTATCTTCACCGGCCATCGAAAAAGCCACATAATAAATTAAAATCGAGTCAAGTCATGAGAGAGCATAGAATCTCGGTTTTCAATTGCTGTAATTTTATTTTTGTATTTATTTGTAATAATCTCTCATTTACAACAGTTTCCGATTGGACTCTCACACGTGTAACAAGACTCGAACTCTTTCTCTGTGGTGTGTCGGACATGTTTCACTCTCCGGTGAGGGTGGAGCCCGACTTGTGTGGTTCGTAGGTTATACATGCACTACGACTATGGGAGCTTGCAGGATTATTCTGATTGTGCTCGTAGAACCTAGGTCCACACAGCACATTAATTGAGATGCACAATAATGCGTTCAGCTCCGTCAAAAATTTAAGTCATTTCTACCTGACTAATATAACAATCTCTAGGTGCGGTTTTGTCAGTTTGCATTCCATATAGAATAAATTTTCAATTCTTGTATTGCATCCCACGTGGAGATCATGAGGAATCACTATAAGTCTTCTGACTGAGCATACATCATTGTTTTTCACGTGCCTGATGGACAACATGCATGTGTGTTGAGCTAATTTTTCATTGATCACCTAATTGAAATTGGGACTGCTAAACAAGGCCGACTAAACGAAACCATAAAATTGAGAATTTTTGCAAGAGAACAACCCCATCCATGGATTCATTTATCTATCCGAGTGAGAGAGAGTCAATACTTAAGGATAGAGCCATGCTTTGGAATCTTCATCGAAACTATTGATTCTATAAATGACTAGCTACTTTTTAGTGAGGGAACTATGGTCTCCCTTGGCAGATTGGGTGGTTAAAGGACAATACAATTGGCACTATCCTTAAGTAACACAGGTAGCTATTTTACAATCCGTACTTACACCCATACTGGCTGAAAGTAGGTGCAAGTAGTTGTGCAAATTCAACCAGTCTTTAGGAAATATTTTGGTACGTAACAACTCACTAGTTCTTTTCCAAGATTGATTATCACCAATTAAAATTAAAAATTAAATTGGCCTGACTCTTACGGCCTTCATTGTGTGAGTTGGTGAACCTAGGGTTTGAATTGCATTTACATTAGTATGTGTAACCCGAGCTCGAATATCAAAAACCGCACACTTGTGCCAACACTCTCCTTGATATAAAATTAAGGTTCTTATGTTGAGTGTCTCATGCACTTGAACATTTTTAACCAAGATCCATTATGTCAGCTCATCCACCTCCTTTGAAATTGATGGGACATTGGTCTCTGTACCCATAAAATTATTTCTTTTTGATCAAATCTAAATCCTAAAAATCCTCTTCTGCCTGGCATTCTCCGACAGTCACGGGAGATTCTCTCCCACGAATGAATCTGGTCTACTCTACGAATCCGGTCTACTCCATGAAAGACATTCCTTTATATTGTGATCATAGAGACATTTAACCGATCGAGGTCTCCACTTCTTCATATAAAAATAGTTTATTCAATCATTTGATCGAAGTCTCCACTCATTCATATTTTCCACCTCTTGAGACTTAAATTCTAACCAACTTCAACTACAGATACAATCTTTTATATTATTATCATGAAGATCAAACTAATTTTAAGACTAATGACCGGTCAAGACACCAATTCCGTTCGACTTCATTCTATCCTCACAACATTGTTGGAACATGTAAATACTTCACAAATTCACATTCTGATTTGACCTTCGGGAATAATATGGAAACTCGAACAGACCAAGTGGATTGTCCTGCACATGATGATCTTCCATCTTAGATTAAACGTAATAATCCCATCTTCAGACATGACACTCATACAATAAAAAGGACTAATGATATTGATATGAAAACATCATGTATGAAGACTTCACCATATGAGGGATCGATCAACAATCATGAAAAAAGTCTCTACTCAACCCAACAATACGTGCCTGATTCACAATATGTTGAGTATGTGACCTACATATTTCCACCAACTGAGCAGACTCCTTCCTTGATTTTTCAGGAGAAAATTTCTGAGGATAACAATCATATACAAGATATTCCAAAAGAATCTTCTCCTAGCTCATGGATAAAAATGGAAGAGGAAATGATTGGATCTCATGTTGAAAAACCAGAGAACATTAAAGAACCCACATACTCTTCAAATCGTAGGGATGATTCTGATAACAATACCTCTTCATACTACTCCCTTAGGGATGATTCTGACTCTGACCCTACACATCAAAACCCCTCCTCTGCTATGGAAAGCACCACATCTACACACCACACTGAAAAGACCAAAAAAATCAAAAACTTCAAAAACACCCAAAAATTCGAAAAAATAGAAAAGCCCTTATAAATTCAAAGTAGAGAGGATTTGAAGAATTTGGATCATACTCTGAGGGAAGCACTAGATAAAAGATTGATTTTTGAACTTCCTTTAATTTAGGCCATTGAACACTTTCCTAACCTGGAAATATTTGTAAAGAATAAATTAGTGCTGAAAAAATCGGACAAGAAGAGAACAAGGATCAACATATATTGTCATTGGACACCTCGTTGGTGATGAGAAGAAAGACCAAGAGCCGCAGAGTGAAGCGGTTGCCTAGATTTGACTGTGGCATAAAAGACACAACATTCACCCATGCCCGAATCGATGACGACTCATCCATCAATATCCTCTCAACCTCCGTGTTTGACAATCTCAAAATCAGACCAATCAGGAAATCAAATGAGATCATTCGATTGGTTGATCGATCTATAAAATGTTCGAGAGGAAACTTTGAATCATCATTACATTCCATGGTGCTCCTCTCAAGGTGGACTTCACGATCATTGATATTGAGCATCAAGGAGAGTTCACCCAATCTTCAATCATTCTTGCAAAGCCGTTCTTAGACTTAGCTACGGTAAGTATAGAGTGCGAGACTCAGGAAATTAATTTTACCGCATTGGGAGCACATCGATTGCATACAGTCTTTGAGGAAACAAGATATTCTGAGGTAACCCACAAAGCCATCAATAGCCATAACCATCAAGCGGTAGAAGAGCCCTACCCTTCTGCTACAATTTAGATAAAGGTTGTTGAGCAGACCATTGGTTCAGAGACTCAATACACCCTTCCATTTCCCCTATCTTGGACCTCAATCACTACCCCTACAAATCCTAAGGAAGAGCACCTGATACAAGCATTTTATGGTGCTTATGATGAGGACAGACAAGCTTGGGCTTACCTTGAGTTGGACAAGACCTCCTCTATCCGCCTTGATTAAACCAATACGACGTAGGAATGATCCGATATCAAGTCAATTGAGAAAAAAATATGCGGGACATCTGCTGACCATAGAAGAATATTTCAATGATTATTCATCTTAAGACCCAATTGTCAGCACCTCACTCAAAGGATCGGCACCTTCATAGACAACACGGACCAAAGTGCCCATTCCAGCTACTCCTTCATCTAGTCAATTATCTAGTAAACCGACTAAGAAAGTTTCCTTCGACATGCTGGAAAAGGAATTTTCTAATAATTCCTCGTCAGGTCCAGATAAGGTGATCTTTATGAGTGAACTCAATTCAGCAGCTCTGACGTCCTATCTAAACAAGGGGCAGAATATCAACTCCCGTTGGACGACACCCTCCCCTCACTACTATTCCTCAAGAGCCGATTCTCCTAGTTATTAAATATACCGTAATAATCTCTTATGACCATACTGAGACTGGTGCTTCAGAATATTAATCATCTGAGGATGAGGTAATTAACCACAAGATTAGGTACATCTTGATAAAGTAGCTTAAAAATAAGAATATTTAGTGTACCTCTACCTTCAAGTATTATTCTTTTAAGGATAACTCCGACGAAGGATAGGAATCATTTGATTCATATGCTTCATCTTCTTCCTATCAAAACACACTCCATCATAAATCTTCTAAGGATAACAGTGATGATAGCTGGGACTTGTCTGCTTCATTTTCATTCAATCATTATGACCTCCTGCCACAGGCTCACAAAAAGATCTCCAGAAAACTTCCTTAATCATCAGCACCCTTCTGTCCCTACTCTATCGGTTCCCTTGTACTTCTTCTTCCTCTACTTAGGCCAATGCCTAAGTACAGGGGAGACTGACGCCATATGTATATTTCACTCTCTTCACCCCCTTCTGCCCCAATAGGCTGACCAAATCCTAAGTATAAGGGGACCTAATGCCCGTTGAATATACTCTTCTCAGTCAAATATCACATCCTTGTCCGCATTATTTTTCGCCCTTCTTCTTAACTTAGACTATGCACAACTTAAGTATATGAGGGGCGGGCCGACATCTTTTTCTATTTTTTCTTTTCTTTTTCCCTCTCTTATGCTTAGTCCGAGATTTCACATAAGTATACATTTGGTTTACGGAGTGGGTAACTAACTTATTAAAAATTCAAATATATATATATATACAAAAAAAAACTAACTTTGTGTTTTGCAACTAACACTGTGTGTATATCAAAGTTTTGAAAAAATGGCTTCTTATTCTTTTTTTGAAAAAAATCTCTCTTTCATTAAAAAAAGAGCATTAAAAATCTCATAAAAAAATTATTTCCATTTCACGCATCTGCACTTCATCCAACATTTCATGTATTGGTGAAAAGCCCTTGGGTTCTCAACCGACTTATGAGCAGAAACCATGAGTGGTCTGGACATGGCCTTATTCCACCTAATTTTCAAAGTAACTTCACTAAGAAATAGAATTTTATAAGCATCAGGTCTTTGACTTAATTCTTCGAGTTCCACATAACAATGCGAAGAATTTGACTTAGTGTCTAACCTGGTCACCTCATTATGGGTATGACTCTTGAATAGGGAATTAATTTATACTCTCGTACTATGTACTTAGCTCAACTTAGATGGGGTGTTGGAAGACTGTGTGAGTCTCTTTTATGGTAGCATGCACATCTAACGATCGTAGTATGGGTTGAAATAGAGCTTCGGCTAAGGGATGGATGACAAGGCACGATTTTTTATAAGACCCCAAAACATGTACAGAAAGAAAGATTCCATCTCCGTAGGGTCACAAAAAGATCCATGCAGAGCTACAAAAAATCCAAACAAAAAGAAGTCAACTACCAAATAGATATTTGACCAAAAAGGTCCAAGCTTCAAAACAACCTGCCGATCTTGGTGGAGATTTGGCTAATTTGGCCGGCTTCAAAAGGAGATGTGCCTACACTAGTCACCCTCCAGTTCTTTTCCCCTTCTTCTAAATTTCTCCCCCTTTTTCGATAGAGAACAACGTGATAGATCTTAGAAGGACCTGACTCCCCGAGGATGAGTTATTGTAGGAGAGGTTTGCATGGTAGTCTGTTATTCTTGATGGGAAGAACTAAAACCTTTCACTCACATGAGTCAGTTGTTCAATGTTTATGGGGTATACTTTGGGAAGGGGATTGATCTAAGATGACTTGTGAGCCAAAACCATGACGATGATGTATATCACATGGAGGCTGTTAATTTTACAACCCTAATTCTCATAGGAGTTCCGCTAATCCAATAATACAAAGGTTGGGTCTAGATCCATTTTCACCTTTTTGCTCATGGTCTTGGTATGTAACCCAATCTCATTTCACCTCATTTCATTTCTTTAATTGCTCGGGGACGAGCATGGTTGAAGTATAGGGGGTTGATGAATATGTGATTCATCACTCTAAAATGATTAATTAAGCACATTTCCCCAAAATTCATCTGCATTTTATACATTATCTTGCATAGCTAACATTCATGCATATATAAATAGTAAGTGTATTTTATCGCTCACAATAGCATAAAATAAGAAGCCAAAAATCCCAGCTCAATTGACCTATAAAATAAGACAACTTCCCTAATTTTTAATTAATTCATGCTAACTCCAAATCACCCGCACTCTATTGTGTGTATATCACTAACAAGAATAATAGAATAATACAAAAAATCAGTAACATAAATAAGTGGACCAGAAACCCAAACCCTAATTCTAGGATGACTAGATCAAAATGTGGATTCCTCATAAAGTGACTGATTTAATCCTACTCACTTTTGAACTAATGTACATTCCATTACCAACAAAACAAGATCAAGTTCAAGTGAATCAGAGCTCATATGTGAATGTTGGGTTTTGGGCCTCTTTTCTACATTATGTATTTTATCCGATTTTGACCTACTATTTTATACACGTAATAAATATTTTTATTTTATTTCTTTTTCAATTATTTTATTTGATAAAAGTTTTATTAAAATGCATAAAAATCAAAATCCAAATTAAGCTTGAATTCAAAGAATCTAAATAAGTCTGAGTGTTCACGAACGATATGTACAAAAGTCATCTTTTTCGTACATTTTTTTATTTCTTCATTTTCTTAATTAATAAAAATTACAAAAAATAGATTAATGTGTAAATATGTATATTTGATTTTATCATATTTTTTCCTATATTTATCTGATTTGAAAATCACAAAAAATACAAAACCTGGAAATCAACTCAGAAAGTACCCCAAAGATATCACTTTCTGAAAATGACCTATTTTGGTTTTGGTCTCTTCATGAATATTGTAGATCACATCGATACGAGCAACTTTTGTGAAGCAAGTATTTCTATCCAAGGTCGTATGCTATTTCTTTCAAATTTTTTTATTCTTTCATTTTTGATTTTTCTGGAGTTGACACCTGGCACCTCTGAGATCCACCACGTGTCACTCATTTTAGCTTTTATATATTCAATTATTATTTAAAAAATTAATTATTATTAATAAATAAAAAAGGTAATTAAAATAATAAAAGTAATGCCACGTGGTGACATATTGGTTGTTCAATCTCAACCGATGGGATGGCCACTGCACCTCTTCTTTATCCCACGATTAGCCGACACCCTTCCTATTTTGCATCACCGCCTCCGTCGTGGATTTCACGACCGCCGCCTCTGTAATTGTCGCCCACTTTCCATCTACGACTTTCCACCGCCTCCCCACCCTCGTGTATCCCATCTCTGATCTGCGTCGCCCTTCCTTTTCGCGTTCCCATCAAATCTTGTCAACCCACCTTCCAAATCGGCCATCCACCCCCTTCCAAAGCAGGCACCTCCATCCTTTCCTCCCACATCTCTAGCCACCCCCCTTCCCTTCATGAAACGTCATCACCCCCCTATTAAATATCGTCACCCCTTCATTCTTGGGCATCTGTCGATACATACAATTGGTAGTAGCAGCTCCAAAAGGTGGTGACAACACCCAACGACCGCATGTCCCTTCGCTGCGGTGAGAACCAAGGCGACGATGCCTCACCACAAACCTCCTCCAGGCTGCCTTGCTTTGACATTCCTCCAATAGGTCGAGCCCAGTGATCCACCTCCACACTCCCTCACCGACGACTTCCAACAGTCCACACTTCCTCGACCATGTTTAAAGCTCTATACTGGAGGACCCCCTTTGACGCTCCTCTGTCCGAGCCATGACCAGCGTGCTTCGACTCCAGCAGCCTCAGCCATCTCGCTATCGCCCTTGCATGCCACCTCTGCCAATCTCCATGACCGCTCAACCACCTCGAGATTCTGCTTCGACACCTTCCGCACCCAGCCTCGGCCTCATTCTTCAACAACATCTCCTTGACCCTCCTCTACCTTCGCTCTGCCCCGGATACACTCACGACCATTGCATCACCAGGTGCAAGGCCCACAGCTCCCTCACGTGCTCCACACACGTGAGGGGGAAAAATTACAACTAGATGCCCAAGGTTCACCAAATTCCACAAGCGCCCCCACCCCCAGGGCACGTGTTGTGCACATACCCCTTGAGAATTTTGCATAAAGGCCCCCGTGGTCTTGATAATTACACTTTAGTCCTTACTCTGCATTTCTTTGCTTTATTTAATTATTGTAATTGCAAATAGACCCCATGTTTCACTTGTTATTTAAACAATATTTTCACATTATTTAATTATTCAAAAAATAGTACTTTGTTCTTCAATTATTTCTTTACATTATGCCATGCTTGTGATATTTTTACACTTTGTGGGTAATTATTAATAATTATTCTGATGAACAATTATAGATTTTACCATTTTTACATTCGAAAAATCATATTTAATTAATCAGTGCTTAGAAAATCATCAAAAATTCATGAATACTAAAATTACTTGTATTTTACATCGTGCCCAAAACTAATTACATTTGCATGCATATTTTGCTCTATAAAAATATTTTTGTGGATTTCAACATTTAATTTTAATTAGGTACTAAACTCTGTATTTTTAGGATTTAGGATTTTTCTAGGATAGCTCAATTATTGATCTATCGTAGATAATTTTATTTCCTGAAAAAAGATTTACTATTTGTTAAAATTAATTATTGAGATTCACCTTATTTGCATTATTTAATTCATTAAATATTCATATTACATCTGAAAATTCCCAAGAAAATTATAGTGCATTTATTCACTATTATTCACTTCTCGACCAAGTTTTGTATTTTTTGGACATTATTTGATTGATATTAATTTTCTAATCCTTGAAATTGGCCCTCATTCGCATTTGCATTCACAAATTTCATTAAAATACACCAAAAATATACATCCCAAAACCACGTACGAACTTTGATATTGTTCCTTCGCCTCCTCTAGTTTGACCTTAGGGTTAGCCCAAGCTAAATAAACATAAAATTTCTTTGATTAAATTTGATTGATTAATTAATTAATTGGTTAATTCTTAATTGATTTCACATACCCACCTAAAACGAACGACATGCAATTTATTTACGCATTAATTCCCACAAATTAAAGAGGGTAATTTCTGAACTCGTCAGTTATGAATCAATTTCAACTATCGAATATAAAATATAAATTGCATTTACAATTAATTTCCAATGTGAATCAAATTCACATCAACATTTAAATTCATAAATATCTCATGAGTGAGCCCATGTCTTCCGATTCTGTAATGAACCTATATGATCCCTTTGAGAGATCATATTGCTTATATGCCCTTATATGCACACCAGCTCGCTAGTGTATAGACCTTGATTAGGTCATCATCCTATCGGTCTATCAACTTTACATACAAAAAACATATAGTAACACATCTATCTCCGACCAGAGAATGCATGCTTATATCGTGACAGTATATGACACATGTCTTGTTATCTCAATCTCGTTAAGTCAACTCTTTGACTTAACTTATCTAACACCTCCAAATCTCTAATCCTATGCAGAGTTATCAACATTAGAAGGTCGTTTAGATATCATCCTTTAGAGAAGGATTGCCATCTCCTTCTCAAGATGGAGATCCTTTCTTAACATTTTTTTGATGGTGCTTGATGAGCCCTCAATACAAGTCTTTATTCCGAGCACAAGCCTCTATGATTTAACATTTGAATCAACAACAACGTGATTATTAAGGTGGCCATGGTACATAACCCCAATTATACAGAGGGTATATTAAGCAAAGTAGTTGTTCTTTATTTCAGGTCAGGGAATGATTTGTAATAACATTCATTGCATAATGGCTAACTATGGGCTCGCATGTCCAATAATCTCCCACTAGCACAAAGAGCCATTAATGGAAAAATATTTAAACCCACACTCATGTGCTAATCATAAGCTATTTAGAAAAATAGCTTTATAAGATGACCAATCACGCTATTCATGAACACAAAGATCGTAAGAGGGATCCTAAATTTCGATCTTAGAGGGTCCGTGGTGCATGATAAATCGGGTCAAGAAATCGATGTATCAACCGCTCTCTCATCTTTCGAATTTCTACAATTTAATGCATCAACAATTAGCCCACAATGATGCTCAAGTAATATGTACGGCGAGATAAAATTTATTATACCATATAGAATGATAAGTATAGTGTGTAAGTGTAGGGGTCGAACCATAAAAATTTAAAAGCAAAAGCAAAAATTGTTTTTGTGTGTTTTATAGGGATTTTTATTTTTGTGGGTTTTCAATATTTTATATTTTTTTATAGATTTTTATTTTTATTTTTTATTTTATAATTTTTATATTCTTTTTATTTTTTTATAATTTTAGTTTTCTTTTCTTTGTAATCTATATGTAATATATACGTATATATAGATAATATATATAATACAGTACCTATATAGGATACAAATATATAATATAGAAATAAAACCATAAAATACTTGAAGATATAACATTTTTATTTTTTTAAACTTTTAAAATATTTTTGGGTGTTTTAATAATTAATAATTATTATAAGTAATATATACTAGCAATATAGATATTAGATATATATATATATAAAGATTTATATTAATAAATAGATCTATATATAGTCGAAAATGACAAAATAAAATATTTTTGCGTTTTAATGTCTTGTTATGTTTTTGTGAAGCCTTTTAATTTTTTATAATTTATTTGTATTTTTAAGTGAATAAAAATGTAAAAAATGTTAATAATACTTGGCCAGGTTATTTTAGAAATTAAAAACAGATAAATATCTCAAAATTTTCCAAAACTATTTTTAATAAATAATATGCAATATAAGTAAAATGTCGAAATTAAAAAGACTATTTTTGGTTTTTAGATAATGTTTATAATATTTCTGATGTTTTTTCAATTTTAGGAGTTTTTCTTTTGTATTTTTTAGTGATTTTGGATCTGAAGATACAAAATAGTGTAATAAAGATACTCTGTTTTTTTTGGAGTTTTTTCAAAACATTTTAACAATTTGTATACGTTTAAAATGCAAACGTGGGATAATCGTAACATTTTGTATTTTTAAAATAAGAAACACTTTTATTTATTTTGTGAAAAATATACGTGATTTAATATGGGTCCTGACATTTAAAATAATTTTCCTGTAAATTTTTGATATAAAATGCTATTTTGAATAAAGAAAATACAAGAAATAAAAATTATTGTACTGGCAGGGACCTAAATGCAACTGAAAAATGAAGCATGCATTCCAAAAAACAATTTAAGAATTCAAGGGACTCTACGTGGAAATCCTAGAAATATAACACTGAATTATACTTTTCTTAGTCTAAATAACAACAAAAAACTGTAGGGGCCCTTTGCAAAATGTCCAGACACCTCTCGTGTTTACTCAGGTGAGGTGAAATGGATTGGACCAAATAGTAAATAAAATAAATGGGGGGGGGGGCTAAAGTGCAAATATTAGAGAATATTTTAAACTGCAACTAAATGTTTAGGGATTAAAATTAAAAGAAATAAACGAAGGGGTGGTGGTGCTAAATAGCCCTCAAGGTGTGATCCAACGATAGAGGCTCTCCTACTTGCCATGTGTCAGCATCAAGACGACCGATGATGCTTCAGTGCATGTGAGTTGGATTTGATCTAGCATCTCGATCTGATGGTTGAGGCGCTTCACATCTGATGGCTACTGTGTTGTCTGGAGGAGGGCCATGATCGGAAGGCGATGAGCCAAGGATGAAGAACAAGGAGGAACACCCAGTTTATTGAACTTTGATCTGACTTCCTGATTAGCTCCCACTACTAGAGGGGCTCCAAAAGATGGTCAGAGATGATCTGCGTTGGCTGAGGAGCTCAAAAGAGGTGTAGAGCTCAACAATGAAGCCTTGGAGGTTGAGGGAGCACGGGCTACTGGAGAACATTCGCTCGTGCAAAAACCAACATATATGGGGTCCACTGAGTCCAGAATCTATAGTGTTAGGGACACAAAAGTAAATAGTGGGTCATAGGCTGGATTTGGTGCAGTAAGGAGCGGAGATGGAGTGCGGCGGAAGTCTTCCGATGGACGACGGAGGAGGAAGACCGTATCTGTTGATCGAGTTTCGATCAGAATGAGTGAAGGTGCATGGGGTATAGATAATGCGATGGGAAATGAGATGTTCTGGTCAGACGAGGTAGCGGACAATCGAAGCACTGGGGAACAATGGCTTGAGCTCTAGCTCCTGCGATTTAGGAAATCTGATTTTTATGAAATACCAAACTAATTTAATTAAATTAAATCCTAAGATAGACTAATACTACGACTATGAATGAAAAGATCTAAGGAAACTTGGGCTCACCCTACAGATGAGGGAGTCGAAGTAGAGCTCTGAAGAAAGTCTATGACGAGCTCGGATCACCAGCTTCTAGGCCTCTTTCTCCATGCCAGACAATCTTGTTAACTTGTTATTGTCACCAGCAAGCTTGGGCATGAGAAGATTTGGGGATCTAAGGTGTAAATGGGACTAATATTAAAATGGAGGTGGTGGAGGAGTTTTATACATGGGTTGGTTTGACTAGGATTTATTTGACGACAAAGGCTTCCTCGATCGAGAAATGATCATGGTGTGAAAGAGTAATGAATGAGGGACCATTTTGCTGAAGGAATCATTCCCAAAAAGTATGAGGGTCGTCGAGGGAAAAATGAGGAACATGAGGTGGTCAATGGTTTAACAGGGCTAGGGTGCTACAGTTGACTGACAGGTCAACCAAGGCCAGGTCCCCATTGGGCCTCGTAGGCCACTAGGCGACAAAACAGGAAATAAAAGTAAAAATAATTCAGAAAGAAATAGTAAATGATTTTATTTTTTTCTTAAAATATGAAAAATATTTATTAATTTATGTGGTATTTTATGGTGATTTTTATTTATTTTTACAAATAAATTTGTTAAGTGTTACTTTTTACATGTATAATTATAAGTATAATGACTTATATATTGGGTATTTTATTTTTACTTTGTATTTTAAATTTTAGTAATTTATACACTTATTTTATATATTTGTAACTTACTTAAATAGATATAAATATTTTTCAATTATATTTTTATGAAATAATTTGTAAACTTGAATAATATTGTATAATTATTATATAGGTATATATGTATAACTCATCTATGTGTTATAATATATTTATTTCTTTAATATATTTTAAATTGTTTTATTCTTATTTTTAATTATTCACATGTATTTTAAAACATTTACAAAATTATAAAAATATAAGGAAGTGAAAAATAAAGGAAGTAATATAATGATTATTTTATACAAGTACATTGCATGAGGGCCCATAACCTAACTTTTGTGTCTTAACTTCAAATTGAATGAAAACACCTTTATTAAATAGAAATTAAAATTTACGAACAATAAAGGTGAGTTTGGTGAATTTTGATCTTATATGGAGAAGATACAAGTCGTGAAAGTTTTCTTTGTGGATTTTTATTCTGAGTGTCTAGGGCACATTGTGCATTATTTTTGAGTGAAATAAATTTTGTATTTTTCTTTGTGTTTTTATCTAAAAGTTTCATGTTAAAAAGTTTATTGATTTGAGGTATAAATAATGAAGTATGAAATGGGTCCCAAAATGTAATTATTGGGGAATAAAAATTAGGGTTTTTATGTTGTTTTGGCCCTTATCTCACCCTACTTTATTCCTTATCGACCAAGTCAATTCTTGACTTAGTCCTGGGGTTTAGGGTCATCCAATACCTTTAGTATTTCATTTCATTTTCTTTTCTTTTATTTATTATTCAATTTTGACTCTAAATATAGTATTTTATACAACTTTTTATAGTGTAAATAATGAATGTTATTTTTTACAAATCAATGATATTTACAAGAATTTAACTAGGGATTTAAGGCTAAAATGAAAGAATAAAGGTGATGAAATAATCCAAAAAAATAAATAAAATAATATTAATATACTAGACAAAAAATAAACATTTTTTCTTTTATATCAAAAAATTAATAAAAACATTTACTATTATTATTATTTAATTATTTTCGAATAAAATAGGTTATTTTGTCCTGTAGCTTCCCTGTGGAACAATCAGAGTGCATGGAATGTTGACCCCGGTCTACTCCTTGTTTTCTCTCGGACTTCTGTCAGACACCTCGAGCGACACGCCTTCTCTAGTTTATCCCCACTGCTCCATCACTCCATCATCCTCGAGCCCTTCACCATTTTTACTCCGCCATCAACCATGATCCTCGCTGAACTCCAGATCCACTATACATAATTTAGATTCGCCCCAAACCCTAGGTCAATAAGGGTGCTCATTTTATGTATACATAAAAACCTCTGCCTCCTTTATCGAATTGGTCATTTTCCGAGCCCCTAAGCACATTGCCCTTGGTTTAGCATGAATCTCAGTGACAGGGGGAGTTCTCCTGAGGCATTGGCATGTTTGAAAAAGGAAAAGGTGAACATACGGCTTCGACCGCCCTACTCATTGGCCATCCGACCAAGTATAAGAGATGCACCCTTTACTTTTTCTAGGTAGATTTCTTTCCTTTCCTTTGTTTCATGAATTTAATTAAGTTTTTTATTTATGGATTTAGTATTGAGTAGCTCGGTTACCTCACCGGAGCTCTCGAGCTCCGACTGTCGTTTCTTACTATATCCCACCTATCTCCGACCTGCCACAACGTACATATCTCTCCCCTTTTGCATCTCCACCCAGCCATACCATTTTGCACCTTCAATTCTCTCTGGATCGAAGCTTTTGTGCTCCTCCTCCCACCACATTGTCGATAGTATCCATGACCATTCCTCCTCGATTTCATGACTAATAAGGTTGAGGTACTTTGCCCTCCACCCTGTGAGCTTGTTGTGCATGTTGTTGAACCCAAAAGGACATCAGCTATGGAATTTTGAGACTTGAAAGCATCTCCACGTACATTTGACCTCCAAGGCTTGATCAGCAAACCTCGGACATTTCTGAGGTTACCAATCGATGCGAACTCTTCCCGGCGTGCTCTCGACCGCTTCAGCAGAGTGATTTGTGGCCGGAAGAGGCTATCAGAGCTGATCGAGCGAGCTTCGCAGACACGTTCTTCCATGTTCTTCCAAGAAACCTTAGAGTTGTTTGATCAAGAGCGAAGTTCCATATGGTACTGGTGGCATCAGATTAATCAGATCCTCGATCGTTGGATCTCTTCCCAAGATCTAATCATAGACATTAGATCCGAACCATCGTCAGGTGCGGAGGAAGTGACATGTGGCATGTGAGATACTCTACGTCTTCTGATGGCATGTGTAAAGGTATAAATTGCATATCTCACCACACCTATTTTTGTATTTATTTAATAGTCCTGTAAAAAATTATATATCGTAAATAAATGTGGACATGTTGCATAAAAGCCCCTGAGTTTATTGAAATTGCAACTTGGTTCATGTGTCGTCCCACATGAGTTGGGCAAATTGCATGTATGCCTATGATGGTTTTTCTATTTATGTTTAATACTATAAAATTGAATATTAGTTGTATATTTTTAGCACATCTATAGAGGAACTCGTGACATTTATTTTAATTACAAATATGCCCTCTCTAGTACTTGTATTTTTGTGTATTCCTTTTATTTATTAAATATAGCATTCGTGCTCTAAAAATTATGAAAAATTAGGGATAGATGTCTACTAGCATGTATTTTCATGTCATATTTTTTATTTTCATTTTGGTCTTTTTATTAATTTTCTAAAAATAAAATAAGCACATTTTTATATGTGTTTAACTTGAAAAATACCAAAAAATAGAAAACAATTCGAAAATTCCAAAATAAATGTTGTTTATTATTAATATATTTTATAACTACAGACCAAAAATCCCTAAAAATAGAAAAGAAGAATCCCCCCAAAAATAAAAAGCTCCAAAGTCTCGTAAAAAATATAAAATTATCAAAAAGCTAAAAGATATTTTTTTGTTTCTGAATTTTATTTATATTAATATAAATATATCTATTAAAATTTATTTGGAAAAAATTTGGACACCATTTGCTATTTTTAATTTCCAAATTAATCAGGGCTATTTAATTATTCCATGATTTGGGAAATTTTTGACTTAAAAATCCTTAAAAAATAGCAAAATACTTAAAAATCACAAAAACATTAAAAGTTTATTTAAAAGCCAAAAATATTTAATTCTGCAATTTTTATTTATTTTTAGTTATATTTATATCTATATTATCCCATATTGTATATATAGGTTTATATATTCTATATTATATTTTTAAAAAGGGAAAAAATTAAAAATAAGAAAGTATAAAAAGAAAACAAAAATATAAAATTAAAAACAAATAAAAAAATATAAAATGAAAACTTTAAAAAAGAGAAAGAAAAATTATAAAATAAAAAGCCCACAAAAATAATAAATAGACAAGAGAAAAGAATAATTTTGTGAGCTTCATTACCCAATCTACCATTTTCTCCTTGAGTTTGACCTCTACACATGCTTACATGCTATACACTTTTGTTGTAAAATTATGATAATTTTTTATTCCTCATTTTTGTTATTCATTGCTTGATTTAGATTGTGGATTAATTGTTGATTGACTTGAGGTTTTGTGAGAGTTCACCTCAGTGATATGTTATCTTCGTTTCTCTTGAGTGAGGATCATTTTAGACCCTTGCAAAATTTTTGTCATCAATACCGCTTACAACATCTTAAGAAGTGACATCAGTACTGCACTCGGGCCCGTCGTATGTAATATTTGTGGCATCAACACTACCATCTACAACATCTATAGAAGGGACGGCATCAGCAATGCCAACTGGGTCATCCTCGAAGTTGGTGGCATCAGCACCACCATCAACGTCAATATTAGTGGCACCAGCACAATTATCTAACTCGTCCCGCTCTCTTGAATGGGCATCCTGTTGTCGCCTAGATGAGTTACTGTTGGCTAGCTTCCTATAGCTCCTTAGTGTCACAAAATCAGCATCAAATAAATAATGTATATCATCAAGTTCCTTACTAGGAGTGACAGACTTCGTAAACTATACTTGCTCAGATTTCCTCTTTAGATTATTTGGATTGGACATGATCTTTGCAGGTATGGGTTGCCTTTCCCTTGATGATCTCTCCGATCTCTTGCCTGAACTCTTTCATCTCTCGACGAAAAGTGGTCTACTTCTTAGCAAGTATACATGTGAGATGCTATAAAGTGGGTTCTCATACGAGGGTGCAGGAGAATCTGATGGGTTGCCTCTCTAAAAGTGCTAAGGCTGGCCATGTCATTGCTGCTGGTAAGAGTAAGGGGTAGGCTGGTGAAGGAGGGAGTGAGGTTCTTGCTGCCTCCACTGCTTACCTCGACATTGGAGTCGAGGAATTGTGTGTTGGGAGTACTAGAGTTGTTGTTGCGTACCCTGCTCTGATTGTGTTGGAGGCTTCTGCTGGGGCTGAGCACCTTCAGTAGACCATCTGAAGCCTGGGTGATCATTACGAATACCAGGTTGTTGTTGATACAGGGAACACCAAATCTCATTGGCATCCATCAACGGCTCAGTTTGATCGCGCAAAGGTGGGGGAAGGGATGCCAAAGGCTGATCACTCTAGTAGACCACCATCTATGTGTCTGGTGAAGGTAGTGGTGGTAACTGGTGCTGCGGGGGTGGCTGAACATGCTCCACCTGAATGTGGTGAACCAATTTGTAAGAGGCAAATGGTTGTGACGATCTTCTCCCCTGATCAGCATGTGACCTTGACTTTGGCAAAGAAGATGTATGTTCCTTTTGAAGGCACATGATCTACATATTAAGGTCACTCAATGTCAAGGACAACACTCCCATCCTGTTGGAGCTTGATAGGCCCTGGCATGTCTTCTTTTCTATAATCTCCATGCTGTCCAACTTCTGGCTAATAATACCCATGTCTGCAGCTTATGACTCGGTTAGTGATGTTGTTGTAGAAGATGAAAATGGACCTACCTCTATACGTGCAACTCTGTGGTGAGACAATTCCTGGGGGAAGGCTTCCCCTTAGTGTAGACATGGGCGTGGGTCATCACTGTGTAGTTCTTAGCCATCTCCTCATAGATATCCCAAACATGGTCCTCATCCATGGAAAAATAGGACCCTCCACAAGAGGCGTTGATAAGTCCCTGCAGCTCAGGTGTCATCCCACAAAAGAAGCTCTGGACAATATTAGGCTTGCTGAAATCATGATGTAGACACCTGTCAATGAGCTCTCTGAATCGATCCCCAGCCTCATGGAACTGCTCATTTGGGATCATGGATAAGTTGTTTATCATCACTCTCGCTGCATTTGTCCGACCAAATGGATAATACTTGTTGAGGTACTTGGTCCTCAACTTCTACTAAATAGTGACAACCCTGCCCATGTGCTTCAGCAAGTAGGTTTCTCTATCGACCAAGGAAAATGGGAAGGCTATCAACTTGATAGGTTCCTCATCCACTAGCCTATCGTGGACGGTGCTACAAATCATCTCGAACTCTTGGAGATGTAGATGGGGGCTCCTCAGTGGCATGCCCATGGAACTTGGGCAATAGTTGAATCATCTCTAGATTGAGCTCAAAATCTCCCAGAATGGCAGGCAACTAAATCCATATGTGGGTGAGAGTCGCACCAGGGTTATGCAATGCTCTCATGGTGCACAGAGGTCTCTGTGTATAAGGGCCTCCTCCTGGTGTCTGTGTATGTCCTCTGCTCGGTCCTCAGGCATCTCTTCTCCTCCACCGAGTCTCTTAAATATGTCATCTACTCTCCCATCTCGTATCTGTGTCAACTCTCGCCTCACCTCAATCATGAGAATCCCCTGGTCCCTAATCTGTCTCTGCATCACCTCTAGGGATGCCAGGAGGGCGTTGTTGATCGTAGACTGATCAAACATGTCATGAATATCTGGCTTCTCATCCTCTCTCTACTCTTGCACCATCTTGTCAGACTCTGAAAAGGAAAAAGATCAGACCTCAGGTGTCACCAAGTGAACCACAATATGCTCTTACTATTGTTGTTGTACCACATGTAATGTATATGGGAGGTCAAAGAAAAAGGAGGTGGAATACTCTGGTTCCGAGAGAGGTTCTGAGCTCTCAGGAACTGCCCTAGAGGAATGGACATGTGTGTTGTGAAGCGGTGCCACCAAAGGTAGCCTAAGAGACGAGTTGCCCATCATCGTGATGTGGGGAGTAGTGAAGAGTAGACCTGTACTGAAAATAATGATGAGAAAACAAACCCCCAATTAACCAAGTCAATGCAATGAAGACTGTGAATTCTCAGTCATTGATCGTTTCTATTTTAGAGCTTAGTGAGAATACATTTACTTAATCAAACTCATGGTGAGGTCAACTAGGGTAAAACCTAACCAAGCCGGTGGTGCACACCCAACTTGGGCAAGATTACTTCTCCTAAGGGTCGACGGCAAGTGCTTGCATCTCAACCATGCATCAATGTGTAATGTACAAGAGCATAGTGCACAAGTCCAAGGATTTGAGCTCTAATCCTTAGCGGCTATGTCCTCACCCACTCTTTCTGGAGATAAATACCTGTAAACAATGAGGGAGTTACTCTCCCTAAAACAATGAATGTGATCGTTATGTTTATTTTAGGTTCGAGTTTGTTTAGTACTCCCAATTTTATCGAGATATCATTTTTTTTTTATATTTTTTTAAAAAAGACACATCTAAAGAATTTTATGATTTCCTTTTTATTCGTAAGTCTAACAAATAGAGGGAGGAAGACAGAAAAGCCGATGCGCCATGAAATCAATGATGCATGGACGAGATAGAAGGCGTACCTTGCACCAGCATTCTACATGTAATATGATCCTCACATAAATGTAAAGACAGAAATAAAACTACCAAAATGATGCAAGAAGAAACCGTCCTAAACAGTAACTTCTATTACGGGAAGAAAAAGGTGCTAACTATATAGAAACAAGACCAAGGTCTGGTATTTGATGTCGCTCGGTGCTCGCCACAACATGTCCTGCCAACGTTGTATGTGACCTCTCTAGGCACGCGGTCTCAAATCCAAATATTTAACAATTTATTTGACTATGTCTAATCGATTCTATAGTAACAGATATTCTATTGGGTGTTTGGACCTAATCACTACCTAGCTCAACCAAATAAAAGCCTAAGTCTAGGTCTCACACACAGAAAACAAAATAAAATAAATTCGGAAAACTCGAATCCATGAGAAGTAAAATAAAATAAAGGCGATGATACAATGATTAAAACTCGATGAGATCCTCTAAGTGCACCGACACTCGACGAAACTAACCCCGAATAGTAGAGTATCCAAAGCCTCTGAAATTTATTACCATTTTATATAAAAATGAAATAAAATGTATGAAAATAAAGACAGTCTTCTGCTCCTCCTACTCCTCCTAGGATGCTCTCTCTTGCCAGTCAGTGTAGAACGTCTGACCTTTGCCTCATTCGGGTGCATCGGCTCTCTTAAGATAGCCTCCCTCGCTCCGTAGGCCCTCGCAACAAAGATGAAATAAGAAAAGTGTCAAAAACAATAATGAGAAATATAAGAAAATAAGATAAAAGAAAATAAAGAGAAACTAAACACAAAAAGAAATAAACAAGAAAATAAAATCCTAACTACCTAGTTATGCATCATGGCAACGTCACCACTCTGATGTGCGATCCGGCTAACTCGGGTTAAGTTGACAAATTAATGTGTAGTTGTCACCCCAGCTAACCGAGTCAAAATTGATAAAATTACTCAAACAATAAACAAATCAAGTATGTAAAACAATGCTCTAAGCTACTTTTATTAACCTAGTATAGCGACCCAGGTCAAACACAAGTAGCACTATGATAAACTATGTAGTCAAATCAAGATATTTAAAGGATTTTTTTCTTTTTAGTGGTTTTTAATATTACAAATTCTTAATTTTTTAAAATACTAAAAATAGAGAAAAAGAAAGAAAGGACACACATACACTCTATTTGTACTTTTTCAAATATAGTAAAAATACTCTAAAAATCACAAATAAAAATAAATTTATGTTTTATGGATGTTATACTATTTTTGTTGATTGGTGGGTAATTTTTGAAATTTTTATGGATTTTCTAAAACTAAAAAAACTAAGAAATGGACAAATACGGAAAAACCAAGGGTATTTCTCAAACTAAAAATGTCACATAAGCTCAAATCTCTTGAGAATGAATTTAATAAAAACCATAAGAAAATATTTACAAATAAAAATTGAAATCACATTTTTGGATTTTTTTGAGGATTTTATATAATTTGTACGGGATTTATGAGGTTTTGCAAATTTTTAGAGTTTTTCAAAGGAAATGAAATGACAATTGGATATAAAATCATACAAATCAAAACAAGTCTACTCTAATTTTTTAGAATTTTTAAGGAATTTTCCGAATTTTTATGAATTTCTATGTCAAAAAGAGACTTTTTAGGTTATGTTAGAATATTTAATAATAGCAAATAAAATAAAAAAACCAAACAAAAATCACCACAAATAAAACACAATAGTAGTTGATAAACGTAATTTTTAGGCCACTTTTAGAGTTGTTTTCCTATTTATTGGAGTTAATAAAATAGTAAAAAAATAAACAGAGCAAAGGACCTAGATGCAAATACTTAAGTTCCAGGGGCCTAAAAATAACACAAGGAAATACGGGAGCCCAAGATGCAAAAAGTCCAGACAAAACGTGTGCTAGACGTACTTCAGATTCATTGGGGAAAAGTTCCAAATGCTTAAAACTTCTTTAATGTCATTAACCAACTAAAAGTGCAGGAACAAGTTTGCAAAAATCCCAAAAACCCGAGAGGACACATGTGATTTCGACTCGATTGGACAAGTGTTCAACTCGATTAGACTAAAATGCAAATAAAGAAAACATAAGGTCCTAAATATAAATTTTCTTAACTAATTATTACATTTATTGTACTAAAATAAAATAACATAAAGGACGTGGGTAAAAGAGAAATATACCCTGTAGGTGTTGTGCGACACGTGCCTCTAAAAAGATCTGATGGCCTGGAACACGATGCAAGCGTACGACTCTAATGCTCTATCAAGGGATATCACGGTCAGGAAAAGTGTAGAGGGTATGTGGCCCAAATCTTACCCGACATGTATGGATGTAACGATCCAAATGGTGGGTGGTGAAGTGCGATAAGGATCCTCCTAGATTTTATCTGAGTGCCAAGATTTGGGCGCTAATGTGTGGCTTGGATACAATATAGGTTGGTGACTCCTCATCGGACGGTTGGAGATGGTGCAGGAAGAACATGAAGAAGGTCCCTCCGGTCGAGCTTCAATCTGTAGTGTCTCACGCTGGGGTTCTTAGGCCGGTTGTCTAAAAAGTGAAGCACGTAGCTGGAAGTCGTGTGCATCTAATGGGACCCTTCGATGGGTCAAAGAATGGCTTGAAGGGAATCTGGAGGTGGGGTCACTTGGAGCCACTCCACCACTAGAATTGAGTGTCTCCTAGTCCCTCTAATGAGTCCTGAACCTGCAAGGGGTATCACAGCTCAAGAGTGAAGCCTCGACCAAGGTTATTTTGTGATAAAATCTATAGAAGCAGAGGGGGATGATGATCGACTTCATTTGAGGATGAAGGAGGAGAATCTAAGCCTAATCTCGCTCATATGAGCAAGATTTAGGGGTATCAAGGTATGTTTAAAAGATGGACGGTGAAGACTGGTGCGAATCGATGTGTGTAAATGATCTGATGAGCTTCTGATGTGGTGGTCGATGCTGGGTAAGCAGATGGCGATGATGAATGGAATCGAAGGAAAACAACGAAATGTGAAATGGTGAATGTATATGAATGTGCTAAAGTTGAGGGCGGAGTAAGGATGAGTTATTGGTGGGGTGATTGCCTCAAATCAACTACGTAAGATCGTGGAGGCTACTCGCGGCGGACGTCTCCGACCACATTTGATCTATGGCTCAAATCGCAACGAATTGAACACCAAAGGTATCCTCGGGACCCTGTTACTATCCTAAGGGTTTCTGGTAGAAGAAAAAGAGGCGTAGAGCGAGCTACCTTGTGCAGTGGAGGGGAAGAGAATACTTATAGGGCTCCTAGGGGTCTAGAAAGATTGAGTGAAAGCGCACAACCCTAGGATGATTCGGACCTGCTAGGGATTTGCGAGGTTCATGGATCTCAAGGGAAGACATGGTTCCCCAATCAGAGGAAGGAAGTGGTTGGAGCTGCTCTGGGAAATGGGGAAAAATCGGATCCAGCGAAGGATGCCCAGGTCGGAACTAGGAGGACGAAGGGTTGACCCGGGTCAACGGACCCGGGTTGACCAACCAAAAAAGGAACATACAAAATAAAAGAAAAATCAATTAAAAGTAGTATATGAATTTAAAATAAAAAGTTATAAAAATGAAAAATGTTAGTTTTTTTACAAATGATTTTTCTAAGATATTTAATAATTTGTAAGAATATATAATAGTATATACAATATATGGTATCATGTACTCATATAATATACCTATGTATTATGTAAATGTATATTTATTTTATTATTTTTACCAAAAATATATTGGATTTATATTTTATTTATTTATAAAAAATTTAAAGAACCCAAATATTATTTTATGATATTTTTACAAGTTAATTAGAGGTGTTAATTAGTTAATATTATGTACAATATATACAATATTGGTTACATTATACAATGAAGAACTGATTCTATTTATGTTTTATTTTATGCTTTATGAAATTTATTTTAATTTAGATAATTAGTAGAAATGTATACAAGTGTTTAAAAATAGAATATACACATAATTTACATACAAAAGAAATAAATAAATACATATATACAAGCATAGGTATTGTACAAATGTACACAATTTAATTTTGCAATTATTTTTATTTTTATTATATTGTTATTTATAAGTTTTATTACAAAATTAAATTATTTTTAGATCTTTTTATTAAGAAATAAATTAATATAATATATACACATACATACAATCTACACATTGATGAACATGCACATGATGAGCAATATATACAAGGTACATTTGGGTTTTCTGAATATTTATACATTAAGGACCCTATCTCTCCCTACATTAATCCTTTTTGTTCTGTCCAATATTTGACATTCTCTCGGGGTTTGGGTCAGTCAATACTTATTGCATAATTATAGCCTTATTTTATTTCTTTTCTTTTTCTTTTCTTCTTTATTCTTTTATTTTGAATAAATAATAGTTAATTATACAATATTAACAAATGCATACACAATGCTAGTTTATTTGATTTGACATATATTTACAGGTATTTTGCATAGGTAATTTGGCTTACAACAAAATGGATGTGAATCATGGATTCATGAGCAGGCATGATATGCTTGCTTTCATACTGTTGATCTAGTTAGAGGACTTCGACATCATCTTAGGCATGAACTGGTTAAAGAGGCTCCACACATGCTTGGACTGTTTTGGGAAGATGGTGGCTTTCCATTTATCTGAGTGATGCCATTTCAGTTTGATGGGCATACTTCCGAGGGTGGGATCGAGTGAATCTCCGCCTTGAGTGCACATCAGTTACTCAAATAGGGTTGTATAGGCTACTTTGCCTACGTGATAGAGTCAATGGTGCAGGATAGGATGACCAAGGATGCAAAAGTTGTTTGTGAGTTTCTTGATGTGTTTTTAGATGATTTACCTGGACTACCACCAGTGATGGAGATAGAGTTTGAGATCATGATATTGCTAGACACACAACCGATCCCTATTCCTCCATATAGGTCAGCACCTGATGAGTTCAAGGAGCTCAAAGTGCAGTTACAAGAGTTGGAGAAGGAATTTATCTGTCCCAGTACATCACCATGGGAGCACCAGTCCTCTTCGTGAAGACAAAGGATGGATCCTTGAGGTTATCCATAGGCTACAGACAACTGAACAAGAGAACGATCAAAAACTGTTACCAACTCCCACGGATTGATGATATCTTCGACTAGTTATAGGGAGCAACAGTATTCTCCCAGACTGACATGCGATCAGGATACCACCAGTTGAAGATCAAGGATGCCAATGTGATGAAGTCCGTGTTTCGTACTAGGTATGGTCACTATGAGTTCCTAGTGATGCCTTCGGACTTACGAATACACCTGCCACATTCATAGATTTGATGAACTAAGTCTTCCTTCTGTACTATGATAGGTTCATTATTGTATTCATCAATGACATTCTAGTATACACATGTCATGATTACAAGAACGTGTCCTATCTGCACACAGTTCAAAAGACACTCCGAGAGCACCAATTGTATGCCAAATACAGTAAGTGTGAGTTCTGCCTTTCTGAGGTGGAATTTCTAGGCCACATGGTTTCAAGGGCAGGGGTGTCAGTTGACCCCCCCCCTAAGATTGAGGCAGTGGTGTCTTGGGAGCATAGCAAGATGGTTGCTGAGATACGTAGTTTTGTTGGCATTGCCGAGTACTACAGGATATTTGTCAGAGGGTTCTCTCGGTTGGCCATACCCCATACCTGATCGACACAAAAGGATGTGTCATTTGTCTAGAGGGACAAATGTGACTTGAGCTTCCGTACGCTCAAGGAGCGGTTGACTTCCGTGCCCATTCTCACCCTTCCTTCCGGCACCTTGGACTTCACGGTTTACACCTATGCTTTTAAGGAAGGGTTGGGTGTTGTGCTGATGCATCAAGGACAAGTTGTGGCTTATGCATCATGATAGTTGAAGAACCATGAATGCAACTACCCCACTCATGAATTGGAGTCGATAGCTGTAGTCTTTGCACGAAATATATGGCACCACTATTTGTATGGGGTGACATTTGCGATCTTCACCGACCACAATAGCCTCAAATACATCGTTGATCAAAAGGAGATGAATATGAGTCAAAGGTGATGGATGGAGCTGCTAAAGGACTATGATCGTACCATCTCCTACCACCCTGGTAAGCGGAATGTGGTGGCAGATGCCTTGAGCAGGCGATCCCACATTGAGGGTTCAACAACTTGGTTGCAGAATTGGGATGTGCTCACTACACTTAGTGAGTGGCATCCATTTGATAGTACATCTGATGTAGTGACTATGCCAACAAAGTATAATAGCTTGTGGGACAGAATTGTCCAAGGGCAACAGATAGATTAGAGGATCAAGGACTTATACCACAGATGCTTAAAGGATGAGTTCAATGGATTCTGAGTCCGTGAATCCATCCTATAAAGGTGGAACATATGTGTTTCCTAGATGATGAGGCACTTAGGAGAGATATCTTGGATGAGGTGCACAATTAAAGACTTTCTATACATCTAGGTGGTACCATGATGTACATAGACCTCCGTCAACACTTTTGGTTAGAAGGAATGAAGAAGGACATAACCGAGCATGTCAACCGATGTCATACCTGTCATATGGTGAAGGCAGAGCACCAGAGACCCTCAGGTTTACTACAACCTCTTTCCATCCTGGTATGGAAATGGTTGAGCATTTCCATATATTTTGTCACATCATTGTTGCGCAACCCATGTGGGCATGATGTTATATGGGTGATCGTTGATCAGTTGACCAAGTTAGCCCATTTTATTCCGAGAAACGTGGTATGTATACCAATTTATCTATATAGATTTTACATCCAGCATGTCATTCAGCTGCATGAGATACCCAAGGAGATAGTGTCAGATAGAGATTCATGATTTACTTCAACTTATTGGGGAGAATTCACGAGACCCTTAAGGACCGAGCTACGTATGAGTCCAGCTTATCATCCACAGACATACGGATAGTCTGAGAGGACCATTCAAACTTTGGAGGAATTACTGCAGGCTTGCACTGTTGATTGGAAGGGATCCTGGAAGGATAAGCTTTAACTAGTTGAGTTTACATACAACAATAGCTACCACGCTAGCATAGGCATGTCATCCTTTGAGGCCTTATACGAGAGGCGATGCACTACTCTCTTGTATTGGCAGCAAGTGGATGACAACACCTTTTTCACCCCGTAGATCATAGATGATACTTCTAGAGTGGTGGAGACTTCTAAGAAGAGATTTCTGACTGCACAGAGCTATCAGAAGAGATACGCTGACCAACGTCGACGAGACATTGAGTTTCAGGTAAAACATCTTACTTTCATACCTTCAAGGAGATAATTTTTAACCAACCTTGTGTGCCTAAATTATTCCTCATAGCCACACGTTTGGGACTTCGTGTTCCTATGAGTATCTCTAATTAGAGTCGTACATCATTTTGGTGTCTGAGGAAAGCTTGTACCGTGCTTTGTGGGCCCGTATGAGATTTTGGCCCGAGTTGGGAAGGTGGCTTACAGAGTGGCCCTTCCCCCACACCTTGAGCACATCCACGACATGTTCCATGCATTGAATCTCCAGAAGTACATCTAAGATCCCAAGCATGTGATCAACTACGAGGACTTGATGGTGGAACTGAACCTCTCATTCATTGAGGAGTCGGTCCAAGTATTGGACCATGCGGTCAAGAGGATGAGACGCAAGGAGATACCTTTAGTCAAAGTCCTGTGGCAGAGTCAGGACATCTAGGATGCAACGTGGGAACTTGAGGCGAACATGAGGGATAAGTAACCTTATTTATTCACAAGTTTGGAATCGAAATCATAGTCAAACTCCATTTCAGATTTTATGGGTTTTGCTCTATTTGAGATTTTTATGGGTTCATTTATCTATGAGACTTGGATACAATGAGTTCGGGTGTAGAAATCAACTAGAATCACATTAAGTCTCGGGGACGAGACTTCCTTTGAGATTTTTTTGATGTGCAACCCTTGAAATTTGGATCTGGGTTTAATTGCAAAAAATGCTCTTATCCAGTATATAATTTTTTTAAAGTCCATCCTATAGAGATCATAGAGACCTTTCCAACGAGTCAACGAATACAAAAATCCGAGTTCGGAGCCCGAGCTTTGAGTATTTTAGCGAGATAAGATTCGGGTCTGATTCAGATCTGAACCCAGATCCGAATCCAGGTTGAACCCAATAAACTCAACCCATCCCTCCCCCTGAAATGGCCAACCCGAGTTTCAACCCTCCCTCCTCTCTTCCTCTTCCCCTTCCCTCATCAAAGATCCATCAGAGCTCGCTGGAGCACCTTGGATAAATGATCCAAGACCATCCTCGCATGGAGAAGAACGAGGTCATCCTCATGTACGGCTTTGCTTAACGAACGGAGCGTCGAGGGTGCTGTTCTTTGCGGGTAAAGAAATCGAGGTAGCAAGATCTTCGAGGTGCAATGTTCCCTTCCCTCTTGCTGTCAAATCCACGCATCTTATTCGAACTCATGTGCGTGCATATCCTTAAAAATTTGTAGTTTGATTCTTGATTCTTTACGATCACACATTTTTATATCCTTAAGTGTTTATAGGACATGTCAATACGTGTTTGTTATGTTGTTTAGAATCAGGCCCCTTCAGCATCATTATATTGAAATAATTAGGTTTGGCGTAACAAGATGGGATATGTTGATCTGATGCAAATATTCCTATAGACAAAACCCCATTCTTGTGGTCGTTTGTTTAAACAGAATAGGTAAGTGCTATTTTTCTTGTTATTTTTTTAATAAGTTTATCGTAAGTAATGATATTTCCTTACGTATATGAAGAAATTCTCATGCAAGAAAATTCTATGTTTGAGTGAAATCACCAGAGTAGAATAATCATATATTATGTGAGTCTCAGGTCCAATGATTACAATATTTCTCTTGTAACGTAGGGGTGAAAACTAAGGTATTAGAACACTATGGACAATTTGGTAAGTTAATGTTATAGGTTTAAAATGCAAGGCATGAGCCAGCACTTGAAGTTATCCTTGTACCGTCAATGTTTTGGTGTTGGTTCTGTTGTTTCTTTTAAGTGAAAAATTAGATAGTTGTACATATCACAAAAAAATGATTTTATTACATCACAAATTGGAGATAAAACTGCAAGCCATCATTAGAATATGTGTCTTCAACCTTCATATAGGAGTAATAATATAAAACAGCAACATTGTTGTTATACCCTACAACATGCTCTTTCCACATGTTTAACATAATTGTTGCTCTAAGTTTCGGCTTCTGGGTGTGCGTTAGTGATGCACCCTTTTCTAATTCAGCAAAGCAATGTACTCCTTGAGAGTGAACAGTTCCATTGAATCACCTTGCATAACTCTTTATGACAATTTAATACAACGATATGGTGTATAACAAATATCCAGTTCTCAGCACCATGTTGTGGAAATCCAATGAAATGAACACACCACTGGTTGTGCATACATCGAAAAGATTATGCTAGTCATAAAGACCATTCCATCTCAAGTCATTTTACAAATATTAGTTATGTCACAATCTTTATAGAAGATTATATGATTTCATAGACTTGAAACCAATAGATACATTGTTATTTTCATGTTGTATTGAGTCCTTTATATTCTTTCATATGCTACTTTATACACACTGGATCTGATATTTTTCAAAACACACAATCTAATTGTAATTTAATCACATAGAACTGGATAATGGTGCCTTCGACCTGAGTGATTTCATCTTCTATAAGGATCCTAAGATAATGGTTTACATTGAGGTCGTGATTGAAACTAAGGCAAATATTGTCTCTATCGTAAGATCAGAAGTTATATGGAAGCAACATGTGATTTAACTGAGTATTTCATATCTCTCGATAGTTCAGTGGCAGTATCATCTCGTGGGTCAGAATTCAACGGTGTTTAGGAAGATGGAATAGGCATCGTAAGGGATTGTCCATGCACTCTTGGGGCCTCAAGTAGAAGCCTAGAGAGTCGTGATCCCAATCGCTACTATGTAGCTGCGACAGTTGGAGGATGTGCTTCTTGGCACACCGAGGAGTCACCACACAGTGTTCAGCCTCAGCACTTGCATGTCGTTAGTCCAGTGCTTTGAGTGCGGACCAAGTAGTCATGGTTGGAGGTCTAGTGTTTCGGTTGTTCACTTAGATAACACTTGTGTACTGATTGGTGTATGCCACATTGGTTAGTATTCTGAGTGGGAGCACTAAGAGAGGAATTCCGGAAAATATAGTTAATGAAGTTGGGAATAAAATATGAATCTCCAGTGCATAAGGAGAATTGAGATGGTTGTTGTGACTTCGACTATGGTACAAATAATCTTGATAATCTATGTCCTGACTCGTGCCCTACGTCACGATGGACTCCTACATATGGGTGGTGGACTTCGACAGTTCAGATGATTTATGGGTTGGAAATCACTTTGGGAATCAAAGTTATAATCTTATAAGTGAAGCCAAGCGGACGTATTGGGAACTTTGTTAGGATGCATTGTACCCTATCGCATGCATTCGGAGGCACCCCAACCCTAAGGCTTTACTCTTGCCTTAGAGTTATAGTGTAAGGTCTCACCCAGACCAAGACCACATACTATCCACAAAGCTTGGGCGATCCATATCAAATAATAATGATTAAAATTTATCTTTTTGTGAGGACGGTTTGCCCTGCTATTTTCTTTTGCACACTTTGAACTATATCTTTCCTGTTGTATTTTTTTATATCATATTGAGCAACTTTGCTCATAACGTACATGTGTGTGGATCTGTAGGTTCTCAGCAAAAGCCGTAGCAGTGAGCGGTACTTATTTAGTTGGAGCTACTTATCTTTTCTACAGTTACACGGCTTCCATTTGTGGTACAGAACTTGTTGTAGCTTTTACTACTTTACTTTACTTGTAGTTTTGGGAGACATGAGATGTACATAGTACGTATGGATTTTTTTTTGAATGCATACATGTAATACATTATTGTGGACATGGATGGGATTATAATGAAGTGCAATGATGGACATTTTATGAATGGATGGAAAATTTTATTCCAGTCTTTCATGTTAATTCTCCAGCTTTATATTATTGTGAATTTCGAACGTGGAACGTATGTGTGTGGAATTGTTTTGCGAGTAACTGGATCCTAGGGCGACGACATCACATTGGGGAATCCAGATTCACAAAAGATGGCTGGGGCTCAGGATGGTAGAGAACCATATGTCGTTGAGACTGTTGTGGTGGTGCCTGATCAGGAGCATGCACGTAATATACGTGCTGGATCGAATGAGTCTACCTTTGACTAAGTCGAGGTGGTTGTAGCGATGACGTCTCCTTCATCTCAACATAAGACGCGGTTGATTTGCTCGTAAACTAACAAATGAGCCAATTGTACTAACCAACAACTGTGGTAGCTTGGTAATATGGTCCAGTTTGTCTAGATGTTAAGTTTGTTGTTTGATCACAGATAGTTTTTCCAGGTCTTGTTATTATTTTTCAATAATGTCCACTTTGGACTGGTGGCTCCCAATAATGCTCAAGATGGAGCTCTTGTCCATGTCCTACTCATGATATGCTGCCATATTGACGGACTTGTGGTGGATGTATGGTTGGCACTGATAGACACATGATGAAGACAAGGCAGTCACTCCTTCGACCATTTCCTCAAAAAATTACCATACTACGTCTTTGTCCTTATTAAAATGAGATATGCCACATGTGGCATCTACAAGCCTATAACTCTCTTGAGACAAGCCCCTAAAGAAGTGTTGGATGAGGCTAGTCCACGGAATTTTATGGTTGGGGCACTTCTCTTGAAGATCTTTTAACCTCTCCCAAGCTTCATGAATGGACTCATATGGTCCCTGGGAGAAGTTTCTAATTCTAGCTCGCATTGAGTTGAGATAACCCAATGGAAAGAACTTGTGCATGAATGTTGACTTTACGGGATAATTATTGGATATGGATATATGGTTCTTCATTCGTGTTCCAATGGAATGAGGAAAAAAAGCCAAGAACTATGGCTTGAGTACAAAATGTCCATGGACCCAGGGAATTTGCATCCACTCTTTCATCTCGCCAGAGCCTGGATTATAAATTTCTTATAATGTAGGCTAGGGAGCCTCTCTTCTTGGTTCATCTACCCCTTTATGGGGTCCATCTCCCTATTCTTCTTCATTTTCTCCTCCTCCTCCTCCTCCTATGTTCTCATTGTCTCTCCTTAGATCATTAAGCATGTCAACGAAGGTGACCAGGGTGAGATCTTGAAAAATCACCCAACCAGATAGTTCCAGAAGAAGAAACTATCGTCGATGTGTCGGTTAGGTGAAATTGATAGAAAAAAGAATTATTTTTATTATTATTTATACGCCTAAACTCAAAGGTATAGAGATAAGTGCGGGAGGGTTGAACTCAGGGAGACAAATTATGAAAACTAAGGTAAAAGGTATAGTATCTAAGGTAAATGGGTTTCATGATTTTTATTTAATTTTTGGAGATTTTTTTGGATTTTTATTTGATTTTATGAATTTTATATTTCTTTGGATAACTATATACATATAAGTAAATAAATAAAGGTATTTTATTTTATATATTATATTTGGTTTCATTTTGTTATTTTAATGTTTTTAACTTTATTTCCAGTTTTTGTAATTTTTTGAGAGGTTTTTAAGCCTTTTATGAGTTTTGGATTATTTTTAAAGAAGAAAATAAGGTTTTTATTGAAAACAGTGATGTATTTTTTATTTTTTAAAAAAAGTAAACTGGAGTAAAATATTTTATTTTATTTTTACTAGAAAGCAAGTGAAATTATCTTTCCACCGAGGTGTTGTACCTATTTTTGTGATTTTTATTGAATTAGTTATGTATTTCTGAATTTTTTACATTTTGAATTTTATATTTATTTAATATTAAATTTTTATTTTGTTTTTTATTTTATGTGAAAATGTAGTAAAATATATTGTAGGTAAATTTTTAGGATTTTTAAAGTGTTTTTCTCTTTTTATGTAATTTATAAGTTTATGTATTTTTTGGGTATTTTAATAATTTAAAAAATAGAAAATATTTTTATTTTTCAAAATTTATTTGATACAGAATATAGTACACTACTAGGTATTAACACGTATTTTTATTTAATTTTTATATAAATTATTTTATTTAATACATATTTAATATGTATTATATAGTATATTGTATTGGGGGTAATATTGTAATTACTGGAAATAAAGGCGTACATGATGATTAGGGAGAAATTGGGGGTTATTTACGTTATTATCACAGCATATCACGTATGTGAGCATGTTCAAGCATCTGTCAGAGGGCCTACTCAGAATACAAATGTTCAAGTGTAAAGTTTCGATTGACAATGTATGGTTCTAGATGCTCTGATCTAGAGGTCCGGATGTTACTTGAATTGTTGCTTCTTAATTATTACGTAATTTGAATCATAAATGTTGTTCAAGTGTAAAGGTTGACTAGGCTTATCTCGTTCAATCCAATCAACTCGCCTCTTCGAATCAATTCAGATGTGTTCAATCTCAAGTACTCTTCCAAGTGACCTGCAAATGTTTTAAATGACTCGAGCTCGATGGCTCGATCCTGAACAACTTGGAAACGATGAATCATATTAGCTAAAAGAAGTGGAGGATTATCTCCAAAATATCCGACCACCGTGCGTGGACAGAGGCGATAGAATGCGTAAGATAGAAAGAGAAATCAGAGGAGAAGGTGGGTGATCGGATTGGAAGGAGAAACAACAAAGAAGATGAGAATAGGAGGAGGAAACGAAGGAAAAGGCAGAAGAACGACTAGAATAAAAGATCAGAAGAAGAATAAGAAGGAAAATGAGTTCTAACATGGAAGGAACACGGATGTGATCGCTTGGGAATGAAGCTCGGTGGAGCTTCGTGATCGTCGCCTCTACTCTCGATGATGGAGGAGGCTCTCGCGTCGCGGAGCGGGGATGTACGCCGATGATGGATCTCGCCACTTCTCTCCCTCTCAACCCTCACTAGAATGATAAAGATGGATGAAGGTCGTCATCGAAGACCTCCCTCTCACTCGGAGCTCACCGGGAAGGTGGAAAAAATGGTTGATCTCTTTGAGACGAGGGATGTGACGGGTCTTATATAAAGAAGAATGGAGAGAGCATTGTAAGGAATAGGAGGTTGTTGGGTGAACGACCTAATGCCAAGCTGTTAGGTAGGTTTAACAACAAGAAGAGGAGATGAGGAGGAAGAAGGATGAGAGAAAGGAAGTTTAACTAAAACTATTTAATTAGTTAAATAATATATAAATAATATATGTATATTATACCTCTATAAATATTTAATTTAATTATTTAAATAATTTTAGTCTTAATTATATTTTATTTATTTTATATTTATAATATAAAATTTATAAATTATTAGTAAAATTGAAAAATACAAGAAATAACATAAATTAAATATAATAAAGCTAAAATACATTGTACAGATATATTAATAGGGTCCCAAAACCTACTTTTTCCATATCAATCTATTTTTAGTGAAAACACTTTTGTTTTATAGATAATTTTATAAAAAGAACTTTAAATATAAGTATGCCCAATTCAGAGTTCATATGGTAGAGTTAAGCTTTTCGGAAATTCAGGTTTATGGCTTTTTATTTTTAGACTTCTTAGCATTTTTTAATAACTAATTTTAAATTATTATTTTTTCTATTGATTTTTGTAAACACTTTAGAAATAGAATTAGGTTAATCGGGATTAAGAACAATTAAATAGAAAATAAATAAGATTTACATAAATATAATACATACATACATATATATATATATATAATGGCCGAAATGCCAAAACTCACATGTTTTAATCCAATAATTTTCTAGTATTTTTTATAGATAGTGTTATTTATAAAACGGAGTTTAAAAGTGAGTTTGGTCAATTTAGAGTTTTCTATTAGTAATTACGAACCTGGGAAGTTGTCTTTTTAGGTTAAATGTAATTATTTTTTTATATACTAAATAATTTTTCGGATATTATAATAAATTAATATATATATCATTATGAACAACTTTCATGAAGGAATTTTTTTTTGAAATTTTCTTAATGATAAACAAAATAGGTAAACATATGTACAATGTGTAAATGTACATTGATGATCTTGATTTTCTATTTTTTCATAGATTATGATCCTTATCTCCCCCTACCTTTTCACCCACATTAATATTGACCTCGTCTCGGGGATAGGATCAGTCTGTACATATTTCATATAAACATCCTTCTTTTCCTTTTATTTTTCTCTTTATTATTTTATTTTGGATAAAATAAATGTTAAATATATAATATTAACAAATGATGTTAGAATGTTATTTAGTAAGAATGATTGAATATTTAAATGTATATTACCATCGATTTTAGCCAAAATGAAAGAATAAGGGCGATGAATCATGGATTCATCATTCCACTGTACTTTACCTTGTTAATCCCTTAGCAAACACTTATGCTATAAATAAGTGAAAGAAAAAGGAAAAGAAAAAGGAAAAAGAAAAGAACTTAGAATACGATTGTTTCTTTAAATCGAATTTCACTTCTCCAAAAATCAAGAACTTGGAATAGACCTTTGGATTAACAGTTTGTCAAGCCCTCATTAGAATTAGGATTTAAGTCTCAACAACTCTCAAGTTCCACAAAAACCTATTCAGGTTCACCTCAACAACCAACTCAGATCCATCCATTCATCACGTAAACTATTCAACCTTGAAGTCAATTTGTACTGGATTTGAAAGGTGTTAGCTCTTCCTACTTGAAGAAGCGAAGAAACTGTCAATCCTAGTAATACACCTACATTGCTTCCTTATCTAGCTACTCGATCCTCGAGGAGGGAGTATTTTCTTCTGAGATCAGGCCACGCTATGTCCATAATTGAATATAGAGAGAAGTAGAAGAATGAGAAGAGAATTGGAGTGTGACCAGTGTAGTCACATCTCCTTGTAAAGCTTGGACAGTTTAGACAAGTCTCCACAAAGATATGCGTGCTATCTGAAGCTTGGACCATTGTGGTCATGTATGTATTTGGTATTTGGCTTCTTTTTAGTAGAAAATGATCGTTGCACTACATTGATCTTTTGTGCCCCAACGATTATAGAATCTTTTTTTCCGTCCATTTGTTTGGGGTCTTAAAAAAATTGTGTCTACAGATCCTTCCCTCATCCAAAGCTTTATTTCAACTCCACACTCCCATCTTTAGACATAAGTTCCACTAGAAAAGGATGAAAATGCACCACCAAAATGGACTACCCTTCAAATGTTGAAGAGTTAAACGGAGGACACAAGGTATTCTACTTAGGCAAGTTTAAGTTGAATTATGAACACAGACTCATAGAACTCAAAGAACTATGCCAAAGACCTGAAGAGACTTAAATCTAGTTCCTAATAAAGTCCCTTTTATAATTAAGTACATTAAGGCCTAAACCAAGCTCCATCCTTCAGATTTAGATCTATTCGGTTTAGAATCAAACTTGTTATGAAAAATGCTAATGAATGCAACAAATTTTTTTGAGTAAATTTTTCGTTTTAAACATTTTTGTAATTTTTTAAGAATTTTTCATTTTTTACTAAATTTTAAAACGTTTACTTTTTGGTATTTTCATAGAGTTGGTGAATTAAATCAATTACACAAATTTACAAGAATTATGTAAATATTTACAAAGAGTTTTATACATATTTTACGTACAAAATTATATAAATTTATACAAAATTTGCAAAAGAATTTTATTTACAAATTTCAAATAATTAAGATTTAATACAAGTATTTTACAACACATTTTATATACAATTTTTAAAAGCTCTTTTTATAACTCAAACTTACAATTTTCTGTTAGTTTTTAGAAGACCAAAATATACACCCATACTTTTAGAGAAATATTATTAAAAATACAAAATAGTCCTAGTTATACCTTCCAAAGTATATATAGAATATATATATATATATAGACACCCCTGTATACTTAGCACGGACTATGTCCTCAAAGCGACAAAGAAGAGACAAAGGAAAATATAACTCATACTAAGTATAGATTGGTGAAAAGAATATTGTACTACAATGACTCAAAATAATAACAAATAAATTAATAAAAGTCAATCATCTCCAATACACTTAGGATAAACTAATCCTAAAGACAGAAGACTTCATAAACAAATATGATCGAGGTCTAAAGAATGTACACAATCAACGACTCGTCTTGTCCCACCTATACCTAGGGCAAAATATCCCTCCGTATAGAGAAGAATATCAACAATTGAGGGACAAGCGAAAGTAGATGATACAATTAATCGAAAATAACCAAAAACAAAATTTAACGATATTACCCACCTATAGTTGGAGTAAAGCACACCTTGGCTATAAGGAACAACATGGGTAATAGAACAAAACGATGTGAACAACACAAAATGTACACCCTTATACTTAGGATAAACTACATCCTAAGTATAGCAAAAATCCTAAGTGGGACCTAGGGTGTAAGATAAATGAAAGAATGAATGAATAAAATTGAAAAGACGTATGTACATGGTCAAAAGAATTAATAAGTCAAAGTGAAACTCAAGTATGAGATGTAGAATGTAAAGAACGAAGAACACATCTCATACAAAATGAATGGTGGCAACCTCAATGGTCGGCGGCTCCTGATCAAGAAATGGTTTCAAACGCTGATCGCTGAGTCAAAAGGTGGACTCAAAAGACAACTCGGATATATCAATGGTATTATTGTTGTACACCTTTCGTACTACACAAGGGTCTTTCCATTTGCTTTTAAGTTTCCATGGAGATAACTTGAGTCTCTCATCGAATAGCCAAACTCTCTACTCAGACTTAAATTGCTTATGGTTGACGTGTGCATCATGTCATTCTTTCATCTGCTCCTTATAGTGAAAGCTACTCGTGAAATCCTCAACTCTCAACTCCTCCAGAGCTGCAAACTCTATATGTCTCTTATCTCATGTATTCACTAAGTCAAAGAACACTTCTCCACTACACACCATGAACTATACTTGATCTCAACAGGTAAGTGGCATGGCTTGCCATAAACGAGCCGAAATGGAGATGTACCCAATGGTGTCTTGAAGGATGTTCTATAGGCCCAAAGAACTTAGTCTAAACGTTGTGACCAATCTTTTCGGTCTGGGTGAACAACCTTCTGCAAGATCGTCTTAACCTCCCTATTTGAAACCCCGACTATACGGTGTAGCAACCCGATGGTCGATATCGAACTCACTAGCAATTGTCCTTACCTTGTCATTGATGATGTGGATACCCCCGTCTGAAATAAGAACTCAAGGGACCCAAACCTTGAAATGATATGCTTCCTTAGGAACTTGCAAACTGTGTTTGCATCAGTGGTTTGGGAAGACAATACATGAGGGCACTATGGTAGTAAACCTGAGGAATACACTGATGCCATACACAATCTGCTCCTTTATGGTAAAGATTGGATCCTCCCAATGGTAAGACTTGGCTTTCGGAAGGAAAGTCTCAAGTCTCTGCTTGAACATCCTTGTGGTACTTTCTTGGCAACAAGATAATTCATAATGTCGGTGTACCATGGGAGCGAAGTGACAGCCAGAATCGCCTCATCTGGAAAGGTCTCAAGGATATGTGTATCAAATTCAAAAGTCTCAATTAGATCTAATCGGGAAAGTGATCCGCCACCACATTTTTAACTCCAAGCTTATCCTTATTCTCTATATCAAACTCCTGGAGTAGAAGGATCCATCTGGTAAAGCATGTCTTGGAATCCTTCTTATCCATTAGGTACCTGATCGCAATGTGGTCAGTGAAAATGGTAACCTTAGATCCTAAAATGTTGGACCTAAATTTGTCTAAGGCTAATACTACAGCTAGCATCTATTTCTCTGTAACGGTGTAATTCCACAGGGAAGAATCCAAAGTCTTGCTAGCATAGTGTATGGGGTATGGAAGGCCATCCCTCCTCTATCCTAAAATTGCCCCAACATCAAAATCAAAGGCATCCGTCATGATCTCGAATGGGAGAGACCAATTAGGTGGCTGAAAGACATGTGCCTCTACAACCATGCTCTTGAGAGTCTCAAAAGATGAAAGACACTTGTCATTAACAATAAAATCAGTGTCTTTCGCTAGAATATCAGAGAACGGTCATGAAATTTTACTTACGTCTCGAATGAATCATCGGTAGAAATCGGCATGCCCCAGAAAAGACTGTAACTACTTTCAATTGGACGGTGGATTGAGCTTCTTGATAATGTCCACCTTGACCGGATCGACCTCCATGCCCATGTTGGATATGATATGACCAATTATTGTCACCTAAATCATCATAAAATGACTCGTTTCCCAAGAAAGAATGAGGTTAAGCTCAGCGCACCTCTGAAGGATACGATCTAGTATAGAAATACAGGAATCAAAATCAACGCCATAGATCGAAAAATAATCCACGAAACCATCTAAAAGTCGCCCATCATGTCTGCAAAGATCGAAAGCATGCACCTCTGGAATGTATACAGGGCATTACATAATCCAAATGGCATCCGTCTAAAAGCATACATTTGATTGGACATGTGAACGTCATCTTTTCCTGGTCTTCATGTGCAATGGCCACCTGATTATAGAGAGAGTACCCATCAAGAATCAATAATATCTGTTCCCATCTAATATCTTTATAATCTGATAAATGAACTATAGCAGAAATTGATCCTTCTATGTCTCATGATTTAACCATCTGTAGTCCACGCAGACTCACCAAGAAGTTGGTACTCGGGTAGCAATGTATTGGACTTAACCACTTGTAGTCAGAGATGGGATATATAAAATACGCGCTCCACCACTTGGATATTTCCTTCATAGCCACTTCTCGAAGATTCGGTTTTAGCCTGCGCTAAAACTCATGAGATGGTTTGGCATCATCCTCCAGAAAAATGTGGTGGGATAACAGGACCGAACTAATCCCATGGAGATCTGCTACTGACTACCCGATTTCCTTGCGATTCTTTTCAAGAATCTCCATCAGATGGGATTCTTAATCTTTGGTCAAATCAGACGTGATTATGACCGGAAACATTTTTCGCTTGCCAACAAGGAATCAATATTTCATGCTCTGAGGTAACGGATTGAGATCTGGGGGAGAAGGAACAAGGAGAACTGGTCTAGTGAGGGCCTAGGTGTAGGCTACTAAGTCTGTGTGTGCAAGCTCATCCAGCTCTAGAAATGACTGGTCTAGAGACTACTCATCTAATAACTGACTATATAGAACTCACTCGGTTTCCAAGCTGGTTGTAGGCTCAGATGAAATCAGACGTGGAATATACTCAACAAAATTATTTCAATCCAAATCTACGTCTACATCAGAGGGATCAATATCAGAACAACAAGAGTGAAACAGAGAATCTCCATCAGAATCTGCTAACCCAACATCTAGATGTGCTTGCTCCAAGACGATGCTTTCAAATCTCCCATCATCAAGTATCTGAAACCCATACTCTCCTAAAAATGTTATGAAAGATCATGTACTTGGCTAGTCCAAAATGCCTCATCATCTGTCTGCACAAAATCATAGTCGTGGTGACTATCTGGTGCATCATCAGATGCCCACTCTGACTCAACTAATCTAGATCTGAGGCCTTGGATCGTCTCTATATGTATACTCTTGCCCTTGATGCGAAAGTACACCTTCCCAATACCATAATCATAAATGGCCTTTGATGTCGCCAAAAAAGGCCATCCTAATACGATCGTGGTATCGACCACACATTCAGGGACCGCCATGTCGAACACGACGAAGTACATTTAGAATTGCAAACCCTGAATGGTGACGATAACGTCCCTAATCAATCCATTCATCCTCTTGACCGATCTATCAGCAAAATGCAAGACCGTCTTGCTTGGTCGAAGAGGTCCAAACTTGAACTTATCGAGTAAGGAAGAAGGAAGTAGATTAATCGAGGATCCTCTATCTAATAGAGTACGATCAAATATCTGCCCTAAGATCTCAAATCTGACATAAAATTCTCCCTTATCTGAGTGCTTGGCTGGGAGACAATTCTGAATGTAATAACAAGTGTCCTTGGTCAACATATGAATCTCAGAACAATGGTTGTGCTGCCTCTTCTTTCTACAAACTGTGGTCCTCTCCTTGAGTCCTTTTTATAGAGGACGGATGTTTTCCAAGGCCTCTTAAAGAGTAAGACGGATGACAAATCTATCAAGCATCTCTTTCATCATACCTAACATCTGAATCTTTTTGGGATTTTCTCTTTCTCACGTTTCCCTAAGCATGGTGCGTAAGGAAAAGAAATTTGTACATCCCCCCACCAGTATGTACACCAAAAGGATCCACAGAAGTAGGAGAACATCATTTTTGTCAAATCAGGACTACCGACATGTGTATCCTTAGAAGTATAAGAACTAGCATAAGAAGTCTTGTCATTATTTCTTTTTATGGATTTTCTCTTTTTCCCATTTTTGTATTTCAATCTCCTGATGACTATGTAAAAAAGATGGTAACATAGCTATCTTTAAATCATGATCCTCAAAATTGGTGGCATCATCACCACAATCTAGATCTTAGTGGATACTAGCGGCATCAGCACGGCTATCAAAATCATGCTCAACTGGCTCAAAGATACCATCTGCTAGTGTATATGTAACATGCCTAGCTGGGACTCTACCACTCTTAAGAGATATGAAATGGATCTCGTCAATAGCAGTTTGGTCTCTTCTGTGACGGAAGAGTAAAATCTGTCTGCTTTGTTTGTGGGGGGTTTGATCTCGCACAAGATCCAACATATGTTTCTTGAACTCATCCATATCTCTCCTATATATATCATATTTATTAGTATATGGGCAAGATCATCAAAAGCCAATTTCTCATAGGAATGTCCTAGAGAACTGGATGAGTCATCGAAATACTGCTTAGATGGCTACTGCAAGAGAGAATCCGATGTCCACTGAGTAAAAGTCTGAATCAGATGAGGCTCGGTCTCATGAACAAGAGGGTATGGCACAGACTCATACTGAAAGTGATGTATCTCCTATACTGGAGACTATGTATCGGATGAAAAATGAAGCTCTCTCCCTACTCGTAGAATCAACTGGTGACCCTAAAGAGGGAATAGATGATAACTATACCATCGAATTCTTCACGTCACTAATGTTCCCACAAGCTCATCGATCTTGTCGAGCTTGTGTAACTGGTGGCATCTCGTCTCAATAAGGTCCAGGTGGTCCAATCATTGACTAAGAACCCACATCACATCTAACGTATACTCTAAAGAAGTAGAAATCTATAGACCCTCCTCAACTTGTGCCATGTTAAACAGGTGAATAAATACAGGTGGATCCATTTGGGTATGAGAATTTAACTGAGCTAAAGCGACATGATGAGATTCCGTCTCCTCAAAAATTTCCCAAACAAGATCCTCATACTCTGAAAAGCATGATCCACCACAAGCGGAACTCACCAAACCCTGTAGATCAGGTGTCGACCCACTAAAGAAACTCCGAACCAAGCTCTGCTTTGAAATACCACGGTGGGGAAACCTATTAATCAGGTCTCAAAAACGGTCACATGCCTCTTGGAACCTAGCATGGTAAAGCAGGTAATGAGAGAACCTGCATCATTCGTACATCCAACGGGGTAGAACCTGCTCAGGAACTCGGTATGAAACTGCACCCATGTAGTAACAGCTCGCACTAAATGTCGCATCCAGTACGTGGCCTTGTCGGCCTGAGAGAATGGAAAAGCTATCAGCCAGATGGTATCCTCATTAGCTCGAGAGTCATGTACTATACTATATATAAAATAGATCTCTCGAAGATGTAAATGTGGCTCCTCAATGAACTGTACATGAAAGATAGGTAAAATCTGAATAGTATGAGGTGTAAGGACAAATGTTTGTGAATGAGAGGAAGTTGGTTCAAACTGTTAGTGGAAGAAGCTCCAGGTGTGTGAAGTTGTCTCATCGTACGCACAAGCTCTGTAGGTACCCACTTCTTGTCTATTTGGCTCATCATCTTCTGAAATGTGTCTTGTCTCTCTCAACTGTATCAACTAAGCTCATACCTCAGTCATCAAAAGGTCCTGCTCCCTTCTATGGGTTTGCATAATCTTAAGGGAAGCAAGAGGACTGGTGTTGATCGCTACTTGATCTATAGTATTTGAAGAGTATTGCGGTTGTGCTCCCTTCCCACTTAGAACTGTCTTTGTAAAAGAGAATGCATTCATTTCTTGCTCTAATAAATTTGTGTGTAGCTGTTGATCGAAAAGGGAGGTGGAGAAGAAGAACATGGAGAATGAGAAGAACATCCAGAGTCAAGATCATACCTTGAAGAGGAAGAATGTCCCAAATCCGGCTCAAACAAGAGGTTCTCATAAATAAACCCGGAGGACGAAATCAAAGGAGGATATTGAGAAAAGTTGGGATCAAAGAGAGGATTCTCCTGGACCAACCTAGATGTACGAGGTAGGTGTGTGTGGAAGAGGTGTCGTAAGAGTCGGCTTAAGAGACCGCCTACCGATCACCGTGACTAAAGAAATATAAAATGAAAAGAAAGGTGAAACAAAGAAGACAACAAGACTCGGACGATGAGTGACAACTGGAAACTCAAATAGATGAATGGATTCACACCAAGCAGAAGAAAACATAATTCAAACCACAAATTCACCTACTCAACTCATTGATGTTGTGAAAGCTCGGTCGTTTATCTTTTCAATTTTAGAGTTAGTTGATCAAATAGTTATTTATCCTCCTTGAGTAGACTGTGAACAAGTCCATGACTCCCCCAAGCAGAGAACTATCCATGTAAGAGCTCGGGATTAGTTCTCCGAAATTCCACCTCCCTACTCATGCGACTACTTCTACTAACGCTTGAGGTAAGTACTTGCAGTAATAACATGACCTGAGAGTCATAGTTCAAGCGCTTAGGGCACAAGTCCAAGGCTTTGGGCTCTATTCCTTATGTGTATGTGCCTCACGCTATCTGGATATGAACTTCAAAGAAAGTGGGAATTGCTCTCCCAAATCAATGAATGAAGTCTGTTATGTTAAATTTTAAAGGTCAAACTAGATTAGCAGTCCCAATTCTAATTTTCGATTATCACTTTTTTTACCTTTTGATTTGAGAAAACAAACGTCTAACGTATTTTTATCTTTTTCCTAAGTGATAGAAAATAGGGGGAAAAGACGAAAATGCAATGCACGACAATCAATGAAGCATGCAGAGATAGAGATGCGTAATTGAGTCCATCACTCTACATACAGGGTTATCTATGCAGAAAAGTAAATCTGCCCTAAATGCATGAAAATTGGAAAATAAAATGCGTAACATAGAAAGAGTGAACAACTCTATTCAACTAGGTTATGAGGCCTTATGTCTAATGAACCTACAATGCACAAATAAGGAAATGAAAATCCTATTCAAGCACCTAGCCACTCACGCATGGAAAACAAAGAAAATGCAATGAAAATCGAAGCTGTGGTAAGGTCCCCTAAGTGCACTTGCACTTGGCGAAACATACTCCAAAAAAGAGTAAAGGTTGGGGACAAGCCAGGATGCCCTTATGGGGCCCCTTCTACAAAGGTAAAAACAGGCAAATACCCCTTCCTATCACACCAATGAAAATAGAAAAGGTAAATAGAAACAAATAGCTCTCGTATCAGCCTTGCGATGCTCCTCTGCAACTAGTTCGCAAAGAACACAAGTCTCCAATTACCCCGGTTGCTCAACTCCCGAAGATTCCGACATCGATACCTAGGCCCTGCAACACAAAACAAACAAAAAAGCAGTAAAAAGATACAAGAAAAAAATATGAAAGAGAAAGAAAGGAGGAAAAATTAGAAATAAAAAATTGAAATGACGAAAAAGAGAGAAAAAGAAACCATAAAACTTAAGGCTCTAATCTCTATACTAGTGTTGCCTCCCTCGAAACGACTTCATCTGAAAATCACCCAACCTGATAGTTCTATAAGAAGAAACTATCATCGTTATGTCGATCAGGTGAAACTACTAGAAAAAAGAATTTATTATTATTATTTATACTCCTAAACTAAAAGGTACTGTGATAAGTATGGGAGTCTCGAACACAGGGAGGCATACTATGGAAACTAAGGTAAAAGTTGAGTATCTAAGGTAAATCGGATTCTTGATTTATATTTATATTTAGAAGATTTTTCTGAATTTTTATTTGATTTTATGAATTTTATATTTTTTATGATTTTATATACATTTTAGTAAATAAATATAGGTATTTTATTTTATATTTTATATTTGATTCTTATTTTATTATTTTTATGTTTTTAATTTCATTTCATGTTTTTGTGATTTTTTTTCAGAGGTTTTTAATTTTTTTGGGTTTTGGACTATTTTAAAAGATGAAAACAAGGTTTTTATTAAAAACATGGATGTGTTTTTTATTTTCTAATAAAGCAAGACATTAGCAAAATTAGTTTATTTTATTTTTGTTGAAAGTAAGTGAATATCTTCTTAATGAGGTATTGTATGTATTTTTGATCTTTATTGAATTAGTTATGTATTTTTGAATTTTTTATGTATTTTTCATTTTTTATGGATTTTAATATACAATTTTTATTTTGTTTTGGTTTTATATGAAAAATATAGTAATATATTGTAGGTAATTTTTTAGGATTTTTAAAAGTGTTTTCCAAATCTTATGTATTTTATATGTTTGTGCATTTTATTATGTTTTAATGACTTAATAAAAAAAGAAAATATTTTTATTTTTCAAATCTAATTTAATACTAACTATAACATACTAATATGTATTAATATGTATTTTTATCATATTTTTATATTTGGTATTTTATTTAATACATATTTAATATATATTATATAGTTATTGTAGTAGGGGTAATATTGTAATTACTTGAAATATAGTGGGTGCTTGAAAAATAAGAAGAAATCGAGGGCTATTCGCACAATTATCACAACATATCACGTGCATGAGCACGTGCAAACACCGGTTGGAAGACATGTTCATAATACAAAATAGTCCTAGGGCTTTAATGCAAACATCCCCAAAATATATTTCAGTCATGCACGTGCCCTGCACGTGCCCTTTAAGCGGTAGGGCGGTTGGTTCGTACCAAGGTCGGTGAATGGCGCACTGACTTACATCCGATTGATTTCTAATCATGTGGCTCGAAACTATTCTAGGGTGCAGCTCTGATATACACCAATTCTTCGAGCGACTCTAGTTGATGCAAGGGGGAGGCGAAGTGGTAGTATTCCATTGATCTCCGTTGACGGTTGCGAGCAGTAAAGCTCTATCTCCAATGAAAGCTGAAACGAAACTAATCGATCCTCAATTATTCTAAGATTCTATCACTCGGTGGTTAATGTGCATAGTTCACTTCGATTTGATGCTTCGTATCAGGTCTTGCAAATGAAGTTCCGAGATTCGGATGACGTCTGTATTTCCTTTGTTCTTCGTGATAAAATCTCAAAGATCTCTAGGTCTTATGCACATGCTACAAGTGCTTTAGGAGAATGTCTTGCTTCTTCGTCGAAGGTTCGATGGAAGTTATTTAATCATTTGCTCCCAGATCTACAATTGTTAGATTGCCGATGTTTGCTACTATATGCTTCGATCTAGAGGTCCAGATGTTACTTAAATTGTTGCTGCTTCACTCTTATGCGATTCGAACCCCAAATGTTGTTCAAGTGTAAAGGATAGAGAGGCTTGATCTCGTTCCATCCGATCAACTCACATCCTCGAATCAGCTCAATTGTGTTCGATCTCAGGTGCTCTTCCAAGTGACATGCAAATGTTTCAGATGACTCAAGCTTGATTCTCATCTAGAACAACATGGAAATGGTGAATCACAGGAACTACTGGAGGTGAAGGATTAGCTCCAAATTCTCTGGCCACCATGTGTAGTCGGAGGTGATAGAATGCGTAAGATGGAAAGTAAAATGAAGAGAAATCAGAGGTGAAGGTGGGTGATCGGATTTGAAAGAAGAAACAATAGAGAAGATGATAATAGGAAAAGGAAACAAATGAAAAGGAAGAAGGACGAATAGAATCAGAAGATCAGAATAAGAAGGAAAAGTGAGTTCTAACCTAGAAGGAATGCACATGGGATTGCCTGGGAATAAAGCTCGGTGAATCCTCGTGATTGTCGCCTCTACACTAGGCGGTAGAGGAGGATCTCATGCAATGGAGCGAGGCTACGCATCGGCGATGGATTTCACCCCTTCTCTCCCTCTCTACCCTTGCTAAAATCATAGAGATGGATGAACGGTTGTTGTCCGAGTCCTTCCTTTTACTCGGATCTCACCAGGAAGGTGGAAAAAATGGCGGATCTATCTCGAGAAAAGGGAGGTAAGGGGTCTTATATAGAGAAGTATGGAGAGGAGCACGATGAGGACTTGGAGCTGGTTGGGCGAATGGCCTATTGGCCAGGCTGTTAGGTCGATTGAATGGCGAGTAAAGGAGAGCAGGGGGAAGAAGGAAGAGAGAAAGGAAGAGGGAGGATACGGGGAAGAAGAGGGATGCAGGAGGAAGAATGGAGGAGAGAGAAAGATTAAAAAGATATTTAATTAATAATTAAAATAAATAACTAATTAAAATAAATAAATAAAGTGCTAAATTACAAATAATTCAATAAATAATTTAAAATAATAAATTATTATTTATTTAAATAAATAAATTTATAAATAGTATAGGTATATTATATATATAAAATTAATTAATTTGATTATTTAAATAATTTTATAGTTTTTTATATTAATAATTTAAAATTATTAAAATATTAATAAAATATAAAAATATTGGCAATAACAAAAATTAAATAGAATAAACTTCAAATATATTGTATAATGATACCTATAGGGTACCAAAATATACTTTTTTCATATTAAACCTGATTTTAGTGAAATCACTTTTATTTGATAGATAGTTTTATAAAATGAAATTTAAAAGTGAGTACACCAAATACGGAGTTCATATGACTGAGTTAGGAGGTTCAGAAGTTTAGGTTTACATCTTTTTTTTGGGGATTTATTGACATTTATTAATAATTAATTTTAAGTTAGATTTTTATTTTTTTAGAATTGATTTTTATAAACACTTTATAAAAATAATTAGGTTAATCGGGATTAAGAATAAATAAATACAAAATAAAGAAGATTAATATACATATAGTACATATATACAAAGGGGTCCAAAATGCCAAAACTGACAAGTTTTATTCTAATATTTTTCTAGTATTTATAATAATTAGTATTATTTATAAGACAAATTTTAAAAGTGAATTTGGTCAATTTTGAGTCTTCTATAAATAATTATGAACCTGGGAAGTTGGCTTTTACTACTTTTTAGGTTCATTATAATTATTTATTATATAAAATAATTTTTCTAGTATTTTTATAATTAATATTTTTTTTTGAACAACTTTCGTAAATGAAATATTTTTGTTTGGGAATTTTTGAAATGAAAAATAAAATAAGTAAAGATATGTACAAGGTGAAAAATGTGTAAATGTACATTGCTTATCTTGGTTTTTTAATATTTTTATAGATTATGATCCTTATCTCTCCGTACTTATTTATTTTGTCGACCACATCAATATTGCCTTGGTCTCGGGGTTAGGATCCGTTTGTATATATTTCATATATACATCCTTCTTTTCTTTTCTTTTCTTTTCTCGTTATTATTTTATTTTGGATAAATAAATGTTATATATAATATTAACAAATGAGGTTAGATTGTTAATTAGTAAAAGGTAGTGAATATTTACATATATTCTACCTAGAATCTTAGACAAAATGAAAGAATAAAGTATATGAATCATGGATTCATCGGAGCCTAGTATATGAGTTATGGCTGAATGGACTGAATGGATGCAAGAAATGAAACTTTTACAACATTCTGATTTGGTTGTTGGCCCTAATTCTATTGTTGTGGTCCCTTCCCTTTTTCTTGAGGAGTCATATCTGAATCAGACTCAGAGGAAAGGATCTAAATGTGGTCCAGGTTTGGCTCTTGATCTGCATAGTGTGATACATCCCAATTTGATTGGTATTGAGCACAAGGAATAGAGAAGAGTCTTGAATTAGGGTCAATCCCATACAAATGTGAATGGAGTCTTGATATGATGAAAAATCAGTCCATCCCCAAGGGGAGAATGTCGGGACAAGAGTGATCTTGGTTTATTGAAGAATGAGAATACGAAGAGTCTCGAGAGTGGTTTGTGACGTCCGGATCATGCTCTCTGGAATCGCTTCGAATTATTAGAGATGCCAGATTCATTGAATCTATGTGGGTGTCCTCGAGGTCCCGACTAAACCATCCATGAGTTGAAATCTCGAGAACGAAGAAGAATAAACGAGTATTATGGAATAAAATAATAAACAAAGAGGATGAAATAAAGAGATAATAAGAAGAAGGCTCAAAATGAGAGAAGTAAAAATAAATGAAAACATAAGTAAGAAGAATGGCGCAAGTGCGCAGGACTGATCTTTGACCTTAAACTAGATTCAAATAATAACTCACACATGTGAAGTAGTAAGAGTTTAGATATATTTATATTTTAAAATTAATTGTTATTCAAGCAATCTTATAGCTTGTCCTTAGAGGCTACACCTATAGGAAAGTCAGTACTGCCAGAAAAGTATCGCATACTTCTCACTTCCTTTGTAACCGGTAGTCTGCACTTTTTGGAGGTCCTTGATATCGATCCTAGGCCGGCTACTCTATGATGAAACTACATTTCATCATCTTTATTCATTTATTTTAGCTTAAAATAACTTATAAAACACCTGTAAATATCACTAGCTCCATTCTTTACTAACTCTAATTATTGTGTAAATATTGTATATTAATCACTCTTTTATCCTAAAATAAATAAATAAAGGAATAAAGGGAAAATAAAGAAAATACAAGAATGTATATATGCAAAAGTACAGACTGAATCAAACCCTGAGAGAAGGTCAAGACTTGACCTAATCGACAAGAAATAAAGTAGGGGGAGATTAGGCCAAAAACACCTAAAAGTAAAGAAATACATTTGTCAATTGTAAATATTTTTCGCATGTACATTATTGTCTTTAATACACAATTCTTCCATTATTTTATTCATTACTAAATTCTTTGTAAATAAAAAAAGTATTTCCTCTTGAAATATGTGCATAAAATTCTTGTAAATAATAAAAATTAAAGTTTCTATATATTGTGTAAATAACATCACTTTCCAAAAGCCACAAAAGTACAAACTTCCAAGATCAATATTTTCCCCACTTGACTCCAAATTCTTCAAACTCACCTTCATTGTACTCCAAATTAAATTGTCTTTAAAATGAAGGTGATTTAATAAAATTCAGATTTAAGGTGTGGAATGTGGCCAATTGGGGTATTACTGTATATTATACTTATATATACATACACAATATGCAATATTTAATCATTTATTTTCCTTGCATAATTGTGAATATTATATTTTTAGTTACTTGTAAATAGTGTATTTAACTCAAATAAAATACATATAAAATTCACAATACCAAAAATCAACTAAGATAAAATCATGTATATATGGTATATGTATCACCATGTATATACTGTACTTATACCTATTTAATTAACCTAACAAATTAACTTAAAAAAAATAAAATAAAAATACCTTTAAAATCCATGTAAAGTAATGTAAATAAATAAAATATTAAAATATGTATATATTATATAAATAATTAATTGAAATCCAAATATTGTATATATAGGTATACATACCTGTAAAGAACACCTAGTAATTATTTTATATATACATTATTTTATTAATTGAAAAAAATCAAAATTAACTTTAATTTATTATTAAAAATTTTTATTTACATTATGTATTCAAATAACTTCATTTTCTATTTTTATCCGATTAATTTACATTTTTTTTGCATTTTCTGTCGTCTAGTGTATTTTATCCTCATTCGAGGCGCGATCTGATTGGTCGACCCGAGTCAACTGCTCATCCGCAACCCTTCTTCAGTTAATCTTGATTCCACCCGTTACTTCACATAATTATCCATGTGCCCAATTCACTAACTCTCTCCATTTCCTTGTCCATTATTGTCGTGCATTTAACCCTCTCGCTCGCCAGCCTACCAAAACAAGTAAATTCGCCTTCGTTCCCACACATTTCGAAATTTGAAAATCACCCAACTTCACTCTATAAATTTCATCCTCCCACCTTCGGCGAGCCCTTAATCCTATTTTGGACCAAAATCACCCGCGATCGAGTGGCAGGGAGTGTGTTATTGTGATAGAAGAGCAGATCCCCGATCTGGAGAGTGAGTTTTGTGCCCTACGTCGTGATTCAACCACATCTCAGTGATCTCCGCCTCCCCGCCACATCACAGATCGAGGTGATTTCCACCCTCTTTTTTATCAGTAGGTAACCAAGTTACCTTGACTTTGATTCAGCATATAATTTTTGCTTTGTTTTTGTTTAAATCACCTAAATCAAATCTTTGTCGTTCAACCTCCGATCTCCATATCGAGGGAGCTCTGATCATCAAATCACCCTCCTCTTATGCCTACATATCAGTCTGACATTTCTCCATCTCTCGTACCCTCTTTCAACCTCCAGATCCTCAAAGATCAGGCGTTCGGTTTTGACTCCGACCACTTTTGCCGAAGATCTTCATTGAATCACCATTGCATATATTTTGACCAAATATTTGGTCGGAGACTCTCTCTCATCCCGAGCACAAGTGTTCTCTTACAGGTCTCAAAACACATTCTGGAGTAAGGAGCGAGATCTAGGAGACTCATTTGCCACTGAACTTTCTTCATCCCCTAGATCTGTACATGAATATCATTGATCTCGATTGCTAGCTCTGATCGATAGTGGAGGATATCAGGAAGCTGTAGCGCCCATCAGTAGAGGATTTGGACAAGCCAAGACCAAGATCTCCCCAATCAAAGCTCGTCGGAGTACTCCTTCATTCATGTTTATCCAGATCTTCTCCTAACCGCACGATCAAGAATGGGGGCCCAGTTTACATCTCAGCCATTCATTTTATCCCAATTCTGAGGCATAAATCGAAGCATTAGATGTGATTGAAGGCCTCCACACAAGACAAATTCTAGACGTATTATCAGTATGGAAGTGCATCTGAACCATCGAAGATGCCATGTAATTTAATGGTATATGGTCACCCACACACTCTATTTTTATTTTATTTTTAAATAAGTCCCTGTGAGGGCATGTGTCATCTTCTCGTTATTAGAATATTTGCATTTCATATCCCGCACCTTAGTTTATTTACAATTTATCTTGTTTGAATTTCAGCGTGTGCATCGCACAGGAGATTTTAGAAAACTGCAATAAAAGTTCGGATGTTTTAGGTTATTATTTAGACCTTGTTATTATTTTTTTTGCAATCGGGTCCAATCTAGCAAGGCACACATGCCCGTACGTGTGACTTATTGGGAAAATTGCATAATTAGCCCCTCCATTTTCTTAATTATTATCATTCAATCTACTTCCATTAAATAATTGCATATTAGTCCTTGTGAGTCTATTTTATTTTTTCATATTTGAATTACATAAAAATTAGCAAAATTCATTCTCACATAGGCTTCTGTGACATTCATCTTGCATCTCCGTTTTCCACTTCGCATTTTCTTTATTTTTAATATTTATTAAAATTCAAAAACCTCATAAAAATGTCCTATTTGAATGAAAAAAATTAATAAATTTTACAATCCTTAAAAAAATTTAAAATAATTCTTATATGATTCTTCTGATTCCTTTTACGTTCTGACGATTTTTTTACATTTTATTCTCATAAAACCCATAAAAACATAAAACTCTTAAAAACATTAAAAAATCATAAAAAATATTTGAAAAATCCAAAAATATAACAAAATGACTTTCTGGAAAATAAAAAAATATCTTTCATTCTGTATATATTTCTTCAATTTTTTACATTACTTATTATTTTAAAATTCAAAAATAAAAACTTTTTTCTGTTTACTTATTCTTCTTTTTTTTTATTTATTTTACTGCTTTAAAATATTCAAAAGACTTTGGAAAATAATAAAAACATTAGAAAAAGACTAAAAATCCAGATATATCTTTATTTTAGTTTCTAGTTATTTTTATATAATTTAAAAATACAAAATGAATTGAGTGTGTGCTTTGAGTTTTCTTTAATTATTTGTTTGCTTTTGAAATATAAAAATCTTTTGAGAAATTAAAATAAAAAATAAAAAAACTAAATAAAAGAATATCAAATTAATATATATATATATATATATATAATTGAAAAAAACAACAACCAAGCTCAATTTGCATAGAGATTCCTTCATTCTTTCATTGATTTTTCATTGCATAGAATAACCCTCAGGATTTTTCCTTGAATTCGATCATGTTAGCTATACAGGTAAATAAATGGCAAACTCTCTTGCTAGATTTTCTTCTTTGTTTTTGCTTGAGATTTGAATAAAATTTTTGTTTGACACATCTTTGGTTTGAGATGACCGTATTTCCATTTGTGATTAATTTATTGAAATAAAAGCCTTAAGAAGTACTTTTAACACTCAGCCAATAAATAAGAGCGAGCAAGCTCATAGTGGCAAATCAAATACTTTGGACCAAGTTTGCAAGCAGACAAGGCCCTACTCAAACGTGGTACAATGAGACAGACACCCCCATGAAGGGATGGCCTAAGATCAATACTTCAGACTAAGTATGCAAGAAGATGAAGCCCTACTCCCACACGTATGATCGAAACGTTGGTACTTCACCGAGCTCCGGTGATAATCAAGGAAGCCACATATTGGGTTTTTGGTGCTAATTCTTATGGGTCGTGCCTCGCTCTGTCTAGAGTGTACTTGAAGACATTGTGGGATTTGGGAACCCAATACAATGAAGTTTGTTATGAATTTTATTTATGGTCGAAGTATTATTAACAGTCCACTTGCTTTAATTTTTTGGATTTTCACATTTTTGAGTATTTCATGAGTTAATCGTGTAACAATGTTTTTTGGATTTTCCTTTTAAACTTAAGTTTATCAAAACTAGGAGAGAAGTTAAAAAAGCAACGCAAGTTGACATTATGATGGAGAACTCACCATTATGTCAAAATGACAGATGCTCAAACAAAAGACTTACAACACTTTTCAACTCTTTCCATGCGAGATGCAAGACAAGAAATTAAATTACACTACATGAAATACAAGAAGATGAAATCACCCTAAGTAGGAATTACTATTATCATAAAGCACAAATTAATTTGATCTAGGTCTAAGAGTATCAAAGACTATCGATGAAATGAGATAGCAAGGGATTTGGACCTAAATTAATCGATCGTGCAATACTAAAAATTATGGTCTTATTCACCCAAAAGACATGAAAAGAAAGGAGAAAAACTCAACTCATGAGAAACAAAAGAAAATAAATGGAAAATATGGGAATAAAAGATAGAAGACAGTGAAAACTGCTAGAAAATTAGGCAGCCCCTAGGTGAACAAACACCTGGTAAATTAGGCTTGTTGACAGTCTGAATGTCCAAGTGTCCCCTGTAATGAGAGGCTTGTTGATACAACAATAATAGAGTCTCTCTCACACAAAATAAAAATAAATTCTATGCTAATGCTACTGCACTGCTCTGGTCCTCAATCGGCTTTACTGCTCTCTCCCACCGGCTATACAAAGAAGGTCGATCTTTGCTCTGCTTGGTTGCCTCAATCTCTTAGAAAATCGTCCTCACGTATCGAGCCATTGTAAAAAAGTCAACAAAATAGATGATTAGCACATATACATAATTGTTTAAAAGGAAATAAAAGCATATAATTATCATATAATATTTACAACTATCCTACCCTACGTGTTGCTCCCAGCAATGAGACTATTTTATTGATAACCGAGAGTGATGTGTCTAGCATCCGGTCCTGGAGGATCCTACATTGTTTTACAAGTTGGATCAGGTAATCATTTTATCATCTCTCTCGGTTCTCGGTACCCGATCAATGAAATCAACAAACAATTAACCCACAAATAATATATGCAATGAAACAAGGTGAGGTGAAATTTATTATACCATATAAAATGTGTATAGTGCGCAAGTGTAGGGGTCAACCCACTAAAAGTTACAGTGTATAGGTATAATTATTACTAATTAATAAAAATTAATTATTATTATTATTATTATATCTTTTAGTCTTTTTTATTTTTTCTATTTTTAATTATTTATGATTTTTTATAGATGTTTAATGATTTTATTATTTTTATATTTTTTATTTCTTTATTTTGCTCAATGTTAGTTTCTTTTTTATTTTAAAATATAATAAATATTTATATATAATAATATGTTTTGTATAAGTAGTATATAGACTATATAAGATATATATGTCTTATATTTTTAACTATATAAATATATTCAAAAAAATATAAAGTCAAATGTTTTTGTGTTTTTAATATTTTTCTATGTTTTTGATAAATATAAAGTCAAAATAGCATATATTCTCCAAATTTCCCAAAACTATTTTTAATATAAACTATATAGTATAAAGAAAAATATTGAACAGAAAAATTTTTTGCAAGATTTTAAATGAAATTCTATTGATTTTTTTATTTTTTTAGGGTTTTGTGATTTTTATAGTTTTCTTTTTGTATTTTATAGTATTTTTTTATTTGAAGCTAGAACATATACTAATATAGGTATTATAATTTTTTTGAAAATTTTAAAGATGATTTTATATTTTTTACATTTTAATATTCAAACATGGAAAAAAGCTCTTTTTATTTTTAGAAAATAGTAAATTAGGTCAAATGCCTCATCAAAATATGGGAGTTAATAACCAAAGTATCTAGGATCTAAGGTAACTTTCCTACAATATTCTGAGCGTTTAACATATCTAATAAAAATAAAAGACAAGAAGTAAAAATAAAAACAGGTAAAAAAGCTCTTAAAACATTTAATAACATGTCCAATAAGTACTTGGGTATGATAATAATTTTTACTGGGCTTCAAGTATCGCCACATGTGAGGTAGACGAGCCTGATTGCAATATTAAGAAAGTTAAAGGGGCCCTTGTAAAGGTTTCCTAAAATATTCGCCTTAAATAAATATTTATAGTGCTATTTAATAAATACAAAAAACGAGTAGGGGCTTTGCAATTTACCCCTTAAAGGCACGATCTATTAGAGGACATCGCGCCACATGTCTTCACTTACTCCCGATCAATAGTGGAGAAGGGCATCGGTTTGCCTTTGAATACATAACCCAGATTAGATATGGGTCGATCTTTGGATCTAACAGCTATTAGGCGACCAAGATGAACTGCCAAGAACAACGAAGGTGGATTGATTTTATACATGATACCTCCTCCTTCTGACCTCCCCCTTCTGTTCCGACAAGCCCAACATGTAGTTGGGCCACTTCTACACCTATAAGGACCCTTTAATGGAAACTAATTCCCATCGATGGGCACTTGGAGGTCTTCTCCCCACACACCAATCGGGAAGCAAAATCCTACGTCAATCTGCTCATAGATGGTGCTCAGGGAACAAGAACCTGAGCTAAACATTCATTAGCTAGAGGTGAACCTCATAGGTTAATTATTATGATACAACACATACATGGATGGAGGGGCGATGAAGCTCAAGCGAAGCTGGGAATATGAGCTTCGATTCTTCTGATTTGGGCAAAATCAGAGGTTGCAAGATGGATCATTTGCTGGAGAAAGTGATGGGGAGTGAGATGAGGATGTGGGCGAGTCAGAATGGGGTAGAAATCACAATGAAATACTACCGGAGCTTGAAGCTCCAACCAATGAAAATCTTGGAATTGAAGCTCACCTTCTAATTAACATAATAAACTAAGACCTAAACTAACATGCATAAATTAAATACAAAATAAAAACATAACTAAATCATCTCAAACCTCTAGAAAAAGGAGCAGAGGACCCTCCACTTAAAGCTCGTTTCAGGCGATAACGAACCACCACTTCTAGCCACTCTTCTCCATGTCGACGCCTCTACGATGCTCAGGTTGTCACTAGTAGCTTAAATTGGCACAAGGATAGGGTAACATGGGCTAAAATTGGATCAAAACTCAAAATGAAGGATTTGGGGTTTATTCATACAAAGAGGTTTTGGGAAAAGGGGGAGGTTGATTGCATGAGATGGAGAAGAGATTGGTGAGGTCTAAGGAAATGGTGTGGTTTAGAGTGATGACCACTTTAGGTTGGGGGGCTATTTGAGGAGGAAAGAGGTATGGAGGATGTGGAGGACAATCGAGAAGAGGGGTTCTCCTCGTTACTCTAACATGCATTAGAGGGAGGGGCGAACAATTGACCTAAGGTCAACTAACGATTGCTTCTGGTTGGTCCACAAGGAACAACAAAAAAAAGGTTGGGCATAATTGTCTTATAAATTAGTTTAAAAATAATAAATTAATTTATAAATAAAATTTAAAACATAAAAATAGGTTCTTATTTTATGTTCTAATTAATGGGCATTTTATTTATTTTTACAAGCTTATTTATTAAGTGTTAACTTCTACAAGTATACGTATAGGTATAAATACCTGTATTTGAGGTATTTTATTTTTGTTCTGTATATTACATTTTATTATTGTATTTACATATTTGATATATCTATAATATATTAAAAACATATTTCCTTATTTTTTTCTCTATTTTTCTTATTTTATTTGTGAACATAAATAAATAGTTTTATATATATTATAGGTATTTTATTCCAAATATATTTCTAATAATATTTACAAGTACATAAAAAATATAAGAAAGGTAAAAATATAAATAATAAATATAATGAGTAAAATATATAGGTCTACGGTATAATGGGATCCCATAAAGACAACTTTTGCATCTTAACTCCATTTTAAATGAAACCGTTGATGAGCAGTACGAGCGACAGAGGCTATGTGATATCAAAGGTCGTTGCGACCTCAACCACTCGAACTGGACTCAACGAGAAAAATCATACCACCAACAAAATCAAACAAGCATGAAAAAAAGGCATGTGGTCTTGCTATTTATTTAACCTGGTATAGCCACCAGGGTCGAACACAAGGAGCACCGGAAAAAACCTATGAAGTAGACAAGGAAACCAAAAAGAAATAAAAACAATTTTGGTGGTTCTAAATTTTTTATGTTTTCTTTTCTACTGAGAAAATGAATAAGACAAAGAGAAAGTCAACTTCAAGCAATTATTCCAAGGTCTAAAAGTACTCAAAAATTCAAAATAAATTTATTTTTATGTTTTTAAAATATTCAAGTGTTTTGGTTATTTTATGGACATTTTCTAATATCTATAAAAGTTTATAAAAATGAATGAAGGGCAAAAACTACAAGCAGTGTACAAACTGGATAGAAAGGCAAATTAAAATATTTAAACATGCTCTAAAATCCTAGCAACAATTTTAAGTGAAAGTATAAAATAAAAGCTAACTGCATAAATTAAAAACACATTTTTTTATTTTTATGGAGTTTTTAATGATTTTTATAGGGTTTTTAGTCTTTTGTGATTTTTAGTTTTTTTAAGATAATAAAATGATAATGATATCGAAATTAATATAGCACAAAACAAACACTCACGAATTTTTATGGAATTTTTAGAGGTATTTTTCAATTTTTTGGAATTTCTAATTTAGACAAAGATAATTTTTGGGGTTTTTGAATTTTTAAAAAATAACAAATAAAATCAAAATACGTCCCAAAAATTACCAAAAATATTACATAGTAGCAGGAGCTACTGGTAATTTTGTGGAATTTTTGGAGTAGTTTTGATTTTTATTTAATTAAAATCTTAACACACTGGTTGTTGGGACCTACATGAAATTTATTTAAGTTCATGTACTAAACATTAACATGCATAAATAATTCAGGGTCAAATATGCAATTTCAACAATTAATTCCAGCACATGCATCAAATACACATTTACTGGGGCATAAATGCAATTCTAGAAAATATTCATTCAAAAGATAACATCAAAAAAGTCCACGACTAAAATTGCAAAAATACCCAAATGCACGTGACGAAGCATGTGTCTCTAGACAAGGAGGACTAAAATGCAAATAACAGAAGCTATAGGGTCCAAAATGCTAATAGATTCAACTACAAATTTATTTTATAGACTAAAATGTAAAATAAAATAAGTACATGGTAAAAAGGGATATATACCCTTGCAGCACGTGAGGTGCGCGTGGGGTGGACACATGTCGGCCGCTGGAGAAGGCATGGGCGTGCTGCTCTGATGGTGTCAGGCGTCAGATCTGACGGTGCTAGAATGGTCGGGAACGTGGGGCGCACGTAACCGTCAGATCTGACATGGCGACTAGATGGAAGGTCAAGATGTAATCCGAAGGGCCCTGGTCGATCCAACGATGTGGAACGAGTCTGGAAGAACAAGCGTCAGGCGAACTTCACCGGAGCCAAAGAAGAGATCCCCAACTACGATGGAATATCGAAGGACGCCAGCGTGACGGTGACACGATTCCGCGTCAACTGGACGGCTTGGATGGAGGCTCCAATGGCTGGATAGGCATGGCGGTGACGAGCACCTGGAGCTTCTCTGACGAGCCCTGGTGAGGATGGAAAGGGGGTTCCCAACGCATGAAACAATCTGCAAAGAGTAGCTATGACTCGGAGCTAGGGTCCGGTCCTGGTTATTTGGGTTAAAATTTAAAGAAGCGGCGGGGGACCTGGTCGATCTCCGGTGAAGGTGAGGAAGAAGACCTCGAACCTAATCTCAACTAGATAGGCGAGTATCAAGGTGATCAGGATGCAGAGCAAGATGGAGGGTGAATGTGCGATGAGAACGGTTGGTAAATCAGAATGGAGCACCGACCGACTGGTCGGAGCTAGCGAAGGGATGGCGATGCTAAAATAGAAAATCTGATAGAAACGATAGAAGCTTAAGATAAAAAGTTCACCTGAAGGTTTAGATCAACCCCTGAGCTTCAGGCAAGGGGGGCATCGGGGTAATAGCCTCGACCGAGTGACGAAAAGCAGGGGAGGCTTCTCGTGGCAGAAGTCCGGACACGATGGCTGAGCTACAACGTCGCTGCACCAAATCGATCACTTGGCGGTGCTCCAGACGGCTGTCACTCTGCTAGAGGTGGGTAGGGTATCAAGAGGGAGTGAGGCACGTGCTGCTGGACTGGGGATGAGAGAATTTATAGTGCTCCCAGGTGGCTGGAAAGAACGAGGATCGGCGAGGGCCATGGATCCTAGGAGGGTCCATGGGAGAAAAATCAGAGCGAAGGCATGTGTGATTTGCCCGGAAGAAATGGGAGAAAGAGGTCCGGCCACGCAGTCGGTCCGGGTCAAGTCCTGGAAGGGGGGTTGACCCGAGTCAACATGCAGACGTAGACTAATCAGGAGCGGCGTAAGAATGGGACAAAAACCACTACAGCACAAAATATCACAAAAAATAAAAAATATATATAAAAAATATTAAATGATATTAAATTAAAAATCGAATATAATGAAAATGCTTATTATTTTTCAAGGGATTATTCTGCGCTTTTTATTTATTTTTATGAATAATAAATTACTCTATATACATTATATGGTATTATATAGAGGTATATTATACCTATGTATTTTGTACAATTATTTCTAATTTATTATTTTCATAAAAATACCCCAATTTTATATTTTATTTATTTACAACATAATTTTTGCAGTATAAAATAATTTTTGTTTTATTTTTGTAATTATTTACAAGTATAAAATAAATAGAGAGGGGAATATATATACATGTGTTATGTACAAAAGAGAGAGATTTATTTTGTTTTTATTTTGTTTTTCTGATTTTTATTTTATTTTTAGAAATATATACAAGGATGTAAAAACATATAATATATACAAGGTGGTAAAAACATATTTTTAATTTTGCAAAAATAATTTATTTATTTACACGCCTGGTATGTACACTATAGAGTAGGCCCTATTTCTCTCTACATGTTTTATTTGGCGATCAGGCCAATGCTTTGCCTGCTCTAGGGGTTCGGATAACTCTGTATTTATTCCAAATTCTTCCTTCTTTTTTTTATTTATTCTTTTATTTTTGCACAAATACGTTCTAATTATGTAATATTAACACATAAATGCATATTGCTACTTTATTGTATTTACACCTATCTACAAGATGCTTTGCCATGATAATTAGCTAAAATAAAAGAATAAAGAGTGATGAATAATGATTCATCACCCCCCTATACTTTTACTTTTTCTAGTCCCTTAACAAACACTTATTTGAAAAATAAGTGAAAAGAGAAAGAAAAAGAAAAAGAAGGAGAATCACGGTTGATTATTAAACTTGTCTTCAATAAATTGGACTATGGAGCTCAGTCAGACCTTTCGATTAATAATTTGTCGGAACCTTATTCAGACCTAGGTTTAAAACTCGACATCCTCTAAGTTCCACCTATCTATGGTCAAGACTCCTCAACAATCCAGATCAAAACAAGTCTACATACTCAAACTCTAATGACCATGAAACTTTTTTTGTACTCTGTAAGTTGTAGGTAGCTCCCCACCTCAAAAATGGCAAAGTAATAGCCCCCCTCAACAAGGAAACAATAATGCCCTAGTCTGGCAGCTCTTTCCTCGAGGAGAGGGGTATTCCCTTCTAAGTTCAAGTTCAACCGGCTCAAGAAGAGGGGGAAGAAGAGAATGGACCATTACAAGTAAAGTCATTTATCCTTGGGAGCCCAACCAGTGTAGCTAAGTCTCCCTGATGCAAGCTTCATTAGATGAGAATGGATAATATAAGATTTGCTTTATTTGGATATAAACACTCCGGTGGGTATTTCATTTTCTATCAGACCCACCACTTTTTGGAGTTTTTCTTCCTTTTGCACATTTTTTTAATGTGCATATGTACAACATATCTGCATGGTGCGTCATATATACATAAGGAGTTTTTCCTCATGAGCCAGCAGAATATCCCTCTTTTGAAGCATTATTGCAACCCACAACTCCTGTCTTTAGATCTCATTGCTACCAGACCAAGTTGACACGCACTTCCTTCACTAAAAGAAGACGAGAGGATCCACCTAGAAGTACTACCCTCGTATGCTACCCCAAGCCAAAAAAGATTGTCTCCTCGCCACCTCATCCATAGAGAGCTATGTGTAAGTTGCTGGTGCAAGTAAAGCCATTGTCTGTGAGAGTCATGTGTACGTTGTTAGGTGTTCTACTTAGGCTCATCAAGATGAATTGTGATCACAGCCTAGTGGACTCAAAGAATTAAGTCACCAATGGACTGGAAGAGTCTTAGCCTTAAGCCCTATAAGGTTCCTCTTAGAATTAGGTGGATTAAGATCTTAACCAAGATCTATTTTCAAATTTAATTCCAGGCTAGTTTAAATGTCAACCTATGATTCAAAGGAATGTACACGTATATACAAAAAGCTTTTTATGCAAAATTTTTGAGAAATTCTTGAATGAATGCATGGATGCAGAAGTTTTGCAAACATTCATTTTTCAAACATTTTACAAAAATTTCGTACCATATACATACTTTTGATATCAAATATTTACAAATTTTTTACAAATGAACTAATTTACAAACATTCGTACAAAAATAATTTTTATAAATAGTTATGTATGTGCAAGAAAGAATTTTCTGTACAAGATTTTTTTAAAAAAAATATGATTTTTAGATAAAGGATTTTATCCATTTTATTTATTAGCACACTCACACAAAGTACGAGTTATGGATAAAGTATATATGAAATATATATGACACCATATATGAAATATATACGACACCCCCTATACTTAGCTCGAACAATGTCCTCAGAGTGGATCAAGAGTGATGAAGAAGACATAACTCGTGCTTAGCGTAGGGTGGTGAAAAGGAAATGTATACTACAATAATGAATCAAAGAATAGAATGAAGAGGACTCGGTGTTTTACCACTGTACTTAGGATCAAGTAATCCTAAGTATAGTAGACTGTACATAAAGGGAAATCTGAGTGATCAAATGTACAGAGTCTACCTCACCTATACTTAGGGTAAAATAACCCTAAGTATAGGCAACAAAACATACATAAAAAGAAACAAAAGAAAAATTGAAAGTCAGACACCCACCTACAGTTAGGGTAAACTGCACCCTAAGTATAGCATAATCACAAGATGCATATGGGGTATTGGACAAAAGAATGAGATGATATGGACATCTAGATCTATACAAGGCGTAAGACGGTGATAATCAAGCATGAGATGCAATAGATGTGACTCAAAAACCACATCTCATGCAAAATGAATCGGGGTGATGTCGACGACCAGCGGCTCATGATCTAGATATGTTTTGAGCTGCTGCACGTTAACACGAAAGGTAGACTCAGATGACATCTCAGATTTGTCAATACTCCCATTGTCATGTACCTTCAGACTAGGTATGGTCCCTTCCACTTTCTCTGTAATTTTCCTGGAAATAATCTAAGCATGTCATCAAACAACCATACTCTCTGATCTGGCTCAAATTACTTATGGCTGATATGAGAATCATGCCATTCCTTCACTCTCTCCTTGTACTGTAGGCTGCTCGAAAAGGTTGTGTCTCTAAGCTCCTTCAGGGCTGCCAATTCTACCTTCCTTTGATCTCCTACACTCAATGGATCCAATAATATATATGTGAAAGCCCAAAATGACTTGTGCCTAATCTCAACAGGTAAATGGAAGGGCTTGCCATAAATGAGGTGAAAGGGAGATGAGCCCAAAGGGATCTTGAAGGAAGTCCGATATGCCCACAAGACCGAGTCCAAAAGCTGTGAACACTCCTTTTAGTCTGGGTGGACTACCTTCTGCAATATAGTCTTGATCTCTGTGTTCGACACTCTAACAAGACAGTTGGTCTGAGGGTGATATGGAGTGGCAACTCGATGATCAATGCTGAACTCGCTAGTAAGGGCCTTTACATTGTCATTGATGAAATGAGACCCCCCGTCATATATCAAAACTCGAGGCACCCCGAATCGTGAAATGATATTTTTCCTCAAAAATTTTCAAATAGTCCTAGCATCTGCGGTTTGGGCGGGGATGGCCTCAACCAAACGACTAACATAATCCACGACCAACAGAATATACTCAAATCACTGACTCTTAGGGAATGGGCCCATTAAAATGATGCCACATGCGTCAAAATCCTCACATATGTGAATGGGCTGCATCGTCATCATATCACGTTGAACACAAGTGCCCATCCTATGACAGTCAGTACAACTCTTTACGAATTAATTAGAATCCTTGAAGAGGGTAGGCCACCATACGCTAGATTGGAGAACTTTCTATGTCTTTCTCCTCCCAGAGTGATGCCCTCATGCCTTAAGCTTGTGGCAGTATGTGAGGATGCTTTGGTGCTCCTCCTGAGGAATGCACCGATGCCAGATGTTATCCCTTCCTTCATGATAAAGGATGGGATCCTCCCAGTTGTAGAACTTGGCCTTCGCAAGGAAGGTTTCAAGTCACTGCTGGGCCAACCTTGTGGAACTTTCTTGCGATAAGATAGTTCACAATGTTGGCGTACCACGGGAGCGAGGCGATAGCAAGGATTTCCTCATATGGGAAGGTCACAGAAATGGGATCAGTCTGCTCAGACTCCTCAAGATGCTCTAATCAGGAGATATGATCCGCCACCACATTCCTGACTCAGGTTTATCCTTAATCTCAATATCAAACACCTGGAGTAGAAGGATCCATCTAGTCAATCTCGCTTTGGCATCCTCTTTGCCATGAGGTACCTGATGGCGATATGATCAGTAAAGATAGTCACTTTTGATCCAATGATGTAAGACCTGAACTTGTCCAAGGAAAAAACCTGTGGCTAGCTTATCCTTCTCAGTGACAGTGTAGTTCTGCTGCGTGGCATCCAATATACGGCTAGCATAGTGAATGTCAAAAGGAACTCCATCCCTTCTCTGTCACCGCACATCCCCTACAGCAGTCAGAGGCATCCGTCATGATTTCGAATGGGAGAGACCAATCAGGTGGCTGAAGGATAGGAGCCACAACAAGTAGATTCTTGAGAGTCTCAAATGATGCAAGACACTTATAATCTACAATGAACTCGTTGTCTTTGGGGAGCAAATTAGTCAACGGTCGGGAAATCTTGTTGAAATCATGAATGAATTGTCGGTAGAAACCGATGTGCCCCAGAAGGGACCGTAACTGTCACAAGTTGGACAGTGGATTGAGTTTCCTGATGATATCCACTTTGGTCGGATCAACCTCCATGTCATGTTGGAGATGATATGACCAAGCACTGTCCCTTGAGTCACCATAAAGTGACTCATCTCCCAGGATAAAACAAGATGGACCTCGATGCATCGCTAAAGGACACGATCTAGGCAGTCAAGACAAGCATCAAACCAATCTCCATAGACCGAAAAGTCGTCCATGAAGTCCTCTAAGAAATCACCCACCATGTACGGGAAAATGGACAAAATGCTCCTTTGGAATGTCGCCGGAGCGTTACATATAGCAAAGGGCATCCGTCTGAAAGCATATATCCCAAACAAACAGGTGAATGTAGTCTTCCCTGGTCTTCAGGCGCAATGGCCACTTTTTGTAGCCAAAGTACCCATCAAGGAAACGGTAATGACTCTTCCCAGCTAGCCTCTCTATAATATTATTAATAAAAGGTAGTGAGAAATGATCCTTCTTGTGGCCTAGTTCAATCGTCTGTAGTCCACAAAGACCCTCCAAGAAGTGGATACCCGGGTAGCTATCTCCTCTCCAGACTCGCTCACAACTGTAGTGATGCCCATCTTCTTAGGCACCATATGTAATGGACTAACCCATTTGGAGTCGGAGACGTGGTAGATAAAATCAGCGCTCCACCAATTCGAGATCTCCTTCATGACAACCTCTCGATGGTTCGGGTTCAGCCGTCGCTGGAACTCGCGTTATGGCCTAGCATCCTCTTCGAGATAGATACGGTGGGAGCATAGGGCCAGACTTATCCCCTGGAGATCAGCTACGCTCTATCCTATCGCCTTGCGGTTCTTTTCAAGAACCTCCATCAAATGAGATTCTTGCTCTCCAGTCAAATCTGCTGAGATAATGATTGGATGCATCTCATGATCGCCCGCTAGGAACCTATACTTCAGCAACTACGGCAAGGGCTTCAACTATGGGCAACTGGGAGCTGGCAAATCTGGCCTCTGAAAAGTCTGAGTGAAGGCGACCAAATCTACATGGGAGAACTCTCGCTGATAATGGAAATCTAGTGTAAACTACTCTGCTAGTGTATATGTGCTATGTATCGGATCAATCTCCACCCTAGCTGCTAGCTCTATAGGAATCAGACACGGTAGCAACTCAAAAACTCTACCCAATCAATGTCTGACTCTGAGGGATCTGAATCACAAGGGAAAGAAACTGCCTCACTATACATAATGCGGTCTACAGCCTCGAATGTGTCCTCTGCCAAGAGTGTGCTCTCCAAGATCTGCTCTGCTGGAATCTGGGAATCTGTGGAGACTGAATGTAACAGGATGGCTCGTGAAACAGGATATGACCAAGCGGCTTCATCATCTGTAATCACAAAATCGCACTCCTGGTGGACGTCTCGCTCGGTCTCTATCATCTACTCTGAATCGCTGAGCTGCTCTGACCAGGTTGAATCTCGTGCTCTGGTTTCGTCGATCATCTCTATTTGTATACTCTCGCCCTCGACGCGAAAGTATAACTTCCCGTTATCATCATCAGACACTGCCTTGCCTGTAGCCATGAATGGGCATCCTAAAATGATGGGGGTATCTATCACAGACTCAAGGATCTCCATGTCCAACACAACGAAGTCAACAGGGAATTTCAGTCCCTGAATTGTGACGACCACCACCTTCAACAACCCCTTCGTCCTCTTGAAAGATCTATCAACAAACTGAAGGACTGTCCTACTCTGTCGAAGAGGGCCAAACTCGAATCGGTTGAGTAAGGCTACCGAAAGTAGGTTGATGGAAGAGATGTTGCCTAATAGGGTCCGATCTAACATCTGCTCATGGATGTGACATCTAACATAGGGAGCTGTTGGGCCAAAGACCTTCAAGGATCGATAATTGATGATGGAAGTCATTTCTATCCCCCAAAATCTTGCGACAAATAAACAAAACTTTTTTTTATTTTTTTGCTACTTATTTACCTGTATAGAGGATAGGATCAAACTCAGGAAGGCTACTATTCCCCAGGGTTATTCAATTAATCGACAAAAAACAATTAAAAGAAAAAGGAAATCTCATAGACAAACTATCCTTGGTTTTTGTGAATTTTTTCTCTTTTTATTTTTTAAATTTTTTTATTTCTATTTCAAAAATAAAGAGTAATAAGCACAAGACAATAAATACGCACACCAACTCTTTTTGTAATTTTCAATTATATCAAAAATGCTCAGAAAAATCCAAAAAAAATATTTTTGTTTTTTAAAGATTTTGAAATGTTTTTGGAATTTTTGTAGAATTTTCATATGTTTTTGTATTTTTCTAAAAATCGAATAGCGGCAAAATGAGAAATAATACACATCCTGGAGTAATTTGCAACTTAAAAATATTTTAAGTGCTCAAAACTCTTGGCAATTATTTTTATGATAAAAAAGGGATAATTATCTACAAACAGAGACTGAAATCAAGATTTTAGGATTTTTGTAGAATTTTTTATGATTTTTATAAGATTTTTAGTACCTTTTAATTTTTTGGGGTTTTATAAACAGTTAATGCACAAAACTTGGAAAGAAATTAAAAGACAATGAAATACAATTACCTAATTTTTTAGAATTATTGGATAATATTCACATTTTTATGAATTTTTGAATTTCTGAATGAGAAAAGACACTGTTTTTTATTTTTAAATAATATTAAATGATGACAAAATGCAATGAAAATTTTATGCTAAAAAGATGAACACATTAGAAGCATAACATGATTTTTCGGAGATTTACTGACCAAAGATAACATTTATTTAAATGAAGCAAACATGTAGTTTAATGTCTGGATAAGTAGGACTGAAATGTAAATAATTTATGTTCTTGAATAAAACATTAACAGATAATAATGTGGTGGGGTGAAAACATAAATTACCCATGTACATGTACGCCGCACACGCTGCTCTGGCTAGAGGGGTCTCCTTGCAATTATTGAAATCACCAGGGGCTCATTTGTAATTTTTCCAAAACAAATGGCCTGGGACTTTTTTGCAAGTCTTAGAATATTCAAGGTTTGACTTGCAAGTTTTCCAAATTTTTTAATGAGGCGTAGGGTTCCCCGCTTCGTTCTCAAGCAACAAACAAGAGGAACATAAGGGGGCAGTCGTAGCCCCTCTCTTCTCTTCCAGACCGCATGACGGCGGTGAGGATGGTAGTCATGGTGGAGGTGATGGGCACAAGGGGGCGCCGCTGCCTCCGTATTCTTCTTCTCCAAGGCATGCGGGGTGTAGCGGTGGCTATGCAGAGGAGGGAGGCGAGGGCCTAGCCACAGGTGGCTGCGGCTGTGGTCGTTGGCGAAGGTGAACGACTCCGTAGTGAACTGGGACGACAACAGTCGGGCGACGATGATGCCTCGCTCGGTGGCTCTCGTGGAGAAGGTTTGATGGACAGTAAAGAAGGGGCCGCGCTCTCGACGGCTGGGTGGAGGGTGTAACACAATGGGAGAGCGGCGGTGGTACTGCAAGACGGAGGTGGCCGCTTGTGTGATCAATGGCAGTCAGCGTCAGACTAGTCGTGCGGGAAAGTCATGTGAACGCTCGCAATGGGCAGAAGCTTTGAGGCGAGCCGCAGGTGGCTACAGACTGTTGGAGAGCTATGCATGATGTCGATGGGGAGCGCGTGCTGATAGGCGAGCCGAGCGACTAAGGTTAAGTAATATCAAAGGTCGTTGCGACCTCAACCACTCGGACCAGGCTCAATCAAGACAAACAGATCACCAACTAAGGAAATCAAGTAATAAAAATGAAGCAAGCGGTCTTGCTAGTTTATTTTACCTGGTATAGCTACCAAGGTCGATCACAAGGAGCATGAGATGACAAGTCTATAAAGTAGCCAGGAAAACTAGAAATGAAAGAAAATTGGTGGTTTTTAATTTTTCAAATTTTTTTATGATTTTTATAATGAGAAAAAGAATAAAGGAAAGCCAAAAAGCAACACTCAAACACTTATTTAAGGGTCCAAAATGCTCAAAAATTCAGAACAAAAATGTTTTTGTGTTTTTAAAATATTAAAATGTTTTTATGAATTTTAAGCGATTTTTCTTATTTTTAACTAATTTTCTAAAAATCAAAGAAGATAAAAATAGTAAGCAATGTACAACTGGGATCTAAAGGCAAATAAAATTAATTAAAATGCCTATAAATCCTAGCAATAATTTTATGTGAAACTACAAAATAAAGTCTACCTACAGAAGAAGAAAACACATTTTTTTATTTTTATGATTTTTTAATGATTTTATAAAATTTTTATGGATTTTATAAATAGGAATGAAACGAAAATTACACAGGAGCTAAAACAACACAAAACAAGTGATCAGGATTTTTTTGCAATTTTTCAAGGTATTTTAATATTTTTAGTTGATTTTCGAAGACAAACAGGAACACTTTTTAAGGGTTTTGAATTTTTAAAAATAATAAATGAAATCAAAACACAACCCAAAAATCACCAAATATCCTACACAGGAGAAGGGGCTATGTGTAAAAATTTCATGATTTTTGGAGCAATTTTGCTATTTATTTAATTAAAAACAAAACACACAGATCACATGGACCAAAATGCAAATAACTTAAGTTATGGGACCAATCAGTAACACGCAATAAAAACCGAGGGACCAAACTGCAATTTCTCCACTAATATCCGCACATGTCGTAAATCAATACTCACAGGGGCATACTTACAAATATGGAAAATAAAGATTTAATTCATATAGAAGATAAGCTTGAGGTACACAATGCAAATAGCCTAAAAAAACACGTGACGACGCATGTGGTTCTACACATGCAAGACTAAAATGTAAATAAGAGAAACCACAGGGACTAGAATGCAAAAAGGTTCAATTGTGATTTTATTTTACAAACTAAAATAGAAACTCAAAAAAAACACAAGTAAGAAAGCGCAATATACCCATGCAGCGGGTGAGACGCGCGTGAGAGGACCCGTGGCGGCCGCTAATGAGGCACGATTGTACGTCTCTGGACTCGTCAGATGTCAGATCTGATGGTTGTCATATGGTCGGCTACGTGGCTTATACGGGGCCGTTAAATCTGACATCTAGCAGCCTGACATATCCTGAGGATGAACAGTTGAGATGAGGTCTGGGAGGTGGACTCGATCGGACGGCGGAGAGGGCCTCTGGAAGAACTGTGTCTAGGAGACCTTCACCCAAGCACCAGAGATGATCCGTAGATCCGATGAAGGATACGAAGGTGCCAATGGGATCGTGGGACCCTTCCACGTCGGATGGTCGGCTCTGATGGGGTAGTTGATAGTCTGTTGGACGTGGCGATGACTGGGACCTGGAAGCACTCCAGCGAAGCTGGCAAAGGCCGATCTAGATGGTCTTTGCGCGCATCAAGTCCTGCACGAGAATGCTCTGACTTAGAGCAATACTTCGATCAGGGTTATTAGGTCTAAAAAATCTAGAACCAACAGTGGATGGAGGGTGGGGCTCCGGCGAAGGTGATAGAGGAGACCGATCTCCTAATCTCGACACGGGGATTGAAGGTCAGGGTGATCAGGATGCGGGAGAGATGAAGGATGAGCGGTTGTGTCGATCTGATTGGATAGATGAGGGAGACGAAGCTCTGACCGGCTGGTCGGAGCTGGCGGAGCGATGGCGGCGTGCAAATGAAGGATTGAGCAAATAAAAGAGCTAGGAACAATCTGAAAGCTACCTGAAGGTCCAAATGAGATACTGAGCTCAGGGGAGGTGAACGATGGGGTTGTCGCCTCGACCACGCTGCGGTTGGCAAAGGAGACTCCTCACAGCAGTTCTCCGGCCACGATAGGTGAGTTGCGGCTACACAGCACCTCTCCGAGAACCATGGGTGGCCTCCTACTTCTGTCACCAAGGCGAAGGGGTCCAGGGTATCAGAAAGGGGTGTAGCGCGAGCTGAGGAGCTAGGAAGAAAATGAATACTTTATAGAGCAGTCCCAGGTAGTCGGAAGAATCGGATCATAGCGCGCGAATCGAGGGGAGGATTCCTAAAGGAAACAATGGGCGAGGATCGTAGATCTTCCCTCAATAATCAGAGCCTCGAAATGATGTGGATGATGGTCGGATCAGGTCTGGATAATTTGGTGAAATGTGCGCAAAAACCGGATCCGCGTGAGGGGGAGTCCGGGAGGGATAGTTGACCAGAGTCAACAATCCTCCTAGACCAATAAGAAAATAGGATGTACAAAAATATTCATAAAATCAATTAAAAATAATAAATGATTTTGAATCTAAAAGTGTACAAAATGAAAAATATTTCTTATTTTCCATACGATTTTTCTGTGATTTTTATTTATTTTGTGAAAAATAAATTATGGTATATAGTGTAATGTGTTATATACAGGTATAAAATACCTATGTATTTTGTACAATTATTTTTAATTTGTTATTTTACACAAATGCTGCAATTTTATATTTTATTTATTTAAATAATAATATTTGAGTATAAAACAATTTTTGTTTTATTTTTATTTTTTATTTACAAGTATAAAATAATTAAGGAGAGATACATATATACATGTATTATATACAAGTGTGAGAGAGAATTTTATATCATTTTTATTTTTAAGTTATTTTTCTATTTTTTGTTTGTTTTTGAGAAATATATACAAGGAAATAGAAATACCTTTTTATTTTTATTTTTGTTAAAATAAAATATATACATAGATGATATATATCAGTACAAGGTAGAGTGGCCCTATCTCCCTCTACTTATTTTATTTGGCGATCAGGCCCATACTGGGCCCTCTCTTTGGTTTGGGTCACTAAATATTTATTCTAAATATTTCCTTCTTTTTCTTTTATTCTTTATTCTTTTATTTTTGCACAAATACATGCTAATTGTGGAATATTAATACATGCATGCTTATTGCTAAATTATTTTATTTACAACTATTTACATGATGCTTTGCCAAGATAATTAGCTAAAATAAAAGAATAAAGAGTGATGAATGAGGCTTCATCACCCCCTATACTTTACTTTTGCTAGTCCCTTAGCAAACACTTATTTGAAAAAAGAAGTGAAAAGAAAAGAAAAGGAAAAGAAAAAGAAGGAGAACCAAGGTTGATTATTAAACATGCCTTCATTAAATTGAATTGTGGAGCTCAGTCAAACCTTTGGATTATTAGTTTGTCAAAACCATATTTGGACTTAGGTTTAATACATAACATCCTTTAAGTTCCACCAATCTATGGTCAAGACTCCTCAATAATCCAGTTCAGAACAAGTCTACAAACACAAACTCCAATGACTATGAATCTTTTCTTCTACTGTTTAAGTGATATGTAGCTCCCCACCTCAGAAATGACAAAGTAACAGCCCCCTCAACAAGGTAGATCTAATGCCCCAGTCTGGTAGCTCTTTCCTCGAGTAGCGGTGTATTCCCTTCTAAGTTCAAGTGCAACAGGCTCAAGAAGAGGAGGAAGAAGAGAATGGACCATGGCCAGTGTATCCATGTATCCTAATGAGCCCAACCAGTGTAGTTAAGTCTCCTTGCTGCAAGCTTCATGAGATGAGAATGGGTAACATAGGCTTTGCTTTATTAGGCTATTTACATGTCGGTGGGTATTTCATTTTCTATTAGACCCGCCATCTTTTTGGATTTTTTCTTTCTTTTGCACATTTTTTTGAGGTGCATATGTACACCATATCTACATGGTGCAACATATATACATAAGGAGTTTTTCTTCTTGAGCCAGTAAACTATCCCTCTTTTGAAGCATTATTGCAATCCACAACTCTTGTCTTTAGGCCTCAATACCGCTAGACCAAGTTGAGATGAATTTCCTTCACTAAAAGAAGATGAAAGGTTCCGCCTAGAAGTACTAACCTCGTACGCTACCCCAAGCTAAAGATGACTGCCTCCTCACAACCTCATCCATAGAGAGCTATGTGTAAGGTGTTGGTGCAAGTAAAGCCATCATCTGTGAGAGTCATGCATGCGTTGTTAAGTGTTCTACTTAGGCTCATCAAGATGATATAGCCCAGTGGACTCAAAGAATTAAGTCCTAAATAGACCTGAAAAGTCTTAACCCTAAGCACTATAAGGTTCCTCATAAAATTAGGTGGATTAAGGTCTTAACCCAGCTCCATTTTCCAATTTAATTCCAGGCTAGTTTAAATGTCAACTATGATTCAGAAAAATTGTACAAGTATATAAAAATGTTTTTATTAAACTTTTGAAAATGTGCAAAATTTTTGAAAAATGTTTGAATGAATGAATGCATGGATGCAGAAGTTTTGCAAACTATTTACACACATATACACAAGGGTTTTTGCAAAAAAAATTTCTTTTCAAACATTTTACAAAAGTTTTGTACTATATACATAATTTTGATATCAAATTATTTATAAACTCTTTACACACAAAATATTTTTACAAACGTTTGTACAAAAATAATTTTATAAATAGCTATGTATGTGCAAGAAAGAATTTTATGTACAAGAAAAACTTTTAAAATTTTTATGGGTTTTCGGATAAAGGATTTTAGCCATTATAATTTATTAACACACTCACACTAAGTACGAGTAATGGCTAAAGTATATATGAAATATATACTACACCCCCCCATACTTAGCTCGAACGATGTCCTCATAGTGGATCAAGAGCGATGAAGAAGACATAACTCGTACTTAATATAGGGAAGTGAAAAGGAATGGTATACTACAACGACGAACCAAAAAAATAGAATGGAAAAGAATCTCGATGTCTTCCCTATACTTAGGATCAAGTAATCCAAAGTATAATAGACTGTACACAAAAGAGAAATCCGAGTGGAAGGATTTACAGGGTCTACCTCCCCTATACTTAGGGTAAAATATCCCTAAGTATAGGAAATAAAACAGAGGTAAAAAGAATCAAAAGAAAAATCAAAAGTCCGACACTCACATATACCTAGGGTAAAGTACACCCTAAGTATAGCATAATCTTAAGATGAAAATCATGTGTTGGACTGAAGAATGGTATGATATGGACATCTACATCTATACAAGACGAAAGATAGTAATAATCAAGCGTGAGATGCAATAGATGTGAGTCAAAGGCCACATCTCATGCAAAATGAATCGGGACGACGTCAATGACCAGTGGCTCATGATCTAGATATGGTTTGAGCCGTTGCCCGTTAACACGATAGATAGAATCAGATGACATCTCAGATATGTCAATGCTTCCATTGTCATATACCTTTCAGACCAGATATGGTCCCTTCCATTTGCTCTATAACTTCCCTAGAAATAATCCAAGCCTAGCATCAAACAACCATACTCTTGATCTGTCTCAAACAGCTTGTGGCTGATATGAGAATCATTCCACTCCTTCACTCTCTCCTTGTATTGTAGGTTGCTCAAAAAGGTTGTATCTCTAAGCTCCTCCAGGGCTGCCAATTCTGCCCTCCTCTGATCTCCTACACTCACTGGATCCAATAATATGTATGTAACAGCCCGAAGTGACTTATGCCTAATCTCAACAGGTAAATGGCAGGGCTTGCCATAAATGAGGCGAAAGGAAGATGTACCCAAAGGAGTCTTGAAGGAAGTCCGATATGCCCACAAGACCGAGTCCAAAAGCTGTGACCAATCCTTTTGGTCAGGGCAGACCACCTTCTGCAATATTGTCTTGATCTCCCTGTTCGACACTTCAGCAAGACCATTGGTCTGAGGATGATATGGAGTGGCTATTCGATGGTCAATGTTGAACTCGCTAGAAAGGGCCTTTACCTTGTCATTGATGAAATGAGACCCCCCGTCTAATATCAACACTCTAGGTACCCTAAACCATGAAATGATATTCTTCCTCAAAAATCTGCATACAGTCCTAGCATCTGCGGTTTGGGCGGGGATGGCCTCAACCCAACGACTAAATCAACGGCCAACAAAATGTACTCAAATCCCTGACTCTTAGGGAATGGACCCATGAATTCGATGCCCATGAGTTAAAAACCTCACAAAAGTGAATGGGTTGCGCCGGCATCATATCACGCTATCCACAAGTGCCGTTCCTCTTACAGTCTATACACCTCTTCACGAATTCATCAAAATCCTTGAATTGGGTAGGCCACATAGGTCTGATTGGAGCGCTTTCTATGTCGTTCTCCTCCCAGAGTGATGTCCTTCTGCCTTAAGCTTGTGGCAGTAAGTGAGGATGCTATGGTGCTCCTCCAGAGGATTACACCGACGCCAGATGCTATCCCCTCCTTCATGGTAAAGGACGTGATACTCCCAATCGTATAACGTGGCCATCGCAAGGAAGGTCTCAAGTTGCTGCTTGGGACAACCTTGTGGAACTTTCTTGGCAACAAGATAGTTCACAATGTCCGCTTACCACGGGAGCGAGGTGATAGCAAGGATCACCTCATCTGGGAAGGTCTCAGATATGGGATCAGTCTGCTCAGATTCCTCAAGAAACTCTAATCGAGAGAGATGATCCGCCGCCACATTCTTGACTCCAAGCTTATCCTTAATATCAATATCAAATTTCTGGAGTAGAAGTATCCATCTAGTCAGTCTCGCTTTGGCATCCTTCTTTGTCATGAGGTACCTGATGGCGGTGTGATATATAAAGATAGTCACTTTCGATCCAATGATGTAAGATTTGAACTTATCTAGGGCAAATACTATGGCTAGCATCTCCTTCTCATTGACAGTATAGTTCCACTGCGCGGCATCCAATGTACGGCTAGCGTAGTGAATGGCAATTGGCACTCCATCCCTCCTCAGTCCCAGCACGGTCCCTACGGCAAAATCGGAAGCATCCGTCATGATCTCAAATGGAAGAGACCAATCAAGCGGCTGAAGGATAGGAGCCTCAACAACTAAACTCTTGAGAGTCTCAAGTGATGCAAGACACTTATCATCCACAATGAACTTGGTGTCTTTGGTCAGAAAATCAGTCAACGGTCGGGAAATCCTGCTGAAATCATGAATGAAGCATCGGTAGAAACCGACGTTCCCCAGAAAAGATCGTAACTGTTGCAAGTTAGAGTGTGGACTGAGTTTCCTAATGATATCCACCTTGGTCGGATCAACCTCCATGCCCCTGTTGGACTTGATATGACCAAGTACCATCCCTTGAGTCATCATAAAGTGATTCCTCTCCTAATACAACACAAGATGGACTTCGATGCATCGCTGAAGGATGCAGTCTAGGCAGTCAAGACAAGCATCAAACCCATCGCCATAGACCAAAAAGTCGTCCATGAACACCTCCAAGAACTCACCCACCATGTCTGAGAAGATGGACAACATGCACCTTTGGAATGTCGATGGAGCATTACATATAGCAAAGGGCATCCGTCTGAAAGCATATGTCCCAAAGGGACAGGTGAATGTGGGCTTGTCCTAGTCTTCGGGCGCAATGACCACATGGTTGCAACTGGAGTACCCGTCAAGAAAGCAGTAGTGACTCTTCCCTTCTAGCCTCTCTATAATCTTATCAATAAAAGGAAATGGGAAATGTTCCTTCTTGGTGGCCTATTCAATCGTCTGTAGTCCATACAGACCCTCCAAGAAGTGGGTACCTGGGTAGCGATCTCCTCTCTAGACTCACTCACAACTTTAGTGATACCCATCTTCTTGGGCACCACATATAATAGACTAACCTACTTGGAGTCAGAGATGAGGTAGATAAAATTGGTGCTCCACCATTTCGAGATTTCCTTCATGACAACCTCTCGAAGGTCCGGGTTCAACCACCCCTGGAACTCACGTGATAGCTTTGCATCCTCTTCGAGATAGATATGGTTGGAGCACAAAGCCGGACTTATCCCGTGGAGATCAGATACACTCCATCCTATCGCCTTGCGGTTCTTTTGAAGAACCTCCATCAAACTAGATTCTTACTCTCCAGTCAAATCTGTTGAGATAATGACTGGGTGCATCTCATGCTCGCCCGTAAGGAACCTATGCTTCAGTGACTATGATAAGGGCTTCAGCTCTGGGCAACTGGGAGATGGCGGATATGGCCTCAGAAAAGTCTGAGTAAACGCAACCAAATCATCATGGTAGAACTCTCGCTGATCATGACAATCCGGTGAAGACTGCTCTGCTGGTGTGTCTGTACTTTGAATAGGATCAATCTCCACCCTAGAAGCTGGCTCTATAGGAATTAGACATGGAATCAACTCATCAAATTCTGCCCAATCAAACTCTGACTCCGAGGTATCTGAATCTGAATCAAGAGAAATATCAACTGCCTCGCTTTCCTGAATGCGGTCTACATCCTCGAATGTGTCCTCTGCCAAGAGTGTGCTCTCCAAGCTCTCCTCTGTTGGAATCTGGGAATCAGGATATGAATGTGAGATGATGACTAGTGAAACGGGATCTGTCCAAGCGGCTTTATCATCTGTGATGACAAAATCGCACTCCTAGTGGATGTCTTGCTCTATCTCTGTCATCTACTCCGAATCGTTGAGCTGCTCCGAGCAAGCTAAATCTCACGCTCTAGTCTCATCGATCGTTTCTATTTGTATAATCTCTCCCTCGACACGAAAGTATACCTTCCCGCTATCATGATCAGACACTGCCTTTGCTGTGGCCAAGAAAGGGTGTCCTAGAATGATGCGGGTATCAGTCACAAACTCAGGGATCTCCATGTCCAACACAACGAAGTCCACGGGAAATTTCAGGCCCTAAATTGTGACGACCACATCCTTCAACAAGTCCTTTGATCTATTGACAGATCGATCAGCAAACTGAAGGACTGTCCTACTCTGTCGAAGAGGGACAAACTCGAATCGGTCGAGTAAGGCTGCCGGAAGTAGGATGATATAAGAGTCGCTGTCTAATAGAGTCCAATCAAACCTCTTCTCATGTATGTGACATCTAACATAGGGAGCTCCTGCATCTGGCCTCTTGGCTGGCGGACGGTTCTGGATGGCGAAGTAGGTGGCACGAGTGAGCACATGGATCTCTGAAAGATGGTTCCTCGTCTTCCTGCGAATAGTGGTTTTTTCTCTAAGGTTCCTCTGGAAGAGAGGGATGTACTCCAAGGCCTCCTGTAGAGTCAGCTGAATCTGAATCTATTTATCATCTGCGGGCTGAACACTAGCTGCTGAGATTTTTTTGGATTTTCTTTTTAGTTCCCTTAGCCAAGCGGAGTGCTTGAGGGAAGGGGATGGCTAGGCCCTCCTCAGATGGAGGGCTAGGGTCGGGTCCCTGCTGCTGTGGCAAGACAGAATCCATACATATATCTCCAGGCATCATAGATGGACTCATAAATAAAGAACCCTTTCCTTTTTTAGATTTTCCATAAAAGTCCAGAGATAAAAAAATAGAAGGAAATGCAACAGGAATATAATGGGCAGCCTCAGTACCACTCGCGACATCTGGACTTGTGACATCAGCACTGCACTCTGGCTCAACATCATCATCTCTGGTGGCATCAGCACCGCCTCCTACATCTGATGAAGTGACGGTGTCGGTACCATCATTTGGATCTACATCCTTGGTGGCATCAGCATCACCGTCATCAACATCATCATCATGAGCGGCATCAGCACCGCTCTCCTCCTCGTCTAGCGCTCCTAGGTCTGCATGTAGTCGTCGCTAATATGAGGCGCCACCGACTAGCATCCTACCGCTCCTATGTGTAATAAAGTCAGCATTAAACGTATATGCAGAAATATCACCAAGTGATTCACTAGGAGTGGTAACCTCTGTAAACTCTACCTTCTCAGACTTGCTCTTCAGATTGTTCGGATTCGGCTCGATCTGAGCGGGTACGGTGGCCTTGCCCTTCACTATCTCCCTCATCTCCTCACAGAACTCATCCATCTCCCACCTGAATACAACCTGCTGATCGGAGATAAGGTCTGCTAAATCGTATAAAGCTGGGTTCTCATAGGCAGGCCCATGAGAATAGGATGGGTGGCCTCTCTGAAAGTGAGGTTGCTGCTGCTGCGAAGGGTGAGGGGATACTTGTGAGAGAACTGTTGAGGCTATTGTTGCTGCCTCAGTGGCTATCCCTGCTGATAGGGACGAGGACCGTGCTGGTACTGTGGTTGTGGCTGTAGGAACTAGGGTTGTTGCTGCTGCTGGCTGTACTGGCCACCCTTAACTGGTGGCTGCTGTTGGGATGAGGAACCTCTGGTTGACAACGGAATCTGAGATGATCTCGTCGGATCCCAGGCTGAGATCGGTCATACCAACTCCTGCTGACTTCCATCAACGGCTCTTTCTCGTAAGTGGGTGGGGGAAGAACTGCCATCGGCTAATCCGACCAGTATACCACAATCTGAGTGTCCGGAGACGATGGTATATGGACATACTACTGTTGCTGCTACTGGAACGGCTCCGCCTGTATGTGATGCACCTGTCGGTAGTAGGCGGAGGGTTGGGTCAAGCTGTTGCTGCTGGGATCTGCCTGTGACCTAAGACGAGGCTGAGGAGCCATCTGTGGCTCCTGGATACATATGATTTGGGTCTTCAGGTCACTCAACGTCTGTGCCATCTGATCTATCTGAGACATGTCCTGGCACTTCTTCTTCTCCATGATCTCGATTCGGTCCAGCTTCTCGCTGATAATCCCCATATTAGCGACCATGACTTTTCCTGTGCTGCAGCTGCTAATGATGTAGAAGGACCTACATCGACCCGTGCTATCCTCTGATAGGACATGAGCTATGGTGTGGGCTTCCCCTGTGTATAGAGACGGGTCTGGGACATAAACAAGTGATCAGGATTTTTTGGAATTTTTCAAGGTATTTTAATATTTTTAGTTGATTTTCTAAAATAACTAGGAACACTTTTTAAGGTTTTTGAATTTTTAAAAATAATAAACGGAATCAAAACACAACCCAAAAATCACCAAAATTCCTACACAGTAGCTGGGGCTACGTATCAAAATTTCAAGATTTTTGGAATAAATTTTCTATTTATTAAATAAAAAACAAAACACACATATCATAGGGACCAAATTGCAAATAACTTAAGTTCTAGGACCAATCAGTAACATGCAATAAAAACCTAGGGCCCAAACTACAATTTCTCCACTAATATCAGCACATGTTGCAAATCAACACTCATAGGGGAATACTTGCAAATATAGAAAATAAAAATTCAATTCATAACAGAAGATAAGCTTGGGGTACACAAAGCAAATAACCCAAAAAGATACGTGACGACGCATGTGGTTCCACACAGGCAGGACTAAAATGTAAATACGAGAAATCACAGTGACTAGAATGCAAAAATGTTCAACTGTGATATTATTTTACATACTAAAAAAGAAACTCAAATAAACGCTTGTAAGAAAGTGCAATATACCCATGCAGCGCATGAGAGGACGTGTGGCGGCCGCTGATGAGGCGTGATCGTGCGTCTTTGGACTCATCAGATGTTAGATCTGACGCCTGTCAGATGGTCGGCAACATGGCTGGTACGGGGCCGTTAGATCTGAAATCTAACGACCTGACATCTGTCGAGGATGAACGGTTGAGATGAGGTCTGAGAAGTGGACTCGATCGGACGGCGGAGAGGGCCTCTGGAAGAACTGCGTCTGGGCGACTTTCACCGGAGCACCAGAGATGATCCGTAGCTCCGATGAAGGATCTGAAGGCACCAATGGGACCGTGGGCCCCTTCCGCATCGGATGGCAAGATCTGATGGGGTAGCTGATGGTCTAATGGACGTGGCAAAGACTGGCACATGGAAGCACTACGGTGAAGGTGGCAAAGGGCGATCTGGATGGTCTTCACACACGTCAAGGCCTGCACGAGAAAACTCTGACTCGGAGCAATACCCTGGGTCGCGGTTATTAGGTCTGAAAAAAAACCAAGAAGCGACGGAGGATGGAGGATGGGCCTCTGGCGATGGTGACAAAGGAGACCGATCTCCTAATCTCGACACGGGGATCGAAGATTAGGGTGATCAGTATGTGGGAGAAGATGGAGGGCGAGCGGGTGCGTAGATCTGAAGGGATAGATGAGTGTGACGAAGCTCCGAACAGCTGGTCGGAGCTGGTGGAGCGACGGTGTCGTGCAAATGAAGGATTGAGCAAATAAAAGATCTACGAACGATCTGAAAGCTACTTGAAGGTCCGAATGAGATCTTGAGCTCTAGGGGAGGTGAACGACGAGGTTGTGGCCTCGACCACGTTGCGGTTGGCGAAGGAGGCCCCTTGCAGCAGTTCTCCGGCCACGATAGGTGAGCTGCGGCTAAACAGCACCTCTCCGAGCACTAAGGGTGGCCTCCGACTGCTGTCACCTAGGCGAAGGTGTCTAGGGTATCAGAAAGGAGTGCAACACAAGCTGAGGAGCTGGGGAAGCAAATGAAGACTTTATAGAGCTGTCCGAGGTAGTCGGAAGAATCGGATCATAGCGTGCGAACCGAGCGGTAGATCCCTAAAGGAATCAACGGGCACAGATCATGGATCTTCCCTCGATAATCGGAGCATCGAAACAAAGTGGATGGTGGTCGAATCAGGTCTGGATAATTTGGTGGAAAGTGCTCAAAAACCGGATCCACATGAGAGGGAGTCTGGAAGGAATAGTTGACTGGAGTCAACAATCCTCCTGGACCAATAAGAAAATATGATGTACAAAAATATTCATAAAATCAATTAAAAATAATAAATGATTTTAAATCAAGAAGTGTAAAAATGAAAAATATATGTTATTTTCCAAACTATTTTTTTGTGATTTTTATTTATTTTTATGAAAAAGGAATTATGATATATACAGTACAATGTATTATATACATGTATAAAATACCTATGTATTTTGTACAATTATTTTTAATTTGTTATTTTTACATAAATTCCACAATTTTAAATCTTATTTTATTTACAAAATAATATATTGAGTATAAATCAATTTTTGTTTTATTTTTATTAATTATTTACAAGTAAAAAATAATTAAGGAGAGATACATATATACATGTATTATATACAAGTGAGAGAGAGAATTTTATTCTATTTTTATTTTTATTTTATATTTATAATTTTTGTATGATTTTGAGAAATAAATACAAGGAAATAAAAATACTTTTTTTTATTTTATTTTTGTAAAAATAAAGTATATACATAGATGATATATATAAGTGCAAGGTAGAGTGGACCTATCTCTGTCTACTTATTTTATTTGGCAATCAGGCCCATACTGGAACCTCTCTAGGGTTAGGGTCACTCAATATTTATTCTAAATATTTCCTTCTTTTTCTTTTGTTCTTTATTCTTTTATTTTTGCACAAATACATGCTAATTATAGAATATTAACACATGCATGCTTATTGCTAAATTATTGTATTTACAACTATTTACATGATACTTTGCCAAGATAATTAGCTAAAATAAAAGAATAAAGAGTGATGAATGTGGCTTCATCTTGCGTGAGCGGGACGGAGGATGGCAGTAAGGGCTCGCGCGGTGGCTGGTGATAGAGGAGTCGTGTGTGGGTGGCTGTCGTCGGTCGGGCGGCGCACGACCGCTGGTTGAGGATGGCGCTGACCATTTTTTATTTTTTTATTTTAAATTGTAAATAGAAACACAGAGCAATTTTTTGTATTATTATATGATTTGTTATTTTTTAATTCCTGCAACACAAATGTTAGGAAAAGAGAAAATACTATTTCTTATTTTTATATTTTTTATTTATAAACAAAATTTGGACGCGAGCATGATGACTCGATCCAAAATTAAAACGGAAGATGTGAATGGGGATCCGGCAAAAAATGAAAGAATCGAATCCGAGTCTATGGCTACCGTGTGTGGTCGGGGTTGAGAGATCGTTGAGGATAGAAAAGAACGTGTAGAGGTTGAGAAAGTGAGATGAGAACTCGAGTCGGTGGCGATTAAATTGTGATGGATTTTAAAATCTAAATAAAAAAATTACCGGTAAAATAAAGACACTAAAAATTAAACTGAGATTAATCTAGGATAAAAATAAGAAGAAAATATCGATGGATCTCACCTTAGGAGCGAAAATGACCGTGATCACCTCGACGAAGGCCAATGCGTTGTCACCGGACGACTCAGAGTCTAGGCACCTTTCTCGATAAGAAGATCTCCGAGATCGGGCTCCTCTTACCAAGATTGATCTAGTTGGAATGATGGAGAAGGAGCCATATAAATAGAAATGACGGAGAACGAAATTTGAATTTTTGAATTTTTGAATTTTTGGTTGAAAGATAAGAGAGATGAAAATTGAAATGAGATAAAGATAAGGAAAGATAAAACTTTTTGCAAAATTAACTATTTTTTTTATTTTCGTCGTTTTATTTATTTTAATAAGAAATGTTATTTTTTTATTTTTTTATGGTGGTTAATTAAGAATAGAAACTATATACATAACTATATACATAAATGACATTATATACATGGGTAAATGAGGAAATTAGCTTTTTTGTTTTAAAAATTTTTATTAATTTTTTTATTTTTATTATTAATAATTAGTAAAAATATTTACAAATATATACAAATATAATATGTACAAAATACATGGGAAAATTGCACAAACCATACCGGAAAACCAACTTTTTACTCGTAACTCCAAAAATTATAAAATCACGGCCATTTAAAAGATAATTTAATATATAATCCAATGGATGCGAGATTGGTTCAATTTGAATTCATATGGAGACAGAATTGGTATTTCAATTAGTTCTTATTGGCTTTTTCCAAGTGTGGTTGCTTTTATTCTGTACATGATTTAATTGTGCAATTATTTTTATTAGTTAGAACACATTTTTATTTACAACTTGGTTTTGAAAGTTATTTGATTTGAGGTCAATTAATGTAGAAATAAAATAGTGAAGTATACAAATATACACAACACACAATTTCTTTGGATTTTCTAATTGAGGACCCTATCTTCCCCAACTTAATTCCTGGTCGATCATGTCAACTCTTGACCTTCTCTCGGGGTTTGGGTAAGCCTATATCTATTACATATATACAATCTTCCTTTTTTTATTTTCTTTTTTTATGTTTCCTTTATTTATTTATTTATTTTAGGTTAAAATGGTAAGAAGTATACAATATTTATACACAAATGCAAGTTAGTAAGAATATGGAGTTAGTGTTATATACAGGTATTTTATAAGGGATTTTAAGCAAAAATAAATGGATAATGATGATGAATCGTAGATTCATCATCCCCCTATGCTTTACCTTTGCTAGTCCCTTAGCAAACACTTGATTGAAAGAATAAGTGAAGAAAAAGAAAAAGAAAGCAAAAATAAAGAAAGTTGGACGATATTGAGTATTATACTTATCTTCATAAAATTGTAGTTTGGAGCTCTGTCAGACCTTTGGATTATTAGTGTGTCTGAAGCTTAATGGGAGATGGATTTAAAACCTAATAGCCTCTAAGTTCCATAGGACTCCTATTCAAGTCTCCTCAACAGTCAGGTCAGAACAAGTTACTTACACCAATTCTTATCACTATGAATCTTTTACTTGTATAGTGTAAGTGAGGTATAGCTCCCCATCTCAAAAGTAGCAAAGAAATAGCCTCCCTCAACAATGTAATTCTAGTTCCCTGGTCTTGCAACTCTTTCCTTGAGAAGCGGAGATATTCCCTTCTAAGTTCAAGTATAACCAGCTCAAGAAGAGGGGATGGAGAAAAGAATGGACGCTAACCAATGTAGCTACCTATCCTTGGATGCATGACCAGTGTAGCCAAGTCATCCGTTGCAAGCTTACAAAAAATTATCTTTGAAACTCTTATTTACTTTTTTTATCCTTGTATATACATTCCGACATGCATTTTACTTTTCAATCAGGCCTGTCCACTTTTAGTGATTCTGCATTTTTCCATTTTTTTTGAAAGAATATACAAGATGCAGCATGTACATAAGGAGTTTTTCTTCTTGAGACAGTAGACTATCCCTCTCTTGAAGAATTATTGCAACCCCACAGCATCCTGTCTTCAGAACTCCACGCCACTAGACCAGGTTGAGATGCACCTCCTTCCCTAGAGGAAGACGAGAGGTTCCACCTAGATGTACTACCCTCGTATGCTACGCCAAGACAAAAGATTCTACCTCCTAACTACCTCATCCATGAAGAGCTACGTGTAGAGTGCTTGTCCAAGATAAGCCACGATCTGAAAGAATCATGCGTGTGTTGTTAAATGTTCTACTTAGACTGATCACGATGACATGTGAACATAGTCTTATTGACTCAAAGAATTAAGTCACTAGGACCTGAAAAGTCTTAACTCCATTTCTTATAAGGTTCCTCTGAAATTAAGCGAATTAAGGCCCAACTAAGCTCCATTCTTCAATTTTATTCTAGACATAGTTTAAATGTCAATACTATCCTGAAAAATGCACATGCAAATGCAAGAAAATATGTACAATGCAAACAAAGTATTTTTTTGAAAAAAAAATGATGCACATGTGAACAGAACATTAAAAAAAACAATTTTCTTATTTTGAACTTTTGATTGATTTTTTTGAGAAAAATGCAGATGTAATAGAAAGGTTTTTTTAATTATGCAAGTTTTATAGATTTTTGGTTTTGTAACTTTTTTTAAAAGGAAAAAGGGTTAGTAAAATATATACAAGTATATACAAGAATTTTTTTTGTTTTCTTCTTTTAGTTTTCTTCTCTTTATTTGTGTTTTTATTTTTTTTTGTTTTTTGGTTGGTTTTTTACACACGTGGATTTTACAAAATTATATACATATCCCCCCAAATAAACATATTTAAAAATACAGGTTATGTCTAAAGTATAAGCGAAAAAGGAAGACATAACTCGTGCTAAGTATAGAAAAGTGAAAAGACTCCTATGCTACAATGACTCAATGAAAAGATAAAAGGAAGAGAAGTTGGTGATCCCCCCTATACTTAGAATCAAGTAATCGTAAGTATAGTAAGGTGTACAAATTGGTAACACCGATGAAGAGAATATATAAACTAAAAAAGACGATATGAACAACATCACCTCCTATACTTATGGTAGAGTATCCCTAAGTATAAGCAACAACAAGAGTGACGAACAGCATGAATATGAACAACACAAATAATTCACCCCCACTATCCTTAGGATAAAGAACATCCTAGATATAGCATATATACACACGGAAAAGGGGTGAATGATAAAACGGAAGAAGAAAGAGTGAAACGAAAGGATATACAAGAGGAGTGGATGATCATGTATCAGACGCAGAAGATTGAATCAAAAGGTCATCATCTGATACCATAGATATCGAATCAACGGCGGATAGGAATGTATCATGATCTAGATATGGCTTCAGCAATTGTCCGTTCACAACAAATGGCTGTACATAGATGACAACCTAGATATGACAATACTCCCATTGTCACGCACAACTCTCACGATGAACGGTCCTAACCACTTGCTTTTCAATTTTTCTGGAAACAACTTCAACTTAGCATCAAATGACCAAACTTTCTAATCAGGGGAGAAAGTCTTTCTTCGAATGTGTTTATCATACCAGCATTTGACTTTCTCCTTGTACATAAGTGAGTTATCATATGCAAAGTCTCGGAATTCCTGTAATTTGTTCAAATCCTACTTCCTGTTCTTTCATGCCTTCTTATAATCTAAATTGCATACATAGAGTGCCCATAAATATTTCTGAATTAATTCCACTAGCAGGTGGCAAGGCTTTCCATACACCAATCTGTAGGGAGATATACCCAAAGGAAACTTGTACACCGTCTGATAAGCCCATAGAACTAAATAAAGCATCTAGGACCAATTCTTCCTATCTAGACGTACAAGTTTTTACAATATCATCTTGATCTCCCTATTTGAAATTTCTTCCAAGCCATTAGTATGAGGGTGGTAAGGAGATGCAACTATGTGCTCAATGGCGTACTCCTTCACAAGCTTTTTTAGTTCTCTATTAATGAAATGGCTTCCCCCATCTGAAATCAGTATTTTGTAATACTAAACCGCACAATAATAAGGTCCTTGAGAAAGGAACACACTGTACGACTATCTGCGGCTCGGGTGGAGATAGCTTCCACCCATCGACTAACATAATCCAAGCAGGATGTACTGAAATCCCTAACTGACAGGAAATGGGCCCATGAAGTCTATACCCCAAGCATCAAAAACATCAGAAATCTGTATATATCTTAGGGGCATGGTATCTTTGGAACCAACAATTCCTCCCATAATCTGAGAATCAGTACAACCTTGGACATACTCTGTAGCATTCTTAAATAATGTGGGCCACCATAGGCAACTCTGTAAAACCTTTGTTGCAGTGTGTTTCCCCGATTGATGCCCACCAGATTCTAGTTTGTGATAGTGTTCAAGTGCACTGGTGTGTTCCTCCTGAGGAATGCACCTTCTCCAGATACAATCCGCACCCTCATGAAATAGGTACGTATCCTCCCATTGGTAATAATGAATCACTCATAGAAATCTGTCTACCTTGTACTTCGGCCAATCTTGTGGAACTTTCTTGCAGACAAGATAGTTCACAATATCAACATACAATGGGAGTGAGTCCACAGACAAATGGCCTCATATGGAAAGGTTTCGGAAATAGGAATCATATTCTGCTCAGTCGTCTCTGTATATGTGATACGGGAAAGGTCTGCCACAACGTTTTTCACTCCAGGTTTATCTCGAATCTCTAAATCAAATTCCTAGAGAAGAAGGATCCATCTGATAAGGCGTGGTTTGGCATCCTTCTTTGCCTAAAAATATTGTATGGCTGTGTGATCCATGTACACAATAACGTGTGAAGCGATGAGGTAAGATCTGAACATTTCTAGCCCAAACACAACTGCTAACATCTCCTTCTCTATAACTGTATAGTTCTGTTGTGCTTCATCTAGAGTCTTGCTAGCATAGTGTATAGCAAATGGTATCCCATCCCTTCTTTGTCCTAAAACAGCTCCAACTGCGAAATCTGATGCGTCTGTCATGATCTCGAAAGGAGGAGACCAATCAGGTGGGTGTAAGATATGGGCACTAGTAACCATCTCTTTTATCTGATTGAATGCAAGTAGGACTTACTCATCGACAACAAAATCAATCTCCTTACATAGACGATCAATCAAAGGTCTGGCGATTTTGCTGAAGTCCTTTATGAATCGCCTATAGAATCCTGCGTGTCCCAAAAAAGACCTCAACTGCTTGAAATTCTACAGTGGCTCTAACTTGGAAATCACATCAATCTTAGCCAGATCAACCTCTATACCATGTTTGGAGATGACATGGCCCAATAAAATCCCATTAGTCCCCATAAAGTGACTCTTCTCCCACAATAGTACTAGGTTTACCTCACAGCAACATTGAAGAACTCTGTCTAAATGAGCAAGACATGTGTCAAAACTATCCCGTAGACCGAGAAATCGTCCATGAATACTTCAAGAAAATTACCCACCATGTCGGCAAAAACAACCAACATACACATTTGAAATGTAGCGGGGCCATTACACAATCCAAAGGGCATCCGTCTAAAGGCGTAGGTGTTAAACATACAAGTGAAAGTAGTTTTCTCCTGATCGTCATGAGCGATAGCAACTTGGTTGTATCCCGAGTACCCATCCAAGAGCAAAAGAACTCTTTCTCTGCCAACCTTTAAATAATCTGATCAATAAAGGGTAGTGGAAAGTGATCCTTCTTGGTAGCTGAGTTCATACATCGATAATCTACACAGACACGCCATGAAGTAGGTATCCAGGTCAGAATCTCCTCACCATGGTCATTCTTTATGATCATAATCTCGGATTTCTTCGTGACCACATGTTAAGGGCTGACCCACTTGGAATTCGATATGGGATATACAAAGCTAAAATCACACCATTTCTTGATCTCCTTCATGACATCCTCCCTTAGATTTGGATTTAGACATCGCTGACATTCACGGGAGGGTTTATAGTCATCGTTTAGGTAGATATGATGCGAGCACAACGCTGGATTAATCCCACGAAGATCCGAGATATTCCATCCTATGGCCTTGTAGTTTCTCTCATGAACCTCTAGCACGTGAGGTTCTTGTTCAATGGTCAAATGTGAGTTGAGGATGACCGAAAACATTTGAGGGGGATCTGCAAGAATGCATATTTCAACGTTGATGGTAAAACCTTGAGATCAGGTGGAGTATGAATAGGCTCTGCAATAACTTCTGCTACTGTATTGGTAGACGGTATGTGATCTGTGCTCTGTAGACTATGAACCATGGCTACTGATAGCTCACCAAATTAAGTATCTGATAGATTTATAATGAATGATCTCTGCTTAGAAAGGAAGGGCTCATCAGGACGTTCAATATTCTTATCAATTAACGGCTCAGATATCTCGGCAATAATCTCAGAAAGATGTCTCTCAATTGTGCATATATTAGGAAATTCAACGAATGGCTCAGATATCTGGACCTCAGAACTCTGCTCAAATTGCTCATCGGCAACTATCTCAATTGGACCATCAAGGGAACCCATGTCGAATGTTCTTTTTAGAGAGTCATTTTGGGAAAGGAACTCCTGGGTATCTATAAAATCTGTGAAAAGATCTGTCTCTCTAACTTCAGCAAGAAAATCACAATCATATGGCTCTGATATAACTTTCTCTGTATCATCTGTTGTTGGTAGCGACGATGTTCTAAGATCAGAGATCATCTCAATTTTCACCTTGTCACTACGAGAGTGAAAGATGATCTCTCCAGTACCATAATCAACTGCTTCTTCGGTCGTTTGGAGAAACGATCGACCTAGTGTGATCGGGGTATGGAGTAACGGTGCAGGTGTGTCCATATCCATGACAGCAAAATCAACAGGGAATTTCATTCCCTGCACCATTACAATAACGTCCTCTAAAATACCTCTTGGCCTCTTAATCAATCTATCAGCAAACTGAAGGATCATTCTTATTGTTTTAAGAAGCCCTAACTGGAAATTAGTTAATAAAGGGGAAGTCATGAGATTAATGGAGGAACCTCTATCGAGAATAGTACGATCAAATTCTTTATCAAAGATATGGGCAACGGATGTGAGGTGCTCCATTGTATTTCTTTTTAGGAGGAAGGTAACTAATAGGATGAATTGTGGCCATGGTCAAGATGTGTTTCTCTGTTTCCTTTCATCTGTTCTTCCTTGGTTGACACTTTTGAGTACATGCCTCTTTCATTCCTTTTTTTACTGTAGGCATGTATTCCATGGCCTTGAGGAGTGGCATCTTTAAAAAGATGTTCTGTAAGATCTCAACCACTCCAGGATCAAATAGTGTTTTTTTTAATTTTTGATTTTTAAGCTTTGAGAGAAGAAGGAAATGGCACCGAATAAGAATAAACATGCAAACGTTCATTTCCTTTATTCAAAGTAGAATCCTCATGTACAAGAGGACAACCAGAATCAGACTGTACAATGTTGTCCATACCAGGTGAAGGAAAAATAGAATCTAAAATAGAACGGGGTGCTGCTGCTGGTGAAGAGGAAGAATCTGCGACTAGTATATTCTCCCTTGCTGATGGTGATCTACATCTGCCTGGTAAAGGTGGCGAAACTCCAGATGTAGGTGCTGCTACATTGGACTTCTCGACTGTTGGTGAAGGAGATGATGTAAAAGATGATGCTCTCAGTGGATCGATCTCCCAACCCCATCTGATGAGATGAATACTGTCAGATAAACATGTAAAATCAAGGGACATACCTATCTCAGGGGTGGGTGCGCTATTGGCTACCTGCTCCTTGCTTTTGAAGTTGTTGGGGTTGGCTTCAACCTGTGCTGGAATCAGTGTCTTAGTGGTGGTCAGGTCATCAATCCATTGAGTCAGTTCATTCATGTTCTTCATAAGCAGTGTAAGTTGGTCCAGTGCTGGATTGACTGAAGGGGCCTCAGGTTGCTCATTGACTGGCTGTCGCTGAGGCTGATAGTACGGAGGTTGTTGGTACCCATAAAGATTACGATAATGAGGAGGAGGAGGGGGAGAATATTGTCCATGATATGCAGTCTATTGCTGGATAGGATGAGGGAAATACACAAACTGCTATTGTGGCTAGCCTTATCTCCAGTATTGGAACTGAGATGGAGACTGATACTGTGGCTGGAACTATTGTGCTGGTACTGGTACTACTATTGTCTGCCTCCCTGAAACTGGTGGGCGGGTCTCTGAACCATCTGTAAACCCAACTAGCCTTGCCCTGACAAACGGGGCTAGTTTCCCTCACGATCGAACCGGATACCGTTCACCTCCTGAATGCCAGGTGGAGGTAGAGACCGCTGCTCAGGAATGTAGGCTACTTCGTGTTGATACAGAACTATATGATGTGAATGCTGTTGAACCTGATCAGGTGTCTGCACGTAGTAGACATGCTGAACTGTGGATGGTCCTCCGCTACTCTGCTTGGTGGAAGAAGTCTGCTCCCTAGAAGAGGTATTGGTTGTTGCACTCGTACTATGGATTGTGCTGATCATATTCAGAAGAAGCTCCAGTTGCTTTGTTATCTTATCCAGCTTATCTAGGTTCTTTGTCCTTTGCTCGATCACATGAAGCTTATCAAGTTCCTGGGATTGCTTTTCAATAATGTCCACATTGGATAGGTGGTTTCCAATGATAGCCAAGTCAGTGCTATCTACCTTATCCACTTCTTAGGTTGTTGTCATATGGACATCCTTGTAGAGTACTACAGGTGCGGTGGTGGGGAGCTTCTGTAAAACACATGAAGAAGAAAGAGCTGCTGAACTTTCTGCCATCTCCTCAAAAATATGATAAAGGACATCCTCGTCCTTGTTGAAGTGGACTCCCCCACAAGCGGCATCTACCAGCTTCTGATTCTCAATGCTTAAACCCCCAAAGAAATTTTGTACAAGGCTGGTCTTTGGAATTTCATGACGGGTGTATTTCTCCGTCAGATCTTTGAATCGTTCCCACGCCTCGTGAATAGGCTCTTGGGGCATCTTGGAGAAATTAGCCATCAAGGATCGCATTTGGTTGAGTCGTCCAAGTGGATAATACTTGTTCAGAAATGCAGACCTCAACTCTTCCCAAGTACTGAGAGTCTTCCCCAAGTGATTTAACCAATACAAAGCTTTTCCCATCAGACTGAATGGAAAGGTGGTCATCTGCACTACATCTAATGGGACATTTGGGTAGTGTACTATTCCACAAATGCGATCGAACTGCTAGAGGTGTATATAAGGTTCTTTATTAATATTTCCATGGAATATTGGGAGAAGAGGTAAAATAGTTGGCTTAAGCTCAAAATGCCCATGAACCGCAGGGATTTGTATCCAAGAATTTGTATGTCCTGCCCCTGGATTATAAGCATCTTTTAGTGTAGGCTTAGCCCTAGGTTCTATGTGAGGTTCTTCTCCCCCATTCCCACCTCCAGGATTTCTGTTATCCCCCTCTCTCATATCTTCTCTTTCCTATCTCAGCTCGAGAATCATGTCTCTCAATGCGTTTTGAAAGTTAACCTGCTCTGCTATCTAGGATTGAGTTGTCTGGATGGAGGTTAACATGGTGCTGTCAATATCGCTATGTTCCAACATGGTTCCCTTTCTCTTTGGTGGCATCAAGTGTTCTGTGTCTCACTCTAAAAATGTGCATGATACTCGATTAGTACTCAGTATTCATGGAGTCTCAGATATTAATTCGAGATTAAAGCCAATCTCAAGTAGTGGATTGATGGACGTTGTGAAGGGCGAAGTGGAGAAAGAGGAGTATTCGGGAAGTGAGTCTCCCCAAATAGAAGGTGAACGGCTCACAGTGTAGAATGAGTTTGTAGAGTCTGAAAGAGAAATACTCCAGTCTGACATCTTCGAAACAAATAGGCAGGATGCGAGAACACGAAGGTCAATGCAAGAGTGAAAGTGAATGAAGGCGTAAATTGCACAGAAGGATCTTTATCGCTAGCATGCAAAAATAATACAAACCCCCAGTTCACCAACTCAACTCAATGTGAATACCGTGATGGTTCGGTCAATTATCTTGTCAATTTCAGAGTTTGGTGATGTAACAATCTATTAGAACAGTTAAAGCGAGCTATTAGGAACCCAATGCTCTCAAGAGACTGGCCTAATCACAAAGTTAGATCTTTCCAAGCCAGTATGAATTGTGAACCATCTACTGGCTACCCGATCAATTCAATTTGTTAAGGACGTCACGGGCCGCTTTACTGGCTACCGGAGAGATCCTCACTGGAGAACGACTAACCCAAGATAGTAGTCTGAAAAGAGTTTATGCGTGGCTCTATCCGAGTGTGCAGGTCGCTCTCTCGCTACAAACCAAACAATGAGGGGATTACTCTCCCCAAAACAATGATTTTTCCTTGTGTTTATTTTCGTGTCGAGTTTTCTTTAGCAAACCAATATTTTAGGCAGTTGTCACTTGGTTAAAATATTTTCAAAGAATCGCCTACCAAGTGTCCAATTTCCTTTTTAACTTATGTGAGTGAAAACAAGGAAGGAGATCAGAAATGCTAATGCGCAATTAAAAACAATTATGCATGCAGAGGATGGATATGTGTACCTTGTCGCTAGCACTATACATGCAAGTGATCCGCGCAGAATTTAAATAAAATATCCTATATGGTGCAAGTGAACCGTCCTAGATGATAGCTTCTATTAACGGACAAGAACAAGTTAATTTGACTAAGTCCAAATTACGCGCTACTCTATAGACACAAAAATTTCTTATTTAGGCTGTTTGGACCTAATTAATTACCTAGCTCAAGCAAATTAATTAAAGTAATCAAGAGGTAGCTCATGAAATCCGCGGGAAACAAAGAAAATTAAGACGATGAAAACAAAACCGGTGAGGTCCCCCAAGTACATCGGCACTTGGCAAAACAGACCCGTAACAAATGAATGTCCTTTTTACAGAGTTCAAATGCTAGAAATCTCTCTCTCTCTCTCTTATGTCTCCTTCAATTCTTCTTCTCCTCTTCTCACGTTATCCTACGACTTGGTGAAGAATCAAGCCGCCTCCACGTAGCTTGGGTGCTTCATTTCTCCTAAGATCGCCTCCTTTGCTCCATGGGCCCTCGCAAGAAAAAGAAAAGAGAATGTTTAAGAAACACAATTATCAAATATGAGAAATAAAAATGAAACAAATGCAGTGAATATGAACAATGGAATAATGTGGCATAATATAAACAGATATGTACAATGAAGAATAGCAGGTCAAAAAAGAAACCTAACTATCCTTGTCGTGCCTCCCTGGCAACGACGCCACTTTGTTGTGCCAGGAATCTTCGAGGATCGAAAATTACTATATGATATGATGGAATTGATTGCTATCCCCAAAAATCCCGCGACGAACAAACAATTTTTTATTTATTTTTTTGCTACTTATTTACCTGTATAGCAGACAGGATCGAACTCAAGAAGGCTACAATTCCTGAGGATTATTCAATTAATTGACAAAAAATCAATTAAAAGAAAAAGGAAATCTCAAAGGCAAACTATACTTGGTTTTTTGTGATTTTTTTCTCTTTTTATTTTTTTTTTTTATTTTATGATTTTCAAATTTTTAGTGATTTTAATTTTACAATTTTTTCAAAAAATAAAAAGTAATAAGCACAAGACAAGAAATACGCACACCAACTCTTTTTGTAATTTTCAATTATATCAAAAATGCTTAGAAAAAAGCAGAGAAAATATTTATGTGTTTTAAAGTTTATGAAATGTTTTTGGAATTTTTTGTAGAATTTTCCTATATTTTTGTATTTTTTTAAAAATCAAACAGTGGCAAAATAAGAGACAATGTACTCCATTGAGTAATTTGCAACTTAAAAATATTTTAAATGCATAAAACTCTAGGCAATTATTTTTATGATAAAATAGGGACACTTATCTACAAACACATACATAAATCAAGATTTTTGGATTTTTGTAAAGAAATTTACAATTTTTATAAGATTTGTAGTATTTTTTTGGGTTTTATAATTAGTTAATGCACAAAATTTGGATCAAAATAAAAAAAATGAAATACAATTACCCTAATGTTTTTAGAATTTTTGGAGTAATATTCAAATTTTTATGAATTTTTGAATATCTAAAAGAGAAAAAGACATTGTTTTTATTTTTAAATTATATTAAATGATGACAAAATGCAATGAAAAAATTATGCTAAAAAGATGAACACGTTAGAAGCATAGCATGATTTTTGGGAGATTTATTGACAAAAGATAACATTTATTTGCAATGAAGCAAACATGCAGTTCAAAGTCTGGATAAGTAGGACTGAAATGTAAATAATTTATGTTCTAGAATAAAACATTAACATATAATAAAGTAGAGGGGTGAAATCACAAATTACCCATGTACACGTACGTCACACGTGTTGCTCTGGCTGGAGGGTCTTCTTGCAATTATTGAAACCATTAGGGGTGTACTTGTAATTTTCCCAAAATAAATGGCCTGGGACCTCTTTGCAACGCTCAGAATATTTAGGGTCTGACTTGCAAGTTTTCCAAATTTTTTAATGAGACTTAGGGTACCCTGCTTTGTTCTCAAGAAACAAATGAGAGGAACAAGACGGGACAGCCGCAACCCCTCTCTTCTCTTTCAGACCGGACGGTGGCGGTGAGGATGGCGGTCACGGTTGAGGTGGGCGCCGCCACCTATGTATTCTTCTTCTCCAAGGCACGTGGGGTGAGGCGGTGGTTGTGCTGATGAGCGCGGTGAGGGCATAGCCACAGGTGGCTGCGGCTGTGGTCGATGGCTGAGGTGATGGGCTCCGTGATGGATGGGGATGAAAGTAGTCAAGCGACGATGCTGCCTCACTCGGTGGCTCACGCGGAGAAGGTCTGATAGACAGTGAAGGAGGGGCTACACTCTCTGAGGCGGGCGGAGGGCGTAACACAACAGGAGAGCGGCGACGGTGCTGCGAGATGGAGGTGGCCGCGTGCGTGATGAACAGCGATCGGCGTCAGGCTAGTTGCACGGGACATCAGGTCGACGATCTCGTCATGGAGAAGCTTTGAGGTGAGTCGCAGGTGGCTACGGACTGTTGGAGATCTATGTGTGATGTCAATTGGAAGCACGCGTGAGCGAGGCGAAGGATGGCAGTGAAGGCTCGCTCGGTGGCTGGGGACAGAGGAGTCGCGTGTGGGTGGTTGTCGTCGGCGGGACGGCGCACGGCCGCTGGTTGAGGATGGCGCTGACCCTCTGTTTTTTTTTATTCTAAATTGTAAACAGAAACAAAGAGCATTTTTTGTATTATTATATGATTTTTTTATCTCCTGCAACACAAATGATAGGAAAAGAGAAAATACTATTTTTTTATTTATAAACAAAATTCAGACGTGAGCATGATGACTCGATCCAAAATTAAAATGGAAGATGTGAAGGGGAACCGACAAAAAATGAAAGAATCGACTCCGAGTCTCTAGCCACCATCTGTAGCCGGGTTTGAGAGATCATGGAGGATATAAAATAACACGTCGAGGTTGAGAAAGTGAGATGAAAACTCGAGTCGGTGGCGATCAAATCGTGATGGATTTTAAGATCTAAATAAAAAAATTAGTCGGTAAAATAAAGATGCGACAAATTAAACTAAGGTTAATCTAGGAAAAAAATAAGAAGAAAATGACGATGGATCTCACCTTAGGAGCAGAAATGACCATGATCACCTCGACGAAGGCCGACACACTATCACCAGACGGCTCGGAGGCTAGGCACCTTTCTCGATAAGAAGACTCTCGGAGATTGGGCTCCTCTCACTAAAGATTGATCAAGTCGGAATGATGGAGAAGGAGCCATATAAATAGAAAAGATGGAGAATGAAATTTGAATTTTTGATTTTTTTGTTGAAGACATAAGAGATATGAAAATTGAAATGAGATAAAGATAAAGAGAGATAAAACTATTTACAAAATTAACTATTTTTTTAATTTTCGTCACTTTATTTATTTGAATAAAAAATGTTTTTTTATATTTTATGGTGGTTAATTAAGAATAACAACTACATACATATACTATATACATATATGACATTATATACATGGGTAAATGAGGAAATTAGCTTTTTTGTTTTGTTTTAAAATTTTTAATTATATTTTTATATTTATTTTAAATATCTAATAAAAATATTTACAAATATATACAAATACAATACGTACAAAATACATGGGAAAATTGCACAAACCACCCCGAAAAACCAACTTTTTACTCGTAACTCCAAAAATTATGAAATCATGGCCATTCAAAAGATAATTTAATTTAGAATCCAATGGAAGTGAGATTGATTCAATTTGAGTTCACTGGAGTCGGAATTGGTCTTTCAATTAGTGCTTTGTGGCTTTTTCCAAGTGTGGTTGCTTTTATTCTGTACATGATTTAATTGTGTAATTATTTTTATTAAGTAGAACACATTTTTATTTACAACTTTGGTTTTGAAAGTTATTTGATTTGAGGTCAATTAATGTTCAAATAAAATAGTGAAGTATACAAATATACACAATACACAATTTTTTTGGATTTTCTAATTGAGGACCATAGCTCCCCCTACTTTATTCCTAGTCAATCAGGTCAACTCTTGACCTTCTCTCAGGTTCGGTTCAGCCTGTATCTATTACATATATACAGTCTTCCTTTTTATTTTATTTTCATTATTTTTCCTTTCTTTCTTTATTTATTTTAGGTTAAAATGGTAAGAAGTGTACAATAATTACACACAAATGCATGCTAGTAAGAATATGGAGTTATTGTTATATATAGGTGTTTTATAAGGGATTTTAAGATAAAATAAATGAATAAAGTTGATGAATCATAGATTCATCAGGAGCTCCTGCATCGGACCTCTTGGCTGGCAGACGGTTCTAAATGGCGAAGTAGGTGGCACGAGTAAGCACGTGTATCTCTACATGATGGTTTCTCTTCTTCTTGTAAATGGTAGTATTCTCTCTAAGGTTCCTCTTGAAGAGAGGGATGTGCTCTAGTGCCTCGTGTTGAGTCGGCTTGATCTGAAATCTGTCTATCATCTGTTGGTCGAACTCTAACTGCTGGCTCTTTTTCTGTTTTTCTTTTTTATTCCCCTTAGCCAAGTGGAGTGCTTGAGGGAAGGGTATGGCTGGGCCCTCCTTAGATAGAGGGTACGAATGGGTCCCTACTTTTGAGATGAAATAGAATCCATACAAACATCATCAGGCATCACATATCGACTCGAAGATAAATAACCCTTTCTATTATTAATATTTTTGAATTTTTCGGAATAGTCCTGAGATACAAAAATAGTGGGAGATGCAACATGAATAGAAGGGGTGGTCTCATTACCACCCACATCATCACGAACTGCACAATCAGCACCGCTCTCTGGCTCAGCATATGAATGGCTAGTGGCATCAGCACCACCTCCTGCAACTGGTGAAGCAACGACCTCAGTACCGTCGGGTGGATCTACATCCTTGGTGGCGTTAGCACCACCACCATCATCATCATGAGCGGCATTAGCACTGCTCTCCTCGTCGTCTGGTGCTCTTGAGTCCTCATGGTGTCGTCTCTCAGACGAGGCATCGTCGGCTACCATCCTACCGCTCCTAAGTGTAACAAAGTCAGAATCAAATGTATATGTAGTAATATCACCCAATGAGTCACTAGGAGTGGTAGCCTCTGTAAACTGTACAGGCTCAGACTTCCTCTTTAGTTTGTTCGGATTCAGCTAGATCTGAGCGGGTATGGTGGCCTTGCCCTTGACGATCTCCCGCATCTTTTAAGGGAACTCGTCCATCTCCTGCTTGAATGTGGCCTGCTGCTGAGAAATAAGGTGGGCTAAGTTTAAAAGTGTTGGGTTCTCATAAGTTGGCCCATGAGAACCGGACGGGTTGCCTCTTTGGAAGTGAGGCTGCTACTGCTGGAAAGGATGAGGGGGATACTGCTGAGAATACTACTGCGGTTGTGGCTGTGAAAACTAGGGCTTCTGCTACTGCTAGTTGTACTGCCCACCCTGAACTGGAGGCTATTGTTGGGATGAGGCACCTCTGGTCGACCATCGGAATCCGGGATGGTCTCGGCGGATCCCGGGCAGCGGTCGGTCGTACCAAATCCCGTTGACTTCCATCAACGGCTCGTGCTCAAATGGGGGTGGAGGAAGGACTGCCAGGGGCTGCTCCTGCTGGTACACCACCATCTGAGTGTCTTGAGATGGTGGTGACTGGACGTAGTTGTTTTGTGGCTGTTGGAACGGCTCCGCCTGAATGTGGTGAACCTGTCTGTAGTAGGCGGAGAGCTGGGTCGAGTTGCTGCTGCTGGGGTCACCCCGTGACCTGAGACTTGGTTGATAAGCCGTATGTCCCTCCTGGAGACACGTGATTTGGGTCTTCAGGTCACTCAGCGTCTGTGCCATCTGATCTATCTGTGGCATGCCCTGGCACTACTTCTACTCTATAATCTTGATGCGGTCCCGCTTCTCGCTGATAATACCCATATCAATGGCTGAAGACTCTGCCTGTGCTATGGCTGGTGAAGATGTGGAAGGACCTGCATCTACCCGTGATATCCTTTGATAGGACACGACCTATGGTGGGGGCTTCCCTTGTGTGTAGAGTCGGGTCTGGGACATGATGATGTAATTCTCTTCCATCTCCTCATAGAACGCCCAGACCTGATCCTCATCCTTGGCAAAATAGGATCCTCCAAAGGATGCATTCACTAGCCCCTGCAGCACTGTTGTCAGCCACGAAAGAAACAATACATGAGGTTGGGCTTGAATATATCATGATGTGGACATCGGTCGATAAGCTCTCTGAATTGATCCCATGCTTCATGAAACTGCTCGTTGGTAAGCATGGAGAAGTTGTTGATGAGGGATCTCACTGTATTCGTCCGGCCAAGTGGGTAGTACTTGTTCAAGTACTCATTCCGGAGTTGTTCCTATGATGTCACCTATCTCCCTAAATGGTTCAGCCAATAGGGTGCTTTGTCGACGAGGGTGAATAGATATGCCAACATCTTAATGGTATCCTCATCCATGAATCTGTTGTGGATCGTGCTGCTGATCATCTCAAACTCCTGGAGATGGATGTCCGGCTCCTCGGTGACTAGCTCATGAAATCTGAAAGTAATTGAATAGTCTTAGGCGGGAGCTTGAAATCTCCCAGAATCGCAGGCTGTTGGATCCAAAGGTGTGTTAGAGTTGCACCAGGGTTGTGCAACTCTCTCATCGGGCGTGTTAGTCGGACTGGCTCCTGTGGCTCATCGAGATATGGTCCACCTCCTCCAAACTCTGGAATATCTCCTCCACCAGCTCTGTTTGGCTCTTCTCTGTCGTCTTGTATCTGAGCCATCTCCCTGCGCATGTCGGCCATGAAAGCTCCTCGATCTCTGTTCTGATGTTGCATAGTCTCCAAGGAAGCTAACAGGGTATTGTTGATGGCACCCTGATCAAGAACGTATGTGTGGTTCTGGTTGGGTCCATCAGTGTGCTCCTCGCTGCTGGCCATGTTCTCTACTAAGGTAAAAGACCCGAACTCAGGTGCCATCAAATGAATATACATTTGATGCGGTCTCTGCTCGGGCACCTCAGGACTGGTAGGAAGGTGGTCGAGGGGGAACAGGGCAGAGTCAAACTCAGGTTCGGAGAGCGGGTCAGGGCTCTCACAAACCAACCTAGATGAATGGGGCGGAGTGCTCGAAAGCGATGCAACCAAAGGCTACCTAAGGGACCTCCGGCCCATCATCGTGATATAGAGGAGGTGGATGGGATCTGAAAATAAATAAGATCAGGAAAAACAAACCCCAAGTTCACCTACTCAACACTGAGATGATGACCGTAAAGGTTTGGTCTTTTATCTTATTGATTTTATTAGGTGATAAATCAGTCTATCAGAGCGATTAAGAGAGCTGGTAGGAACCCGACGCTCTCAGGAGACTGTCCCGATACCGAAGCTAGATCTTTCCCAGCCAGTACAAGTTGCGGACCGTTTACCGGCTGACCAATCAACTCGCTCTACAAAGAATATCGCAGCCTGCTTTACCGGAAATCGGAGCGATCCTCACTGAAGAACGACTAACCCCGAAATCAGTAGTCTGAAGAAAGGTCAGGCATGTCTCTATCCAAGTGTGCGGGACACTCTCTCGCTCATCCAAACAAAACAAGGAGGGGATTGCTCTCACAAGATAGAATTTTCAGTGAGTGTCTTTTATGTTCAAGTATGTTTAACAGTCCCAATTTTATGGTTTTTCATTCTAGGTATTTTTCGATTTCAAACAACGCCTAACGAATTTCTCGATCTCCTTGTTATTTAAGTCCAAAAACTGAAGGGGGAAGTTGAAAAAGCCAAGAAGCGGTCAAACACAATGATGCATGCAAAGTCAGAAATGTGTACCTGATGCCAGCACTCTACATGCATGGTGATCCGTGCATAAAATAAATGATAGAAATTAAACTACCTATATGATCCACGAAGAAAACGACTTTATACGAAAAATTTCTACGCGCAAAGAACAATGGCTAGTAGGTCAACAAGAGAGGTCAGAGTCTGGTCTCTGATGCCGATCGGTGTCCGTCACAATGGATCCTGTCGGCGTTGTATACATCTTCTAGCGGTACATGACCTCTCGGGTGACCAAATTAGCTTTTCTTTGTGATTTAATTAATTAAGTCCAGTTAACGATCCATATGTGTATGCAGATAATTACGGCTAGGTCCTTAATTAATTACGTCACAATCAGAATAAAATCCTAAGTCTAGGGGCCAAATTCTACACGAATCAAAAATAAAATAAAAATGCATGAAAACAAAAACCGGCGAAAAATCGTGGTAAGGTCCCCCGAGCACATCGATGCTCGGCGAAAAAGACCCCGATAAGTTCCAAGTCCAAGAGTCTCTGAATCTTGTTATAATTAAAAATCATAGAATAAAAACAAAGTAAAAATGCTCAAAAACTCGCCAAGGTTCTCCAAGTCTTCTGCTCCTCTCCTACGCTTTCATGCGGCTCGATGAAAAAATGAGTTGCCTCCGCTTCTCTCAGGTGCTCTAGCGCTCTTAGGAGTACTGCCCTCGCTCGTCGGGCCCTCGCAAGAAATAGAGAAATAAAAGATGGTCAGATCACAATTATGAAAAAAAATAGAAACAAATAAAGAGAAATAAAAATAATAAAGAAAAAGAAAAACAAAAAGAGAAAGAAAAAAAATAAAACAATGAAAATCGACTACTAAGCCGTGCTCCCCGTCAACGGTACCATTCTGATGAGCGGTACGAGCGATAGAGGCTAAGTGATATCAATGGTCGTTGCGACCTCAACCACTCTAACCAGACACAACGAGAAAAATCATACCACCAACAAAATCAAACAAGCATGAAAACCAAGGCAAGCAGTCTTGCTATTTATTTAACCTGGTATAGCCACTAGGGTCGAACACAAGGAGCACGAGAAAAAACCTACGAAGTAGTAAAGGAATCCAAAAAGAAATAAAAACAATTTTGGTGGTTTTTAATTTTTTAATTTTTTTTATATTTTCTTTTCTACTGAGAAAATGAATAAGACAAAGAGAAAGTCAACTTCCAACAATTATTCCCAGGTCTAACTTGAAAATTCAAAATAAAATTATTTTTATGTTTTTAAAATATTCAAGTATTTTTGGTTATTTTATGGGCTTTTTCTGATTTTTATAAAATTTTCTAAAAATGAAAGAAAGGCAAATACAACAAACAGTGAACAGCCTGTATAAAAAGGCAAATTAAAAATATTTAGAATGCTTCTAAAATCCAAGCAACAATTTTATGTGAAAGTATAAAATAAAAGCTAACTACAAAAATTGAAAACACAGTTTTTTATTTTTATGGAATTTTTAATTATTTTTATAAGATTTTTAGTCTTTTATGATTTTTAGGTGTTTTGTAAAAGATAATAAAATGAAAATGATATAGGAATTAAAACAACGCAAAACAAACATTCACAAATTTTTATGAAATTTTTAAAGGCATTTTCTATTTTTTTGGAATTTTCTAAATTACACAAAGATAATTTTTAGGATTTTTGATTTTTAGAAAATAACAAATAAAATCAATATGCATCTAAAAAATTACCAAAAACATTGCACAGTAGCAGGAGCTACTGGTAATTTTTGTGGAATTTTTGGAGTAATTTTGATTTTTATTTGATTAAAAACTCAACACACAGGTTGTAGGGACCTACATGCAATTTTTTAAGTTCTTGTACTGAATATTATCACGCATAAACAATCTGGGGTCAAATATGCAATTTCACCAATTAATTCCAGCACATGCGTCAAATACACATTTATAGGGCCATAAATGCAATTCTAGAAAATATTCATTCAAAAGATAACATCAAACAAGTCTAGGACTAAAACTACAAAAATACCCAAATGCACGTGACGAGGCACGTATCTCCAAACAAGGGGGCTAAAATGCAAATAACAGAAACTACAGGGTTCAAAATGCAAATAGGTTCAACTACAATTTTATTTTACAGAATAAAATGTAATTTAAAATATATGGAGGGTAAAAAGGGATATATAACCTTGCAGCACGTGAGGTGCGCGTGCAGTGGACACGTGTTGGCCGCTGGAGAAGGCATTGACGTGCGGCTCTGATGGTGTCAGGCGTCAGATCTGACGGTGCCAGAACGGTCGGGAACATAGGGAGCACATAGCCGTCAGATCTGACATCCAATGGTCTAACGAGGCGGTTGGATGGACGATCAAGATGTAATCTGGAGGGGCTCGATTGATCCAACGATGCGGAACAAGTTTGGAAGAACGGTTGTCAGGCGAACTTCATCGGAGCCAAGGAAGAGATCTCCAACTCCGATGAAAGATCGAAGGATGCCGGTGTGACGGTGAGACGATTCTACATCGACTGGATGGCTTAGATGGAGGCTCCAAATGGCTGGATAGGCGTGGTAGCGACGAGCACCTGGAGCTGCTCCATCGAGCCCTAGTGAGGATGGAAATGGGGCTCCCAAAGCGCGAAATGACCTGCAAAGGGTAGCTATGACTGGGAGCTAGGCTCCAGTCCTGGTTATTTGGACTAAAAGTGAAAGAAGCAGCAGAGGGCGCTGGTCGATCTCCCGCGAAGGCGAGGAAGGAGACCTCGAACCTAATCTCGACTAGATAGTCGAGTATCATGGTAATCACGATGTGGAGCGAGATGGAGGGTGAATGTACGATTATATCAGAACGGTTGGGAAAGGGGAATGGAGCTCTGACGGCTGGTCAAAGCTGGCGAAGGGACGGTGGTGCTAAAATCGAAGATCTGATCGAAACAATAGAAGCGAAAGATAAAAAGTTCAACTAAAGGTTTGGATCAACTCCTGAGCTTCATTCGAGGGGGTCGTCAAGGTAATGGCCTCGACCGAGCAGCGGAAGGCGGGGGAGGCTGCTCGCGATGGAACTCCAGCCACGATGGTTGAGCTACGGTGTCGCTGCATCAAATCGATCGCCAGGCGATGCTCCAGACGGATGTCACTCTACTCGAGGTGGCTAGGGTATCAACAGGGAGCAAAGCACGAGCTGCTGGACTGGGGAAGAGAATGTGATAATTTATAGCGCTCCCAGGTGGCTAGAAAGAACGGGCTAGAGCTCATGAACAGAGAAGGATCTGCGCCCTCCTAGGGATCCGCGAAGGCACGTGTGATTTGCCCAGAAGAAATGGGAGAAAGAGGTCCGACCACGCAGTCGGGACAGGTCAAGCCCTGGAAGAGGGGGTTGACCCGAGTCAACATGCGGACGTGGACCAATCTGGTGCGGCGTAGGAACAAGACAAAAACCACTACAGGACAAAATAGCACGAAAAATCAAAAATATATATATTAAAAATAATAAATGAATTTATATTAAAAATGAATAAAATAAAAAATGTTTATTATTTTTCAAGGGATTTTCCAGTGATTTTTATTTATTTTTTTGAAAAATAAATTACTCTATATACAAATATATGGTATTATATACATGTATATTTTTCCTATGTATTTTGTACAATTATTTTTAATTTATTATTTTCACAAAAATACCCTAATATTATATTTTATTTATTTACAACATAATTTTTGGAGTATAAAATATATTTTTTAGTTTTATTAACTATCTACATGTATAAAATAAATAGAGAAGGGAATATATATACATGTGTTATGTACAAGAGAGAGATATATTTTTATTTTATTTTTATTTTATTTTTCTGATTTTTATTTTTTTTTGAAATATATACAAGGAGATAAAAACATATTTTTATTTTTATTTTTGTAAAAATAATTTATTTATTTATACACCTGGTATGTACACTATAGAGTAGGCCCTATCTCTCTCTACATGTTTTATTTGGCGATCATGCCAATGCTTGGCCCTCTCTTGGGGTTCGGGTCATTCTGTATTTATTCTAAATACCTCCTTCCTTTTTTTTCTCTATTCTTTTATTTTTGCACAAATCCATGCTAATTCTGTAATATTAAAACATGCATGCATATTGCTAAGTTATTGTATTTACACCTATTTACAAGATGCTTTGTCAAGATAATTAGCTCAATTAAAAGAATAAAGAGTGCTGAATAAGGATTCATCAACCACCTTAATTATGTAGATAATTTAATTTTAAGAATAATAATTGTTAGTTTGATTAATTTTGAGTTCATATGGAGCAGATATTATTATGTGATGTTCTGTTTACGGCTTTTTTCATATGTCTAGCCCAGTCACATTGTACATTATTTTTGTATTTTTTTATCTATCTTTAAGTACATGTTTCATATAGATTATTTTATCATTTGAGTTGTATAAAATGGAAATTAAATAAATGAAAATGACTATTTTTGGATGTAATAAATTGGGGTTTGAGTATTTTTCTACAGAGTTATTGGCCCTATCTCCTACTTTATTCCTTGTTGACCAAGCCAATATTGAATTCATCTTAAGGTCTTGGGTCATTGAGTATCATTGATACATCATTTCGTTTTCTTTTATTTTCCTTTATTCTTTTATTATGGAATTAAATACATGTACTAATACAATATTTTTAGGTTGGATAATGAATACTATTTTGTACAAATTAATGTTATTTACATGCATTTAACTATCTATCTAAGGTCAAAATGAAAGAATAAAGGTGCTGAAATAGAGATTCATCATCTATCTAGACATGCACCACGAGAACTCTATCCGTGTGCAAGGAAAAACCTCCATGGGAACTATACATCCGTGGGAACACTAAATCATTACGCCAGCTGCATTTTCTACAACAATCAAGATATAAATCAGATTTATAGGATATTCACAGATATGAGCACATGATAAATCATACAATATTTCCTCATTTGAAATACTCCCCTCGTGATATCCATTTATTTGATTCCACTTGGGACCCAATTTAATCATATATTCCATCTAATTGGTAATTATTTATAATAACTAGTTGTATCACATATAGCTTAAAGAGGTCTATCATAATTATATCTCATCTTTTATTTTAAAGGGATTTTTACCCGGCAGACTCTATAAACTTTGCCAATTACCTCCACAACCTTTGAGACAACCTAATTCCCCCCCTCGACCCTCTAAACTTGCCAACTCTTACCCTATGAACCTTCGGGTAATCTGTTTGAAGCCCGTGGGGGTTCATGGGGTAATTTTTAAGGTCGATGGGGTAATTACGTTGCAAAAGGTCGTAGAGGTAATTTAAAAAGTTTATAAGGTCTGTCAGGTAAAAATCCCTATTTTAAAATGTGTGTCTTACCAAGTGATATACTATTATTATTAAACGTGTGGAACTGCCCATATCTGTAATCTGAGCAAATGCACGTGATTGTATCTCAACTTTCATCATAACAATATAATTTTTACCAGCATGCGATACACGGATCTTCCATAATCACTCCAAACATGTTGGGAAAACTGAATACCGCCAAAACACTCTCCACATGAAACTGCTTAGACCCTCGAGCCAAGCATATGCATATGATTCTTTCTCAACCCACATCATGGTGATAGAAATGTTATCAGGATGAGATATTGATCTCCTGGAATCAAGGAAAAACAACGACTCTAAGTTATGGTAACATGAATTGCACGCATCAAATATGATCTAAACAGACTCCGATCTACATGCATGAAACAAAACAAGAGTATATCAAACAACAAGGTGGGATGCGAATATCCGTACCTTTAGCGTTGTTCTAAGGATTCCTCCTCTAACCAGAAATGTGATTGTCGAGGCACTTCGCGTGGAGCACACACGAGATTGGAGATGGCATCGACGTCCTCTACACTAAGGTGCCTTCAGACCGATGAACGGATGTCGAAAAAGTAAACGGCGGCTGACCTAGGACGAACACTGGAGGCACTCTGAGAAGGGCTAGAGAAGTGGTTAAGTGGCTCAGGCCACTTGGGCTTATGTCAGATTCAGAATCATATTTCCGTATACAAAATCCATAAACTACATGCGTAGCATTCTCATAGGATGTCCATTGTAATGTTCTTGATCTCGTTAGAAAGGACTCGACGATTATTACAAGATAGAGTCCTCATTTGTCCAATTTGAGTATTGGATCTTGTCAAAAATTTGGATTTAGTGAAATTGGATAATTTGGGATATTGTGTAGATTAGCACACATACTTTCAATCTATGAGGTTGAGTATTTCAGGATTTCCCAAAAAAGAGATGTCAAAATAGCATTTTCTGTGGTAATGCTATGTGATGGACCTAATTCAATAGAATCGTGGAGAAACCTCTATATATTATCACTCATGATTCAATCCTCCGAACTTTTGTCACCGATCATAACGGTAAAAACTTTGCAAAAAATAATGCAACCAAGACATCTCTGTCGTATGATTATTACATCAACTCCGTTATTACCTTTAGACAAAAGAATAAAATCCCATACACCAACGTATTGTTGCTTACACTTTTCATTGGAAAACAATCCAACATATATAACTCCGTGAAGCAAGCGGCATATCCAGCTCGCAGATGCCTAGATGACCATAAGCAACCGAGAAGAATTGCTACTTGGAAGATAGAGTTTGAGAGAGAACTCATTATTCTAGTAGTGAAATGAACGTAAAGAGAAAACCTGATCTGCAACAGATTTCGATTAACTATCACAAGCCCTCTTCTCTTTTCATAACCTTTTTGATCAGCACAAGAATCGAAGCATCACAAATATACGAGATACAGTATAATTAATAAAATTTACAACATCAATACCTGTAGATCAAACTCCTGCTGTCTGTGTATAATCCCTTCAACTATGATTGAAAACCTCGACTACGTTTTACTTAGAAGTATAAGATCGTTTACTTAGCAGTACAAAAACTTTACATTAGTAACTCCCATACCTAGTAACATAGTCCTGAAATATGGATGAAGGCTGAAGTGCAGAAGTCGAATCCCATGAGCTCGATGCAGATTTCTCAACAATGTCATGGTTGTCCCACCAAATCCTGCATTTTTGCCAACATCCAATTCATTGAAACAATCAGTTTCCTCGAGACAATTCCTCGGACTATCATAGCTACTCTTCCCACTTATCATTTCATTGAAAGCCACCTGGGATGACCAGTTCTGTCTAAGGAACCTGTGAATTTTACATGTGATATCTCCCTTCTATTTATCGCGTTTTCCCATATCGATGAGTACTCATTTATTTGGAAATTGGCACCAATTTCCCCGATGTTTCCAGTCAAATCAGGGACCTTGTTCTTGTGGTAGGGAGAAGGGAGTTGAAGCGCGAAGGCGTATCTTGCTGCATGGTTGAAGTATTTGGAAGCACGCCATCATGGTCTAATATGCGCGATCTGGGTCGTAGTGAAGGGTTGTTGAATAAGTAGAACGCGGTGCCAGGGTCTTGGAGCAGCCTGTGGAGTTGCATCCTCTCCATAGCTGATGCACTCAGTGAATCGGAAGACAGCTTCTTGCTATTAAGACTTCCACGGCGGTCAGACACCTGTGACTCTTTGCACTTACCAAGGAGCATCTTCTTAAGCTTGGTGTTCCAGTAGTTCTTGATATCATTGTCTGTTCTCCCTGGCAATTGAGCTGCTATGATAGACCACCTACGCAATGCAGTTTGAGGTTAGATTGGGGTTCTCGGTCTTGCATATGGGATTGTCTAAAAAAATGGTGTAAGTGAGAGATGGTTTACCTACTCCCAATGCTTATGTAAAGTTTGCATATGAGGTTGTCCTCTTCCTCGGAGAATCCTCCATGTTTGATGTTGGGCCTTAGGTAATTCAACCATCTCAGCCTGCAGCTCTTCCCACACCTCTTTAGACCTTCGGTTTTTGAATCAACATGAGAAATAAATAAGGAATCTAGAGCGTATGCGTTAAAGAAAGCAACGAAACCACGTTGACAATTAGATTTCTGACCGATCTTTTGAGGAAGAGCTATCCAGTTGCCACCAGTACCACTCTCGTCGATATAAGCCTTTAGCTTTGCATCTTCCTCCGGCGACCATGGCCCCTTCTTGACGTTGTTCTTATCACAACAAGGAGCTCTACCCATTTCGCTTCTTCGGTCTCTTGGATTAATAAGAAGTACGTGATGGTGGTTCCAATAACGCACCTGGTTAGAGTTTCAACCATAATTTATAGGAGACGAGGATAATATGACGTGATACATGGAGTGAATAACAAGTCCACAGCTGCCCTTACATGTATTCCAGGTTGCAGTCAAGTTTCTCTGTCGGTACAGGAACAATTTCTTATATATTGGCAATAGGGGTGCACGTGGATCCGAGTTTAGTTTAATCCGTGTCTAAATTAAATCTTAACGTATTTTTATTTTTTGAATCCAATCCAATTCCATCAAATACTTCAATCCAATCCGATCCAATACATCGGATTACGGATTGGATTACACCGGACGGGATCGGATTTTTACACTTACATTTTCTTGCTCAATAATCTACTCTCTCATGTTTGTATTTTATATCCCTCTAGCCTTATATATTTGAATAATATATTAAAAAATCAATAACATGAATATATGTAAAAAACAGAATGACCTAATCAAATGAAAGTTGAAAGAATCCATTAATACATTATAAAAAAAATTGAAGAGCATACAATCAGACTAAATGACTCTATTGAAATCGAAATTTAAGTTTCTTCTTATAGAGGATGCATAAATTTATTTTTTGTAACTAATTTTTAATAAATTAATTATTCAAATAATAATAATACAAGTTACCAAAAAAGGATACATAGACGAGTTAGATAAATAAAAGCATGATCTATTTTGTCGGATAATCGAGAAGTCTGTGATTAACCCAACCACATCCAAGAACACCCTTCAAAGCTCTATAATATATCACTAACAAACGATAATAAAATATTAATCATACTTGATTGAATATCCAAGACAAAACTAACTTCAATATAGCCCACAACTTAAGAAATATACCTTTCATTTAAAATAGACTTGAAATAAAAATTATTCATAAGATTATATATATATACAAAAAAATATACACATTTTATGAAAATATGAATCAAAATCATAAATCTATCTAAAAATAAAAGGAAATGAAGGAATTCTTATTTGTTCATATATGGGTGTGGTATATTGATCATGTAACAGATCCAGCTTCATCCTTAGATCAAGCAACATGTCCAGTTTCATCCTACAAAAATGTTGCAAGCTAGAGCAAGTAACAAATAAGATGCAAAGGGGTCATACTGAGGACAAATGGTATCGCATTTGAGGGAGATATTGTTGTATGAGACAGGTGGCAACATCGTGATGGATGGGGTAGTGGGCTGTAATAAGGGGAATAACATTGTGCGGGAGAGGACATCATTCAAATGGGTTGAGAAAGAGCAGTGAATAATAATGGCAGTCAAGAGTGAAATGAGAGAGAGAGAGGGAGCTAGGTGAAGAATAACATAACATGGTTTACAATTTGGCAAGTTATAATCATACTTTGTTATTGTGGAAATTTAACGTTTGGCTTTCAGGAGAGAAGAAATGGCGGCAGCATGAGGACATGTATATAAGATTAATATGAGAAAAAATGAGATGATTTACCATGATTATGGTCATAGAGGAATTCGAAATGGGTGCATATAGATATTATATGCATGTATGTGAGTTTGTTTGTATGTATATGTGCAACTCCCTCTTTGTGTGTGTGTGTGTGTGCGTGTGTGTGTGTGTGTGAATATTAACGAATTGGATCGGATCGGATTTCACTAAAGATCTGATCCAATCCATATTTGAACGGATTTAAAAAATTCCAATCCGATCCGATCCATTAGTGATAAAACCAATCAATCCGATTAGCATCGGATTGGATCAGATTACGAATTTTATCCTATCGATGTGCACCCCGGATTGGCACCATAGTTTATGGTAAGTTGAAGATAAAAGCTCCAGTGTTCGTAGATCCCTCTGTATGTTGCATAATGGAAATATAATCACTTTGGACAAAGGTTGGATGAATCTAATATCGTGTTTTCTTTAGTTTTGTATTTCAACAGAAAGGAAGTTATATTCCACCTAATGAGACTTCCTACACCATGACAATATGAGAAGAAAGAGGGTGAAATCCCGAGGTGGGACTCACTGCCAGAAACTATTTATTATAATAAAAGATAAACAGTTGCATTACCTTGTGGACCAGAATCGTAAAAGGGAAAGACAACTAGCGACTACATTTTGTGAATAAAACATCTGATTATTAAAGATTACATCATTCCTTCCTCCCCGTATGTCCCAAAGGACCGTAAACGGCTAGAAACGTCGTCTGTCGAGTTCATCCCCACCGACCTAAGCAATCTCTAGAAGTCGATGGCACCACCATGGAGTACCCATGGTACCCCCACATCCTTCCAAACCTGTTCCCACAAAAGGCGCCTGAAAAATAGATGATCCGCATCTTCCATCTGCGCACCACATCTATCACAATGGACATCCGGAATCCCAAGCAGCCTGCCCCCTTCTCGCTTTTTTTCAAATCCTACCTCTTCTGAGGCACCAAGAATGACCTTCACTCTGCAAGGGATCCTACACGCCCAGATAATGTTCATGTCTTGTTTTAGGTCCGAGTCAAGCTCCTCCATTCTCCCTCGAAACACTATGTATGCCTTTTTCACTAAGAATCTTTCCCCTTCCTAAATAAAGTGATCTTTTACCTGCGATATGCAACCAGGGAAAGGTAATTCTGACAGCATTCTGCCCAACTCCTCCCTTCTTCAACCCGACAGCTCATATACGAACCTAGGTATCTACAGACCAGAGCCACCGACCTCCGCCACTTAACATCCTTTGCTCGCAGCCAAGTTAAAAAGTCTTGGAAACCTATTGCAAAGTGCCCCCTCCCCCATCCAGTTGTCCTGCCAAAACCGAAAGACCTCCCCGGCCCCCAACTTTGGGGTCAATCTCGACCTCAGTTAAGGTTAAATATCACGAACCCCGGTCCAAAGAGAGGACTCAAATTGCATTTTATCTGCTACAAGGGAGCCGTTGACCCCGTAGATGTTACGTACGAGATGAGCCAATCTATCTGTATTCCCCCAAATCTGCACCAACCATTTAGCCAAAAGTGCTTTATTCATACAACTCACATCCCGAATTCCAAGACCCTCTTCGTTTCTCTGCATTGTGAGCTCTTCTCAGCCTACAAAATGGAAACCTGGTCTTTGCTGCTTCTTATATGACCAAAAAAAATCTTCTCATCATAACCTCCATCTTCTTCTTTACGCCTACCGGCATCAGCCGAGTTGAACAGAAGAAAATAGGGATCGTCGACACCACGTGCTTTAGCACAATCAGCTTACCTACATGTTACCAAGAATGAAATAAGATAATCCAATTGCAATATGCATCTCAAGCTCCACAAAAATTGAATTCTGATATTGGAGTGGTAAAATTAAAACCAATATTTGCGTTTTTTAATACAAGAAGTTATATTTCTAAAAGAAAATTTAAGAAAAAATTTCTTCAACGATATTCTTTCAAAACTCTACAATAAAAAAACTTTTTGAAATGGATAAAACTTAAAATTACAAATGGCATGGTATAACAAAATAAAATTAAGTTGTGAATGAATAGATTGATGTCAAGTTCCGCGTGCAATGTGCGGTTAAGATTACATAATTATACATACATACACATAAACATGCATACATACACATAAATAAATAAATATACATATATTCATAGATAGGGCTCATCCTATGAGAGCCAAATTCTGTGAGAGCATGAGAGCATTGATTCTGGACCACTAGATTCTATCATCTCTCTCCTTATTGATGGCTGATGGACAGAGAAAATCGGAATCTAGTGGTCCAGATTCACTGCTCTTATGCTCTCAAAGATTTTGGCTCTCACATGATCAACCCTCTATTCATATATATAGTGGTTGGGGAGTATGCAGATAGGTGTATGTAATTTTACATGCACCGGGGGCTATATCTTCCACGTTTTTTTTTACTTTTTTGGAAAATATCACCATGTATATTCATCTATATATCCCTCCATCATATCATTCGAGTTTCGTCAGAAACATAGACTCCTATGCCCTCCATCTAGAATGGGTAATTTTAACGGTCTTAGAATTGCTGTAATCGACCTTTCAAGATGGATGGCATAAGAGTCTCTGTATTTGGAAACTCGAATGGCATGATGGAGGGATATATAGATTAATATACATGATGATATTATCCAAAAAAGTAAAAAACGTGGAAGATAAAGGCTCTAGTGCATGTAAAATTACATGCACCTGGGTGCATGCTCCCCAACCCCATATACATATACATACATACATACATACATACATACATACATACATACATACATACATACATACATACATACATATATATATATATATATATATATATATATATATATATCTGTGTGTGTGGGGGGGGGGTATGTGTGTATAGATACATATGTAAACACACACACACACACATATATATAACACACACATACATATAACACACACACACACAAATATATATATATATATATATATATATATATATATATATATATATATATATATATATATCGATCTTTGGTGGAGAGGAACCCGATCTCTGAGAGCCATCTTGTTGAAGAAGGATGCCCAGCCTCGGTTTCGTCTAGTGATAGCGCATCGGCGCTCGTCGAGGCCATCACATCGTATCCGATCCTGTGGTGAGATCCAATTGTTCTGTCATATATTTAGTGCATCCGTAGCATAGTTTTTATTTTCATCAAGCTCTTAGATCCTTAAAAATCCCAAAAATATGCATTACTCTTTGTTCCACGTCCGAAACTGAATGTTCCATCTCATTTTTGTGTCCCTCCATTTCTACATTCTACCTTACAAAATCTTCCACATCCGATCAAGCACGGTGATCGGAGACACGGATCTATCTTCCATGTAATAAGATCTGACTCATTGACGCATCCTCTTTTGTTTTTAAATAAAAAAATAAAAAAACATATAATTGTTTTTATCTCTAATATCATTCTGATGACACAAAATCTCGATGCGGTTAAGGCGGATTAAATTAAGCAATATATCGTTGTTCTCAACCAATCGATTCGATCAACGAGAAAAAAATATTTAACCACTTAAGAAAAATATCAAATGCAAGCGGCTTTACTATTCTATTTACCTACTATAGCGACCATGGTCGAACATAAGGAGCACGATTTAAAAACTATGTAGTCGGATTTCTAAGATAATTTTTAGTGGTTTTTGAATTTTTTTTATTTTTTTCAAATTAAACACATGGGAGAAAACACACGCACCACGCTCTTTTTGAATTTTTCAGAATAGTCAAAAATGTCAAAAAATCACAGAGAAAATGTTATCGTGTTTTACATGTTTTAAAATGTTTTTGATAATTTTTTCGCATTTTTCTAATGTTTTTATGATTTTATAAAAATCAAACAGTGGTTATAAAAGTGAAAAGAGCACAACCAAGAGTATTTTGCAACTTAAAAATACTGTAAGTGCCCAATACTGTTAGAAATTATTTTTAGGCTAAACTACAATTAAATATCTACAAACAGAGACTATAATTAGATTTTTTGGATTTTCTAGAAATTTTTATATTTTTTTAATATTTTATTTTTTACATTTTTTGTAATTTTATAAATGTTTAATGCAAAAAAATTGGACATAAATTAAAAACTATAAAATACACCTACAGCATTTTTTTTAGAATTTTTAGATATATTTTGGAATTTTTACGATTTTCTTAATTTCGGGCTGACAAAAAGATGTTGTTTTGGATTTTCTAAAAATATAAAATGTCAATAAAATGTTACAAAAAATTCATACGATGTTTACAGGCATAGCAAGAGCATACACAAATTTTTTGAGAATTTTTAAAAAAATAAAAACATTTATTTCAATGTAAAATATCAAGCAAGTTAAAATCTGGAATACATAGACATAAATGCAAATATTTAAAGTTTTTGTGTCAAAAAGGAACATAAAATAAACAGAGGGAAGAAAAGTGTAAATTACCTACTAACATGGGACATACATATGATCAGCTTTAGACTGCAGGGACTTTATTGAAATTACCGAAAGTTATAGGGGCTTCACCACAATTTTTTCAAAGTTTTTATCTAAAAAATACCCCCCTGGGGTTCTTCCTTCGATCTACAAAAAGAGCGGAGGGGGGTGCCGTCGTTCTTCCCACGTGGAGGCGCATGCAACGTGGGCCGCACGTCGGAGGGACGATGTGGCACTTGGTTGGTCTAGACGTTGCGTGGCCGTGGGAGGGAGCACGAAGGCGGAGGGAGAGCGTTGAGCAGTGGTTGCGGCGTCGCAGAGTGCGCCGTCGATCGCCGAGGCGGCGAAGGAGCGCCGCGCAGGAGGCACTTGGAGGTGCTGGAAGTCGCATGCAACTTTTGGTGGAGGGGCCTAATGACTCTCCGTGTAATCATCTTTATTCTATCATTTTGGCCTTAAAACCCCTAGTAAATGAATGTAAATAGGCTTTATTCTTGCATTTTATCGTTATGCATTATTATGCAAAAGTTGTATAAAATACTATTTTTAATGCCAAAATTAGAGAATAAAGAAAAGAAAAAAAATGAAAAATAATAAAAATATTGCTAATATTTTATGACCCGAAACCCCGAGACCTTGGCATCTTGATGACTAGGTCGACAAGGAATAAAGTAGGGGTAGATAAGGGCCAAAATACTATAAGCATCCCTTTTATTCATTCTTTATTTTTTTTAGGACCTATTTTTAGTTCCACCTTTTATACCTCAAATAAAGAAACTTTGCACATGAACTGGTAGATAATTAAATATATGAAAATACAAAATTTATTTCTTACAAAAATAATGCACAGATAAAAAGTTATGATGTGAATAAGTTTCCAAAATCCTAACTTCGCATACCTTTATCTCTCAAATAAAAACTCAAAATGTATCAATCAAATTAATTGTATATAATTTTTAATAAGATATTTAATGAAGGTGGTTTCATATTTTTTGGAGTTACGGTTTGAAAGTTAGGTTTTGGACACCTGTTGTATACTTATACCGATTAAAATATTCACTTTATGTATTATGCGTTATTTTTATAATTTTATATTTTTTATAATTTTTTAAATATTATTTATAATATATATGGATATTAAAACTGGAATAAAACACTCGTTAAAATACAAAAATAAAATACTTGTACAAAATACATAGGTATAATACCTATATCTATAACTAAAGGAATTATAAAAATATTTATTTAATTATATATAATACATCAGAAAAATAAAATAAAAATATATTTAAGTTTATAAATTTAATTTATAAATATATAAAATAGTAAAAAAATTAATAAAATTATATATACAAAATAAAAATAAAATGTTAAAATACATAGATGAATATACCTAGATAGCCCCTCAAAGGGAACTTGTAATTTCAAACCTCTAAAAAATAAATAAAAAACTGAATAATATACTTTCAAAAGTAATACATATTTTTTATTTAATAACCTTAAATTAATTAAATCATTTATTATTTTTAAATGAATTTCCAATTCTTTTCTCCAGGCTTTTTCCTTGTTGGTCCACGTGGACCAACCCGGAGGGTCGGAGTGACCCACAGCCTGCGATTTGTCAGACCTCGTTTCTCGTCGTTTTTTTCGCATTTTGCAGCTCGATTCTTTCACTATTTCGTGACGAGACCTTCATGATTTTCGCTCCTCGTAGACTGGTGATTCACGCCCTTGAGTCACCTTGGGCATTGAATGGCTACGTCGCTCCAGACGCCTCGATCTTCCTAGCCCGATTATGAATCTCTGATTCATCATTCTAAATATCATTAATTAAGCTTAAATAACTCAAAATCATTAGCATTTCTTCATTTATTCAGCATAATTAGTATTCATTCATGTTTTGATAAGAATTGCATTTTATCTCTTATTTTTGCACAAAATAAGAAGCCAAAAATCCCAGCTAAAATTGACCCGTAAATAACCTAACTTCCTTGATTTTTAACTAATTCATGCTAACTCTGAATGATCCAACACCACACCCTCTGTGTACATATCACTAATAAGAATAAATAAAAAATAAAAAAAATCACTACCCTAAATAAGTGGACCAAAAACCCAAAACCTAGTTCTAGGATTCACGAACTAAAACCCTCATATCTTCCCCACCCTGTATCTAGTTTATCCTACTCACTTTTGAACTAATTTACATTCAAATACCTCCAAAACAAGACCAAGTTCAAGTGAATCGGAGCTCGTATGTGAAAGTTGGGTTTTGGGCCTCTTTTGTACATTTTGAATTTTAGCTGATTTTGACCTATTAATTTATGTAGATAATCAACCTAATTTATTTTATTTCTTTTTCATTTGACTTCTTTAATGAAATTTTTATTAAAAAGCGCAAAAATCCATATCCAAACTAAGATTGAAATCAAAGAAACTAATTGAGTCCGAATCTTCACTAACTGTTTCTACAAAAATATTGATTTTCGTCTTTTATTTTATTTCTTCTTTTTCTTAATTAATAAAAATCCAAAAAATAGATTAATGTGTAAATATTTATCTTTTATTTTTACCATATTTTTTCTGGATTTTTATCTGCTCTAAAAATGAAAAAAATAAAACTCAAAAATCAAGGTATTCTAGGTACATGGGATACCCCAAAAATATCACTTTGTGCAAATGATCGATTTTTTGATTTTGATTTTCATGAAATTGTACATCACATCGAGACAAGCAATTTATGTGAAGAAGCTTTTTTGATCCGAGGTCATTTGCTATTTGTTTTCTATTTTTCTTTGTACTTAATTTCTGATTTTTGTGGGGCTGACATGTGGCAGCTCCTAGAGCCGCCATGTGTCACCCATTTTTGGGACTTATTTATTTTCGATTTATAAAAAAATAAAATGTCGCACGTGCAAGTCACGTGCCTCTGCCGCACGTGAACTGCACGTGCATCTCCAGCCTCCTCTACTACTGCCACGTGGCCCCAGTAGGGCCGTCCGATCTCGACCGATCGGACGGCCCCTGCTCTTCTCCTTCCTCCCCCTTCTTTCCCAAAATTGCACCGCCGCCTTCCATCATCGTCTCCGTCGCGAATCTCGTGATTGCCCGCCGTCCTCCGTGATCTCCTCCACCGGTGCATCTCGCCCTCGTCGTACCTCGTCAAAATTCCATCAGATCCACACCCGATCGACTACCATCTCCAATGATACCCCTTCTCCTATAAAAAGCCCTCTACTGCCCTCAAACAACCCATCCGCCATCAACTCCCAAGGACTCCTCCCCGGTAGCGACAGTTCGGCTTACCATCCTTCATGGCATGATCCGAGGGAAGTCTCCCTTGTTGCAGCCCCCGCTTTCGAGCCACTGCTCCGCTCAGGCCCATGCCGTCGAACATTGTACCTCCAGGTACCCTCCTCCATCTTCACCTTGATCCAATCATCCCTTGTCCGCTCCACCTTCATTCTCCGATCTCCCGCCATAATCGATTCTATCACGGTCACCCCGTCGGCTCTAAGTCTCCCATCTTCAACACGTTCATCTCGAACGTAGCGGCACCATCTTCATCGACCTCAACGCCGGCTTTGACAACTACGACGTCGACTTCACCACCACCTCCAGGTTCCACTCTAGCAAGCTTGTTCCTCCTCAACTTCATCTGCACATAAGAAGCTGAAGGTGCCAACCGCTATAGCTCTGCTCTTTCAACGACCTCTCCATCCACTATGCCATCTCCTTCGTCGGCTGAAGTTCTTCACCGACAGCACCGCATAACGAGCTTCATCGACAGCTAATGTCTTCGACAACGCTTCACATCTTTTTCATCGCCATCGGAAGCCACAACCCCGACAACCGTCGGCCGTGTGTCGGCCGCCGTTGACCGCAACTCCCACCCGCTCGATTGAGGTTGATCAATGGTCCAGAACACATCTCAGCCTCATATCCAACCCAAGAGCCTCATACTTAATGAAGCAAGACTGCACTGCCACGTGGACGCCTGTGCTGAACGTCCAACCGATTCTGCAACTTGCACGTGGATGTCACATGGTCAATGTGAAGAATTGCAAATAAATCCCCGTTGTTTTTCCCAAATCACAAATCCATCCCGCCGACAGAGGGCACATGCTACGCACGTTCCTCTCTAGCCATTTTGCAAAATCTCCCGCAAACTTTTCGGTAATTACATTTGATCCCTTCTCTGTAGTTCTTTACTAATTATTTATTGTATGATTGCATTGTTTCCCCTGTGTTTCTTCTCACTTTTGGACCTCTACATTGCATGTTTTCATTATTTAAAAAATAGCATTGTGTTCTACAACTAATTCTCTACATAGTGGTATATTGTAGACATTTTTGTGAGCAGTGTTTGATTATTAATTAATTAATTTGTGGAAAATTGCATACTTTGCCCATGTTGAGCTCTAAAATTGATAATTAATTAATCGTTGCTATAAAAAATGTCGAAAATACGCAGATTGTAGAATTAATTGTATGTTACATTGTATCCAAAAAGAATTGCATTTGCATGCATCATTTGCCTCCAAAAATCATTTTGCATATTTCAATATTTAATTTTTAATAGGTAAATGTAATTTTGAGGTTTAGGATTATTCTGAGATCCATCATCTAGTGATAGATCTTGGATAACTTTATCCCTTGAAAACAATTAGGTTTAATATTTATTATAATTAAATATTGAAATTCACTTTGTTTGCATTTAAAAATTCATAAAAAAATTCATCTTGCATCCAAAAATTCAAAAACAATTACATTGCATTCATTTCATCATAATTATCGTCTTAGCCAAGTTTCATATTTTTCAAACATCGTTTGATTGATCTTCATATTCTAGTCCCTAAAATAGGCCAAAGATTCATTTTGCATCCCTAATTGAACTAAAAATTACAAAAAAATGACCGCCTCGAAAAACGCGCACGAATTTTGATAGACAAAATTCTAGGTTGTTCCTTTCCCTCTATGAGTTCGACCTTGGGACTTTCCCAAGTAAAATAAACATAAAATCATACGATTAAAAATTGACTAAATAATTGTGGTTATTTCATGAATGATTCCGATTGCCCACCTACAATGGAACGACACATTATTTCAAGCAAACGTTAATCCATGACAGACTTTTAGCAAGGGAAATCCACGACCCGTCAGATGGTGTCGTTGCCGGGGACCAAGTCACACCTCAAAACAACCATCTCAACCATCTGACTCTCAAGAAGAACCCGTAGATATCCAGAGAATGATGCTCGAGGAGATTCACAACTTTCGAAATGAACTACAAGATATATGGATTGATGTTAATCGATTGTCCTGTTGGAGAGATGAATTGATAGCCCTGCTACAACCATTCCCGCCCAAGTTCAAGCTAACCCTATTAGCTTGAACAAATCTCAATCTTCGCAACAAAATGTCTAGGTATACTATTCAGATTTTTCCATATCCGAACATGAGATCTTTTGTTTGACAATATCAATTCTATGTCACTTAGGAGCAGAAGGACCGTGGACGTACCTTACCGAGCAAGGGAATTGGATCGTGAAGACTTGGAAGATCAACCGGAAGATGCTTCCGAGAAGAAGAAGAAGAACACCTGAATTATGCACAAATGAAGATTTCAGCACACGAGAAGGGAAAAGCATCTATGGAGTCTACCGAGGACCTTGTACCTCTAGTTGCTGCAAAAATACCTTTGTCACCTTTTCAGCAACATAATTTTGATTATTAACAGAAGAACAATGATTGTAATAAGAACTTCATTTCTAATAAAGATGCTCTTATTTATGACTCTAGTTCTTATCTCTTGTGTAAAATGCTTCCATTCATTTCCCCCATGCTCTTAAGAAAGTAAAACCAAAGAAAAACATTCAAGATGGCCCAGAACTGAAACGATTCTGCCAGGAAAATATCACAGTCAAAGTACCCTTAGATCAATATGTGGCCAACAATCCATCATTTCAAAAGTACTTGAAAGTGAAATGCACTCCTACCAGGACATGTACGAAGAAACCAAGTCAATTTGTGGAGACTCATATCTTGACTGTTGCAACCACCAAATGTGTCAAAAATCAGCATTTACCAAGGAAAAAAGGGATCTGGGTGCCCATTATGTGGAGCGTCGCATTGACAGCATTAGCCTTATACTATAAATTGGAGTTAGGGCCTCTCAGAAAATCATCATCTCTGCTCCAATTTGCTGATAAATCCCCTAAGAGACCTAAAGGAGAAGTAAAGAATGTAGTCATCTTGATCGAGGGTACACAATACAAAGTGGACTTCACTGTCCTTGATATGGAGACATCGAACCAATGGAAATAATCCCAAATCATTTTTGGAAGACCATACTTACGGACCACTAAAGCAATATTTGATTACGATAGATGAACGATGAAATTTCGCTTTCCAGGCGGAGAAGTGGACTTGGAGATGAAGCAAACAAAGTGGCAAAGGTCAGACTCTGAATCTAATATTGAATACTCAGAGACGTCATAATGCAATCGCATTAGCACTACTGGGCTATGGGATCAACTTCCGGAAATTCAAAGTTAAAACCCCTCGTCAGCAGATGAAACAGTGCACAGTGCAGTTTGAGAGATGTTGCCAAACCTATCTAGACACACAGATACTTATAACCTTGATGACACAGAAATCCTCTCGGATTTGTCAGCCCCATCTTCTTCCAGACAGTCAAGAAATGTCGATGACGAGTCGAACATATCTTTGATCGAATTACCGTACTACTTTTGTGATCTGACTCACCTTTTGTCAGAATTTGTAGCAAACACACACAAAGTGATTCATCGCCAACCAACACAGAGCCAGACTCAAAAGCCATTCAGCTAGACCAAATTGATGATTCATACTCGCCATAGTTGAAACCACTCACTCCGATACACTCAAGTATGCATTTCTTGCAAGACCCAAAGTGAAATTTCCTATGATCATTAGCTCATCATTGATCATAAATCAAGAATCTAGATTGTTCAAAGTTCTTGAGCGGAATCGAAAATCCATTGGTTGGACTGTGTCGTATCTCATGAGAATCAATCCTACTCTCTCCTCACACCAAATTTATGTTTAGGATAATGCAAGACCTTCCCGTGAATTTAAGAGAAGATTAAATCCCAATCCCCGGAAGTAGTTAAGAAAGAGATAGAGAAATGGTGCAAAGTGATAAACGCTTGATCCTAATCAATCGGGGTAAAAGGTCTAAAGTGGTCGTTGCGACCTCGATCAACTAGGCTACGTGTATCAAGAAAAATAACCACTCAAAGATAAAATCAATCAAAACAAAATGCGAGCGGTCAAGCTATATGATTAACCTGGTATAGCTCCCAGGGTCGAACTCAAGGAGCACGGGTTGGCTCGTGAGCCTACGAAGTAGTGTAAAAAGAAATAAAAGAAAAGAAAATAAATTTTTAAGTGTTTTTATGAATTTTTATATTTTTTTTTTAGATTTTTAGATTATAAAGAAAATGAAAACAAGTATAAACAAAGCGACTTCTACAATTTATTTAACACTCTAAAAATTATGCAAAAATTCCAGAAAATTGATTTTTATGCCTTTTGGGTTTTTTACTGTTTTTGGTGAATTTTTAAGATTTTTCTAATGGGTAAATTATTTATTAAAAATCAAACAAGGCAAAAACAACAAGGTACTGTCCAGCAGGGCTGGAAACTCAAAAATAAAATATTTAAGAGTTTCAAAATGCCCTGGAGGTAATTTTCCTATAATCTATGAAAAACAAGGAAAATTTAGGCACCCTAATTATTATTTTTGGATTTTTAAATTAATTTTTATAATTTTTATGAGTTTTTGATGGTTTTGTGATTTTTAAGGTTTTTAAGAGGTGAAAAATCACCAAAATTGGCAGGAAATTCAAACAACAAGTAAATAACACTATCCTATTTTTTTAGAATTTTTAGTGGTGATTTTATATTTTTTTTGGTATTTTTCAAGTCAGGCAGTGAATAAAAAGATGGTTTTTGAATTTTTAAAAATATCAAATGAAAATAAAAATGTCCTCAAAAATCATAGAAATTTCTACACCATGGCAGGAGCCATGTGTCAAAATCTCATTCGATTTGGAGGTTATTTGCTATTTATTCAAAAATCAAGAAGGGGGTACTATGCACAAGGACCTATGTGCAAATACCCAAGACCTGGGGGCCTCTGGTGCAAAAAGCCCAGCAAGTCACGCGCGTCGCGCGTGGCTGGGGCACACAGGGACCAATGTGCAACAAAAACTAAGTTCCGGGACTGATTGATAACCAGTACCAAAAGTCCAGGACCTAAGTTGCAAAAAGCCCAACAAATTCGCACATGCACAATAAAAAGTGTTCACAGGGGCATATTTGCAATTACACAAAACTATTCATCCATTCAATAACATGCCAGGTCTACAGGATAGAATATGTAAAAAGCCCAATATTACACGTGACGACGCACGTGTTCACATACAAACAGGGGCATACATGCAATTCAAACAAAGCACGAGGTTCCAAATGCAAATTACCCTACGTTAAAAAGTTTTTAAAACTAATTACAGGACTAAAAAGAAAACTACAAACTACGAGGGGGTCCTACGAAAATTACCCCTTATTTAGCCGACGGACGGATGGGCGCCACGTGGTGATCGAACGGCTGGGATGTGCGGGCGCTTCTCTCCTCTTCCTCTTCGGCTCTGATCGTCGGTCGAGGGAGCGGCACGTGGATGATCTGACGATGGGGGCTCTGGCACCTCTCTCCTCGGGAATCGACGGTCTCGATGTGCTCCTCAGGTGGATCAACGGCTACTGCTCCTCCAAAGGTCGACGCTCAGGATCGAAACTGGAGCTGGAACATCATCGGACGGCTACGGAGGATGGAGGACGAACTCGACGCCGGCGAGGTTCGCCGACCTCCTGTGGGCGCTCCGGTCCTCCTCTGCGGCTGCTGATGGTCGAGAAACGTTGCTGGCGCAGCTCCGCAGCTGGTGGCTATAACCGATGGCCCTGCCGAGCCCTGGAGGGGCTCCGGCGAGGCCTGGCGGCGGAAAGCTCCTTGCTGAACTGAAGGGGGGCTCAGATGCCTCCCTTAGACCCTGCAAAATGGTCAAGAAGCTCCGCGGGTCGAGGGCAAAGTGCCTCGACCCAAGAAGGAGGGGTGACAGTGAACGGTGCTGTGGGGCGGACGAGCTCCGGCGAAGCGGAGGCGGAGGAACTCGAATCCCAGCTCCGGGGCGAGCTGGGTTGGATGATCGGGCGTAGAATGTGCGCGGGGAGATGGCGAAGGTGGTGCGATGGTCCGATGATCGAGATATAGAACGGGGCAGTCGGAATCAACGGAACACAGTAGGGGGTCGATTTGGGCGTAAATGAAAATTACTCTAAATGGGTATGCTCTAGGGGTACCTGATGGATGCTGTAGACTGGGGCGGAGCTGCTCTTGCTCCCGGTCCTTGCCTCAAGGGCCGTCACCTCCCGAGGCTCGAGCTCCTGACGGTGGTCGGAGCACGGCGGCGATACGCGGCCGGATCGATGGTCCGGCTCCTTCTCCTCGCTGCAACACCGGTGGGGGCGAGCTGTCACCTCGCTTGTCTCAGTGGAGCTCACAGGAAAGGGAGTGGGTGCCCAAGGATGGCGGAAAAGTGCGGCGGAGCTCGACCTATATACTCATGAGGGTCCGAGAAGAAGGTGGCGGGTAGGGCGCATTGAAGCGCGGATCTCGAGGGCATGGCTCCGGCGAGGCTGACGGATGCAAGGGGCATCATCCGGACCCGGGGTTCGATCATTTAGCAGTCGGATCTGGAAGGGAAAAATGGGAGATATCGGGTCAAAAACCAGATCCGCTCCTTTGGTGGTCCTGGGGGAGGTGTTGACCGGGGGTCAACATTCCCCCGTGGACCAATCAGAGGGCGCCAAAAATGGGATCTTTATTCTATTTTTTTGAGGCCTTAAATGGCCGATTTTCCAAAAAGTTAAAACATGAAAGTTGTTTGTTTTAATTTTTTCTATTTTTTTGTGATTTTTAATTAATTTTTGGAAACTAAAATAAGGTATTTACATATTAGCTATACATAGGTATATATACACTATATTGATTTTTGATTTTGATTTTTAATTAATTATTTTTATACATTTTTATTCCCATTCTATATTTTATTTATTTATAGGCTAAAATAAGGAATAAAAGTCTATTTTTATTTTATTTTTATTATTTATATACATGTGGGAAATAATTATTTATGTATAGCTTATATACATGGTATATATACCAAGGTATTTTTGTATTTTAATTTTATAATTTTTATTTGATTTTTGTTTTAATTCTTGTTATTTTATTTATTTACAAAACATAAAAAGGAATATTTATAAAAAGTTTTGAAAATAAATACACATATTTACAAGGTGGAATAAATATGGATGAAGGTCTATGTACAAGGTGAGGGTTTCCTTTTGGATTTTTGATTTTTAATTTTTAGTTTGTTTTTCATGGCTTTTAAATATATACAAAATATATACAAGTATATTTTTGGGTGAGGAAAATATATTTTATTTATTTACATAAATATATACAAGTGAGCCCCTATCTCCCTCTACTTGTGGCTTTTATGCGGTCAGGCCCATGCTGAGCCCTCCCTTGGGTTAGGTTGCTCAATATTTATTCTAAATATTTCCCTCTTTTTCTTTTTCTTCTTTATTCTTTTATTTTTGCACAAAAACATGCTAATTATCTATATTTACACACATGCATGCTTTTGCTAAAAAGTCCTATTTACACATATCTACATGCATTTGCATAGGTTTTTGTAGCTAAAATAATAGAATAAAGAGTGATGAATGGGTATTCATCACCCCCCTATACTATACTTTGCTAGTCCCTTAGCAAACACTTATTTGAAAAAGAAGTGCAAAAGAAAGAAAAAGGAAAAAGAAAAAGAGAATGTACAAGGATCAAGGTTGATTATTAAACTTGCCTTCATTAAATTGAGGTATGGAGCTTAATCAGATCTTTGGATTATTGATGTGTCGGAACCTTATTTAGACTTAAGCTTAAAACCTAACAGCCTCTAAGTTCCACTATTCTATAATCAAGACTCCTCAATGCTCCAGATCAGAACATGTCATCAACCACAAACCCTGAAGACCATGAATCTTTTCTTGTCCTGTGTAAGTGAGGTCTAAGCTCTCCACCTCAGAAATGGTAACTTGACAACCCTCCCCAACAAGGTAACTCTATGACCTCAATCTGGCCACTCTTTCCTCGAGGAGCGGGGTATTCCCTTCTAAGTTCAAGTACAACCGGCTCAAGAAGAGGGGGAAGAAGAGAATGGGTCAAGGCCAGTGTAGCCAAGTACCCTTGGGAGCTTGACCAGTGTAGCTAAGTCTCCCTGCTGCAAGCTACAACAGGTGGAACATGATACCAAGCTTTGCTTATTGCACTATATACATACTCCGGTGGGATTATCATTTTCTTTCAGACCCACCACTTTTTTGGAGTTATTTTCTTTTTCACATTTTTTTTTTCGAGTGCATCTATACAACATGTACATGTGCAGCATATATACAAGGAGTTTTTCCTCTTGAGCCAGTAGACTGTCCCTCTTTTGAAGCTTTATTGCAACCCACAACTCCCGTCGTTAGACTTCATGGCAACCAGACCAAGTTGAGACGCACTTCCTTCACTAAATGAAGAAGAGAGGTTCCGCCTAGAAGTACTACCCTCATATGCTACCCCAAGTCAAGGAAGACTGCCTCCTCACCACCTCATCCGTAGAGAGCTCGGTGCATAGTGCGGTTGTCCAAGTAAAGCCATAATCCATATGAGTCATGTGTTGTTGTTAAGTGCTCTACTTAGGCTCATTGAGATGACATGTGATCATAGCCTAGTGGACTCCAAGAATTAAGTCACCATGAACCTGAAAAGCCTTAAACCTAAGCCCTATAAGGTTCCTCTTAAAAATTAGGTGGATTAAGATCTTGATCAAGCTCCATTTCTCAATTTGATTCAAGGATAGTTTAAATGTCAACTATCATCCAAAGAAAACTATATACATATGTACACAAAGATGCATATTTACACACTATTTTACAATCATGCAAAATTTTTGAAAAATGTTTTGAAATCATGAATGATGATGCATGATGTGCAAGTTTTGCAAAAAGATATTTACACACATTTACACAAGATTTTTGCAAACTTTTGATTTTTCAAAACATTTTGGAAAAATTTTGTACTATATACATAATTTTGATACAGAAAATATTTACACAAGCTTTACACAAAAGATTTTTGAAAACATTTTTACAAAAATAATTTGTACACTAGCTATGTATGTGCAGAATAAAAGAAGATATGTACATGAAAATTTTTAATTTTTGTGGTTTTTAGCCATTTTTATTTATTAACACACTCACACAAAGTACGAGTTATGGCTAAAGTATATATGAAATATATACACACCCCCCTATACTTAGCTCGAACGATGTCCTCAGAGTCAAGAGCGATGAAGAAGACATAACTCGTGCTATGTATAGGGAAGTGAAAAGAAAGGCTATACAAAAGAAGATGGAAAATCAAAAGGGACTCGGGTCTTCCCCCTATACTTAGGATCAAGTAATCCTAAGTATAGCAGGCTGTACACGAAGGGAAAACCGAGTAGAGAATGTACAGGGTCTACCCCCCCTATACTTAGGGTAAGATACCCCTAAGTATAGGCAGCAAAAACAGGGGTAAACAGAAACAAAAGAATACCCGAAAGGTCTCACATCCCCCCTATACTTAGGGTAAAGTGCACCCTAAGTATAGCAAAATCATAAGATAAAGAAAGGGATGTGGGACTAAAGAAAGTGATGATATAGACAACTGGATCTATGTACAGCGGAGGATCAGTAAAGCTCAGGCGTGAGATGCAATAGATGTGAGTCAAAGACTACATCTCACGCAAAATGAATGGGGGCAAGATCAACGACCCGCGGCTCATGATCTAGAAATGGCTTGAGCCGCTGGCCGTTCACTCGGAAGGTACTCTCAGAAGACAACTCAGATATGTCGATACTACCGTTGTCGTGTACCTTCCGAACCAGATAGGGTCCTTTCCATTTGCTCTGGAGCTTCCCTGGAAATAATCTAAGTCTCGCATCGAACAGCCATACTCTCTGTCCAATCTCAAAATGCTTGTGGCTGATATGAGAATCATGCCACTCCTTGACTCTCTCCTTGTAATGTAGGCTGCTCGTGAAGGCTGCATCTCTAAGCTCTTCCAGGGCAGCTAGCTCTGCCCTCCTCTGGTCTCCTATACCATCTGGATCCATCAATATGTCAGTAACTGCCCAGAGTGACTTGTGCCTCAGCTCAACAGGAAGGTGACAAGGCTTGCCATACACGAGGAGAAAGGGAGATGTACCCAAAGGTGTCTTGAAAGACGTCCTATATGCCCACAAGACCGAGTCCAATAGCTGTGACCAATCCTTTCGGTCAGGGCGGACGACTTTCTGCAGAATAGTCTTGATTTCCCTATTCGACACTTCGGCTAGACCATTCGTCTGTGGATGGTATGGTGTAGCAACACGATGGTCTATGCCGAACTCGGTGGCAAGTGCCTTCACCTGGTCGTTGATGAAGTGAGATCCCACATCTGAAATAAGAACTCGTGGAACCCCGAACCGCGTGATGATGTGCTTCCTCAAAAATCTGCAAACTGTCCTCGCATCAACGGCTCGGGTGGGGATAGCCTCCACCCAACGACTCACATAATCTACGGCCAACAGAATGTACTCAAATCCCTGACTCTTAGGGAATGGACCCATGAAATCGATGCCCCATGCGTCAAAAATCTCACAGAAATGAATAGGCTGCATTGGCATCATATCACGCTGTCCACAAGTGCCCATCCTCTGACAGTCAGTACACCTCTTCACGAACTCATCTGAGTCCTTGAAGAGGGTAGGCCACCACAATCCGGATTGGAGCACTTTCTGTGCCGTTCTCCTCCCAGAATGATGTCCCCCTGCCTCAAGCTTGTGGCAGTAAGTGAGGACGCTATGGTGTTCCTCCTGAGGAATACACCGACGCCAGATGCTATCCCCTCCTTCGTGGTAAAGGATGGGATCCTCCCAATGGTAGGACTTGGCCTTCGCAAGGAAGGTCTCAAGCCTCTGCCTGGGCCAATCTTGTGGGACTTTCCCAGCAACGAGAAAGTTCACAATATCAGCATACCATGGGAGTGAGGCGATAGCAAGGATCGCCTCATCTGGGAAGGTATCTCTGATCGGCTCAATCTGCTCTGACTCCTCAGGCTGCTCTAAACGGGATAAATGGTCCGCCACCACATTCTTAACTCCAGGCTTATCCTTGATCTCAATGTCGAACTCCTGGAGTAGAAGGATCCATCTGGTCAGTCTGGCCTTGGCATCCTTCTTTGCCATGAGGTACCTGATGGCGGTGTGATCTGTGTACAAGGTCACTCGGGATCCAATGATATAAGATCTGAACTTATCCAGGGCGAACACTACTGCTAGCATCTCCTTCTCTGTAACAGTATAATTCCGCTGGGCGGAATCCAATGTGCGGCTAGCATAGTGTATAGCAAACGGTACTCCATCCCTCCTCTGTCCCAGTACTGCCCCTACGGCAAAATCGGAGGCGTCCGTCATGATCTCGAATGGGAGAGACCAATCAGGTGGCTGAAGGACAGGAGCCTCAATAACACATCTCTGGAGAGTAGCAAACGACGAAAGACACTTGTCATCGACAAGGAACTCGGCGTCTTTCGTCAAGAGGTCGGTCAGCGGTCGGGCAAGCCTGCTGAAATCCTGAATGAATCTGCGATAAAATCCAACGTGCCCCAGAAATGACCGTAACTGCCTCAGATTGGACGGCGGTGTGAGTTTCCTAATGACATCGACCTTGGCCGGATCAACCTCCATGCCCCTGTTGGAGATGATGTGGCCAAGCACCGTCCCTTGAGTCACCATAAAGTGACTCTTCTCCCAAGATAGCACCAAGTGATACTCAATACATCGCTGGAGTACTCGGTCTAGGCAGTCAAGACAGGAATCGAATCCGTCGCCGTAGACCGAGAAATCGTCCATGAAGACCTCAAGGCACTCCCCTACCATGTCCGAAAAGATCGACAGCATGCACCTCTGAAAAGTCGCAGGGGCATTGCATAGCCCAAATGGCATGCGTCGAAAAGCATATGTGCCGAAAGGACAGGTAAAGGTGGTCTTCTCCTGATCCTCAGGAGCGATGGCCACTTGGTTGTAGCCCGAGTACCCATCCAGGAAGCAATAATGGCTCTTCCCTGCCAGTCTCTCAATGATCTGGTCAATAAAAGGCAGGGGGAAATGGTCCTTCTTGGTGGCTTGGTTGAGTCTCCTGTAGTCAACACAAACCCTCCAAGAGGTGGGTACTCGTGTAGCAATCTCCTCTCCCGACTCACTGATCACAGTCGTGATGCCCGTCTTCTTGGGCACCACATGCAAGGGGCTGACCCACTTGGAGTCGGAAATGGGATAAATAAAACCTGCACCCCACCACTTCGATATTTCCTTCATGACGACCTCTCTCAGGTTGGGGTTCAGACGCCGCTGGAACTCACGCGACGGCTTCGCCCCTTCCTCTAGGTAGATGTGGTGGGAGCAAACTGATGGACTAATCCCGTGGAGATCTGCTACGCTCCATCCGATCGCCTTGCGGTTCTTTTCAAGAACCCCCATCAGACGGGATTCCTGCTCTCCAGTCAACTCAGCGGAGATGATGACTGGGTACATCTCAGGATCGCCCGCAAGGAATCGATACTTCAGCGAAATAGGGAGCGGCTTCAGCTCTGGTATGCTGGGTGCCGGCAAATCTGGCTCTGGAAGAAACTGTGTGAACGCTGCAAGGTCTGCCAAATCTGCCTGAGAAAGGGAGAGTGTACTCTCGCAAACTGGGTCGGAAGAAGGCGGCTCAACTGCACTGTCTCTGCTCTGCTCTGCCTCTACCTCCTCCTCTGTAGGCTCTAGTGAACTCAGGTCTGGCATCTGGTCATAGCAATCGGCCCAATCAAACTCTGAGTCCGAGGGATCTGCATCAGACTCGGTGGCATCAGTACCACCGGAAAACAAGGTGGCATCAGCACCACCATCACCAAACACTGTGCTGCGATCGAGAACCGGCTCTGCTGCCGCAATGGTATCCTGAACCAGGTCTGTGCTCTCCAGACTCTCCTCTGCTATCATCTCTGTCTCAGCCGTGTCTGAAAGTGAGAGGGTAGTCTGTGCCTCAAGGTCTGCCCAAGCTGCCTCATCATCTGTGATCACAAAATCACAGTCCTGGTGGATGTCTGCCTGTGCGTCTGTCAGCTGCTCTGAGTCGGTACTGGCATCTGAGCGGGATCTAGATCTGACTCTGTAGTCCTCGACCGTCTCTATTTGTATACTCTCGCCCTGGACGCGAAAGTACACCTTCCCGCTATCATGATCAGTCACCGCCTTGGCTGTGGCCAAGAACGGACGACCAAGGATGATGGGGGTATCGGTCACTGACTCAGGGACCTCCATGTCCAACACGACGAAGTCCACGGGGAATTGCAAGCCCTGAATCGTGACGATAACATCTCGCAACAACCCCTTCGGCCTCTTGACAGATCGATCAGCGAACTGAAGGACTGTCCTGCTCTGTCGAAGAGTGCCCAACTCGAAGCGGTCGAGAAGGGCTGCCGGAAGGAGGTTGATAGACGATCCGCTATCTAGAAGAGTGCGGTCGAACCTCTGCTCTCTGATCTGGCAACTAACATACGGGGCCCCTGCATCTGATCTCTTGGCCGGCAGACGGTTCTGAATCGCAAAGCACGTGGCCTTGGTCAGCACATGGATCTCTGAAGTGTGGTTCCTCCTCCTCCTCCTAACTGTAGTCCTCTCTCTCAAAGATCTCTGGAGAAGGGGGATGTGCTGCAAAGCCTCCTGGAGTGTCAGCTGGATATGGAAGCGATCAATCATGCTCTGGCTGAACTCCTCAAACTCTCTCTTTTTTGAATCATTTTTCTTCCCCTTCCCCATCTGAAGGGCTCGAGGGAAGGGGATCACTGGGTCCTTCTCAGATGAAGGACTAGGAAAAGTTCTACGCGGTTCAAGGACCGGATCCACACATACATCAGGCACCACAGTGGGACCAAAAGAATGTAAACCTTTTCCTTTATTATTCACAGAATCCGGAGATACATCACCACGAGGAAAAACAACACTGTCTCTACAAACACGGGTGGCCTCAGTACCACCAAGAGTGGGCTGCTCTGCTGCTGCTGGTGTGGGTAGACGTCTCGCGGCCTCAGTACCGCGGACTGGCTCGGCTACTGCTCAGGTGGCATCAGTACCACCTCCTGAATCTGGTGAAGTGGCGGCCTCAGTACCGCCGGTGGGATCAGCATCCTCGGTGGCCTCAGTGCCACCGTCATCGACTGGAGCGGCCTCAGTACCGCTCTCCTCCTCCTCCTGTGGCGCCTCTGGATGATGCTCAGCTGAGGCGCCGCCGCTGGCTGGGGTCCTACCGCTCCTAAGTGTAGCAAAATCAACATCAAACAGATCTGACGAAGTATCATCAAATGGATCACTAGGAGTGGTAAACTCATCAAGTACTACCTGCTCAGGCTTCCTCTTGAGATTGTTCGGGTTCGGCTCTATCTGGGCAGGTATGGCGGCCTTCCCTCTCACCAAGTCCCGCAACTCCTGGCGGAACTCATCCATCTCCCGTCTGAAAGTCGCCTGCTGGTCCGTGAAGAGGCGGGCGATGTCATCCATGGTGGGGCTCTCGTGGGAGCCCGACGGGTAGCCTCTCTGTGGGTGAGGCTGCTGGTACTGCTGTGGCTGAGAAGGGTAGGACGGAGGGTGCTGCTGGTGCTGGTATCCCGCGTGAGCCTGCTGCTCACGCCTCACGTACTGTCCCTGCTGCTGATAGGGACGAGGACCATAGGACTGCTGCTGGTAACCTGGGTGCTGCTGCTGCGGCTGCTGGTGAGGGTCTCGCTGATGGGAGTACTGCCCTCCCTGTGCTGACGGCTGCTGCTGGGGCTGGGCACCACCACTCCCCCACCTGAATCCGGGATGGTCTCGTCGGATCCCAGGCTGGGGACGGTCGTACCAGATCCCGTTGACCTCCATCAACGGCTCTGAGTCTAAGGGGGCTGGGGGTAGCACTGCCAACGGCTGATCCGGCTGGTAGACCACCATCTGCATCTCTGGAGATGGTGGGGACTGGTAGGTCGGCTGCGGCTGCTGGTACGGCTCCGCCTGTACAAGATGGACCTGTCTAGGCTGCGCTGGGGCGCTGGAGCGCTGGGACGAGCTGCTGCTGCTGCTGGGATCGCCGCGCGACTGAAGACGGGGCTGAGAAGCCGTCTGTGTCTCCTGGAGACACATGATCTGTGTCTTCAGGTCGCTCAAGACCTGTGCCATCTGATCCATCTGTGCTATGCTCTGGCACTGCTTCTTCTCGATCAGCTCCATGCGGTCCAGCTTCTCTGATATGATACCCATGTCTGCAGCTGACGACTCTGCCTGTGCTGCTGCTGCTGCAGACGAACTGGAGGGACCTGCATCGACCCGTGCTATCCTCTGGTACTGCACGGGTCCTGGCTGAAGTGGCTGGGTCTTCTGTGTGTATAGGCGGGTCTGAGACATGACCATGTAGTTCTCCGCCATCTCCTCGAATATCGCCCAGACCTGGTCGTGGTCTTTGGCGAAGTAAGAACCGCCACAAGAAGCATTCACCAGGCCCTGTAGCTCTGGTGATAACCCACTGAAAAAGCTCTGCACAAGGTTCGGCTTCGTGATATCATGGTGTGGGCATCGGTCCAGTAGCTCTCTAAACCTCTCCCAAGCCTCGTGGAACTGCTCGTTGGGAAACATGGAGAAGTTGCTGATCAGGTCCCTCGCCGCGTTGGTCCGCCCGAGTGGATAGTACTTGTTCAAGTACTCGGTGCGGAGCTGCTCCCAGGTGTACACAAATCTCCCCAAATGCTTCAGCCATGTGGCTGCTCTGTCTGCCAGGGAGAAAGGGAAAGCCATCATCCGTATGGTATCCTGGTCCACGTGTCTGTCGTGGACAGTACTGCAGATCATCAGAAACTCCTGTAGATGGAGATGGGGCTCCTCTGTAGCCAGCCCATGAAACCTCGGTAGCATCTGCAAGGTGTTCGGGGGGAACTTGAAATCCCCCACGATCGCTGGGACCACCACCCAGTGGTGCATCAGTGTAGAACCGGGATTGTGTAAATCCCTCATCGGTCTAGGTGGTCCTCCTCCTGCTCCTCCTGCGGCTGCTGCCGCTGCGGCGGCGGCCGCGGCTGCTGCTGCTGCTGCTGCGGCACGTGCCTGTGCCTCATCGGGGTCCTCGGGCTCGCTCTGTGCATCTCTCTCTGCTCTGAGCCTCTCCATCTCTCTCCTCATCTCTATCATAAACGCTCCCTGATCGCGGAGCTGCTGCTGGACTGTCTCTAACTGTGCGATCAGGGTGGAGTTGATCGCTCCCTGGTCAAATACGAAGTGCTCGGGACGGGAGTGATCGTCAGAACTGCCGGCCATCGCGACGTCTGCAAAACCAAATGAGCCCAACTCAGGTGCTGTCAAATGGATAAGTCTCTCCTCGGGCTCATATCTCTCAGGTCGGTCAGAAAGGGGGTCGAGGGGGAACAGGGCGGAATCATACTCGGGCTCGGAGAGCGGGTCTGAGCTCTCGCGAGCCAACCTAGATGATGTGGTAGACGCGCCCGAAAGCGGTGCAACCAATGGCTGCCTAAGAGACCGTCTACCCATCATCTTGATCTGGCGAGTAAGGCGGATGAGATCTGGAAAAATCAAAGATCAGAAAACAAACCCCCAGTTCACCTACTCAACACGAGCTGAAGACCGTGAAAGTTCGGTCAATTATCTTGTCTATTTTATTAGGTGAACACTCAAGATATCAAAGCGATTACGGTGACCTGATAGGATATCCGCCGCTAACCCAACCGACTGGCCCGCACAGATGAGTCGGTAATCAGTCGGGTTTCGCAACGGGGGGCTCTACCTAGTGTTCGGGGTCACTCTCTCGCACAAGCAAACCAGACAATGAGGGGGTTGCTCTCCCCAAGACAGATTTTTAGGGTGAGCGGGTTTTAAGATCAATAATTTTAAACAGTCCCAATTTTATGGTTTCACTTGTTATGTATTTTTCAAATAAAACAAAATCGCCTAACGAATTTTTCGGTTTCTCCTGGTTATTTAAGTCCAAAAAAAAACGGGGGGAGAAGTCGAAAAAGCCGATGCACGTGAAATCAATGATGCATGCTGAGTAAGGGATGCGTACCTGCCGCCAGCACTCTACATGCAAAGTGATCCGCGCATAAAATAAAGACTGAAAGTAAACTAATCTAAATGATGCACGATAAAAACCGAGTCCTAAACAGGCAATTCTACTGATCGTGAAGAACTGTAGCTAGTCAATCCGAATCAAGTCCGGAGTCCGATCTCGGGAGTCACTCGGTGCCCGCCACGACGGGTCCTGCCAGCGCTGTATGTGACTCCTAACGGCACGTGGTCTCGAATCAGATCAAACTAACTTTTTTGGTTGATTTTTATTAAGGTCCAATTACGTTCTATAGGAACAGATAGTCTATTAGGTGTTGGGCCTTAAGAGTCCTACGTCACAATCAACAGAAAATCCTAAGTCTAGGGGCTCGGTGAAAACCGCGAAAAAGCCGTCAAATGACAGTAAGGAAAAGAAAATAAAACCGCGAGAAAAGCCGCGTAAAAAAAAAGCCGAGGGTCCTAATGGGTCCCCCGAGCACGCCGGTGCTCGGCGAAACAGACCCTCTACGAGCTAAGAGTCTAAATAGTGTCTCAGAGTCCAGAGTTCAGTACCTGTATTATTACAACACAATAATGAATAAAATAAACGAAAATCTACCCTATTGCCTCACTCCACTCAGCTCTCTCCTCTCGCACTCTCCTGCGGCTTCGTCGAGAGAAAAGCCGCCTCCGAACGCCGCGGCTGCGTTGGCTCCTCGAAAGTAGCCTCCGCGGTCCCTCGGGCCCTCGCAAGAAAAGGAAAGCAGGTGGTTAGACCAATAAAATAATCAAATAATCAAAGAAAATAAAACAGGGGTCTATGTGCAAAAAATAGAAATAAAAATAATCACACACAAATAAAACAAAAATAAAAAGAAAAGAAAAGAAAAATAAAACAAAATAAATCGAAAAGAAGATAAGTACAAAAAGCCGCGAAAAAGCCGCGAGCTCCGAAGAGCCGCGAAAGACCGCGAAAACAAAAACGAAAAGAAAATCAAAATAAAGACACTACTAAGCCGTGCTCCCCGGCAACGGCGCCATTCTGATAAACGCTTGATCCTAATCAATCGGGGTAAAAGGTCTAAAGTGGTCGTTGCGACCTCGATCAACTAGGCTACGTGTATCAAGAAAAATAACCACTCAAAGATAAAATCAATCAAAACAAAATGCGAGCGGTCAAGCTATATGATTAACCTGGTATAGCTCCCAGGGTCGAACTCAAGGAGCACGGGTTGGCTCGTGAGCCTACGAAGTAGTGTAAAAAGAAATAAAAGAAAAGAAAATAAATTTTTAAGTGTTTTTATGAATTTTTATATTTTTTTTTAGATTTTTAGATTATAAAGAAAATGAAAACAAGTATAAACAAAGCGACTTCTACAATTTATTTAACACTCTAAAAATTATGCAAAAATTCCAGAAAATTGATTTTTATGCCTTTTGGGTTTTTTACTGTTTTTGGTGAATTTTTAAGATTTTTCTAATGGGTAAATTATTTATTAAAAATCAAACAAGGCAAAAACAACAAGGTACTGTCCAGCAGGGCTGGAAACTCAAAAATAAAATATTTAAGAGTTTCAAAATGCCCTGGAGGTAATTTTCCTATAATCTATGAAAAACAAGGAAAATTTAGGCACCCTAATTATTATTTTTGGATTTTTAAATTAATTTTTATAATTTTTATGAGTTTTTGATGGTTTTGTGATTTTTAAGGTTTTTAAGAGGTGAAAAATCACCAAAATTGGCAGGAAATTCAAACAACAAGTAAATAACACTATCCTATTTTTTTAGAATTTTTAGTGGTGATTTTATATTTTTTTTGGTATTTTTCAAGTCAGGCAGTGAATAAAAAGATGGTTTTTGAATTTTTAAAAATATCAAATGAAAATAAAAATGTCCTCAAAAATCATAGAAATTTCTACACCATGGCAGGAGCCATGTGTCAAAATCTCATTCGATTTGGAGGTTATTTGCTATTTATTCAAAAATCAAGAAGGGGGTACTATGCACAAGGACCTATGTGCAAATACCCAAGACCTGGGGGCCTCTGGTGCAAAAAGCCCAGCAAGTCACACGCGTCGCGCGTGGCTGGGGCACACAGGGACCAATGTGCAACAAAAACTAAGTTCCGGGACTGATTGATAACCAGTACCAAAAGTCCAGGACCTAAGTTGCAAAAAGCCCAACAAATTCGCACATGCACAATAAAAAGTGTTCACAGGGGCATATTTGCAATTACACAAAACTATTCATCCATTCAATAACATGCCAGGTCTACAGGATAGAATATGTAAAAAGCCCAATATTACACGTGACGACGCACGTGTTCACATACAAACAGGGGCATACATGCAATTCAAACAAAGCACGAGGTTCCAAATGCAAATTACCCTACGTTAAAAAGTTTTTAAAACTAATTACAGGACTAAAAAGAAAACTACAAACTACGAGGGGGTCCTACGAAAATTACCCCTTATTTAGCCGACGGACGGATGGGCGCCACGTGGTGATCGAACGGCTGGGATGTGCGGGCGCTTCTCTCCTCTTCCTCTTCGGCTCTGATCGTCGGTCGAGGGAGCGGCACGTGGATGATCTGACGATGGGGGCTCTGGCACCTCTCTCCTCGGGAATCGATGGTCTCGATGTGCTCCTCAGGTGGATCAACGGCTACTGCTCCTCCAAAGGTCGACGCTCAGGATCGAAACTGGAGCTGGAACATCATCGGACGGCTACGGAGGATGGAGGACGAACTCGACGCCGGCGAGGTTCGCCGACCTCCTGTGGGCGCTCCGGTCCTCCTCTGCGGCTGCTGATGGTCGAGAAACGTTGCTGGCGCAGCTCCGCAGCTGGTGGCTATAACCGATGGCCCTGCCGAGCCCTGGAGGGGCTCCGGCGAGGCCTGGCGGCGGAAAGCTCCTTGCTGAACTGAAGGGGGGCTCAGATGCCTCCCTTAGACCCTGCAAAATGGTCAAGAAGCTCCGCGGGTCGAGGGCAAAGTGCCTCGACCCAAGAAGGAGGGGTGACAGTGAACGGTGCTGTGGGGCGGACGAGCTCCGGCGAAGCGGAGGCGGAGGAACTCGAATCCCAGCTCCGGGGCGAGTTGGGTTGGATGATCGGGCGTAGAATGTGCGCGGGGAGATGGCGAAGGTGGTGCGATGGTCCGATGATCGAGATATAGAACGGGGCAGTCGGAATCAACGGAACACAGTAGGGGGTCGATTTGGGCGTAAATGAAAATTACTCTAAATGGGTATGCTCTAGGGGTACCTGATGGATGCTGTAGACTGGGGCGGAGCTGCTCTTGCTCCCGGTCCTTGCCTCAAGGGCCGTCACCTCCCGAGGCTCGAGCTCCTGACGGTGGTCGGAGCACGGCGGCGATACGCGGCCGGATCGATGGTCCGGCTCCTTCTCCTCGCTGCAACACCGGTGGGGGCGAGCTGTCACCTCGCTTGTCTCAGTGGAGCTCACAGGAAAGGGAGTGGGTGCCCAAGGATGGCGGAAAAGTGCGGCGGAGCTCGACCTATATACTCATGAGGGTCCGAGAAGAAGGTGGCGGGTAGGGCGCATTGAAGCGCGGATCTCGAGGGCATGGCTCCGGCGAGGCTGACGGATGCAAGGGGCATCATCCGGACCCGGGGTTCGATCATTTGGCAGTCGGATCTGGAAGGGAAAAATGGGAGATATCGGGTCAAAAACCAGATCCGCTCCTTTGGTGGTCCTGGGGGAGGTGTTGACCGGGGGTCAACATTCCCCCGTGGACCAATCAGAGGGCGCCAAAAATGGGATCTTTATTCTATTTTTTTGAGGCCTTAAATGGCCGATTTTCCAAAAAGTTAAAACATGAAAGTTGTTTGTTTTAATTTTTTCTATTTTTTTGTGATTTTTAATTAATTTTTGGAAACTAAAATAAGGTATTTACATATTAGCTATACATAGGTATATATACACTATATTGATTTTTGATTTTGATTTTTAATTAATTATTTTTATACATTTTTATTCCCATTCTATATTTTATTTATTTATAGGCTAAAATAAGGAATAAAAGTCTATTTTTATTTTATTTTTATTATTTATATACATGTGGGAAATAATTATTTATGTATAGCTTATATACATGGTATATATACCAAGGTATTTTTGTATTTTAATTTTATAATTTTTATTTGATTTTTGTTTTAATTCTTGTTATTTTATTTATTTACAAAACATAAAAAGGAATATTTATAAAAAGTTTTGAAAATAAATACACATATTTACAAGGTGGAATAAATATGGATGAAGGTCTATGTACAAGGTGAGGGTTTCCTTTTGGATTTTTGATTTTTAATTTTTAGTTTGTTTTTCATGGCTTTTAAATATATACAAAATATATACAAGTATATTTTTGGGTGAGGAAAATATATTTTATTTATTTACATAAATATATACAAGTGAGCCCCTATCTCCCTCTACTTGTGGCTTTTATGCGGTCAGGCCCATGCTGAGCCCTCCCTTGGGTTAGGTTGCTCAATATTTATTCTAAATATTTCCCTCTTTTTCTTTTTCTTCTTTATTCTTTTATTTTTGCACAAAAACATGCTAATTATCTATATTTACACACATGCATGCTTTTGCTAAAAAGTCCTATTTACACATATCTACATGCATTTGCATAGGTTTTTGTAGCTAAAATAATAGAATAAAGAGTGATGAATGTGATCATACAATAGAGGGTATCGTGTTGGGGCACGTCATCTCCAAAAAGGGAATAGAGGTCGCCCCTGCCAAGGTGGATGTGATCAAGAAACTTGAGCCACCAACTGACGTCAAGTCAGTGAGGTCCTTCTTAGGGCATGTTGGATTTTATCGAAGGTTTATTCATGATTTTTCAAAGATGGCCCGCCCACTGACTGAGCGCTTAGGAAAAGACACCGAGTTTATTGTAAATCACAAGTGTCTAGAGGCCTTCGAGCTGCTGAAAAAGAAAATATGTGAATCGCCTATATTACAAGCTCCCGACTGGTCTCATCCCTTTGAGATCATGACTGATGCATTAGATTTTACTGTCGGGGTTGTGCTTGGACAAAGATGAGATGAGATACCTTATGCGAGCAAAGTTTTTGATCCTGCACAGAGAAATTATACTGTAACTAAAAAAGAAATGCTCATGGTAGTTTACCTTTGAAAAATTTAGATCATACATATTGCGCTCCAAGGTGATGATTTTCACTAATCACACGATAATTAGATATCTAATGAAGAAAAAGGAGGCCAAGGCACATCTTTTGATATGGATCCTATTAATCCAGGAATTTAATTTGGTGATCAAGGATAAACCTGTAATAAAGAATGTTGTTGCTGATCCCCTTTCTCGAATTGAGCAAAATGATTATTCTAACACTGGACCAATTAAAGAGACTTTTTTAGACGAGTCAGTTTGCGTTACTGACTCAGTCCCATGGTACTCCGACATAGCGAACTCTCTTGTCTCCAAGAAAGTTACCTTTGGTTAGACCAAGAGAATGATTGATCGATTGAAGTCGGATTCAAGAAAATACCATCGGGACGATCCTTTCCTTTCATATGAAGGACCGGATTGCGTTTGGTGAAGATGTATTCCTCAGGAAGAATACCAAAGTGTCCTCACACATTGTCATTCTCTCAAGGGTGGACGACACCATTTGGGAAAGAGAACCGTGCACAAGTTACTCCAATATGGATTTTACTCGCAGATCTTATTTCGAGATGCTAATGATTTTGTACGGTTATGCCCGATCTATGAAAGAATGGGAGGGACTGTTGGTTATAGAGATGAAATGCCCATGCAACCAATGATATTCTGTGATGTTTTGATGCTTGGGGGATTGATTTTATGGGACCTTTTCCCAATATCAATGGATTTGAGTACATCTTGTTAGCGGTTGATTATTTATCGAGATGGGTAGAGGCTATTCCAACCCGAACCGTAGATAGCAAAATCGTTTGTAAGTTTATCAAGGATACTATCATTGCAAGGTTCAGGGTACAAAATGTCTTGATTTCGAATGGGGGTAGCCACTTTGTGAATAAGGAAATGAAATCTTTGGCTAAGGAATATAAATTTGAGCATAGAATAGCCAACCCATATCAGTCACAATCTAATGGCATGGCAGAGGTTTCTAATAGAGAGGTGAAGCGTATTCTTCGTAAGGTGGTTCGTCCAGATAGGATGAACTGATCTAAACTGTTGGACCAAGTTCTGTGGACCTATAGGACAGCCTACAAAACTCCACTCGTAAATTCACCTTTTAGGATGATCTATGGCAAGCCATGCCATTTACCTGCATAGCTAATTCACAAATCCGAATGAGCGATTAAAAAGCTGAATTGGAGTTGTCACCTTGGGAAATTATGCCGGGACTTAAATCTGAATGAGCTAATTGAAATCTGAAACTGGGCATATGACAACAGTGTGATCTATAAGGACAAGGTCAAGAGATGGCATGACAAACACATTAGACATAAAACCTTTGTCCCTGGGCAGAAAGGGCGGTTGTTCAATGCTCGGTTGAAGATTATTCATGGGAAACTGAAATCAAAATGGACAGGTCCCTAAATTGTCATCGATGTGCATACCAATGGAAGTGTGGATATTGTCGAACTCAAAGATGATGCGCAACCTTTCTCGGTGAATGGGCAATTGTTGAAGCCATATATAGAATCATCCAAAGAGCAGACACGTCAAGTTGAGGTCATCTACTTCATGCATAGCGAGCCCATTAAAGACTCATCAGCTCACCCTCCCTCCCGACCCCAGCGATCTCCTTGTACCTCTTCTTCCTTTACTTAGGCCAAGGCCTAAGTATGGGGGGTGGGCCAATGCCATCTGTATATACAATTTCCCTCATCAAACTCCTTCTCACAATCGCCTCATTTCCACCCTTCTTCCTTACTTAGGCTGACTAGAGCCTAAGTATAGGGGGAACCGATGTCCATCTGTATATACTATCTCATTCACATATCTCGATCGCCTCATTTTCGTTCTTCTTCAATACTTAGACTATTCACATCTTAAGTATAGGGGGGTGGACTGATGTATCTTGTTCTTTTTCTTTTTCATTCACTCTCTTACGCTTAGCACGAGCTATGTCTTCGTTACGCTTCTTCTGCTCTGAGGACACATCACTCGCTAAGTATAAGGGGGTTCTGTATATATATTGTTTATATATTTTAACCATATCTCGTACTTTCGCATAAGTCTATATGTATTTACGAGGTGGATAACTAACTTGAAAAAAACAACAAAAAAATAAACAAAAAAAACAAAAAAATATTAAAAAGAAAAAGAGTTTTGTTACTAACACTGACTGTGTCCAACCCAAAATTTAAAAAAAATGGCTTCTTATTCATTTTTGCATTAAACAAAGAAAAAATTAAAAGTAAAAAAAAATTCTACATTTCACACACTTGCACTGCATCCAGCATTTCATTTGCATCTGTGAAAAGTCCTTGGGTTCTGAACCGAGTTATTAGCGGAAATCGAGAGTGGTCTGGACTTGACCTTAATCCACCTAATGTTTAGATAAATTTCACCGAGAAATAGGATTTTAGAAACTTCAGGTCTTTGACTTAATTCTTCAAGTTCAACATAACAATGTGCAGCGTTTGACTCTTATTGTCTAACCTGGTCTCTTCATTCAGGGTACAACTCTGGAATAAGGAATTAGTTTGTACTCTCGCACTATGCACTTATCTCAACTCAGATGGGGTGTTGGAAGACTGTGCGAGTTTCTTTTCTGATAGCATGGAAATCTAAAGACCAGAGTATGGGTTGAATAAAGATTCGAAAAAGGGATGGACTGCTGGGCACAATTTTTTCTAAGACCCCAAAACATGTACGAAAAAAAAGATTCTATATATGTAAGGGCACAACAAGATCCTAGCAAAACCACCAAAAATCCAAATACAAAAGAAGCCACTATTAAATAAATATCAGGCCAAAAAGGTCCAGCTTCATGAAAACCTGTAGATCTTGGTTGAGACTCGGCTACACTGGCCAGCTTCACAAGGAGAGTTGACTACACTAGCCACCCTCCAGTTCTTTTCTCATTCTTCTAACTTCTCCCCCATTTCGATTTTGAACACAGCGCAACAGACCTTAGAAGGAAATACCTGACTCCCCGAGGACGAGTTACTAGAGAGGAGGTTTGCATGGTAGTCTGGCATTCTGGATGGGAAGAGCTAAAACCTTTCATACACAGGAGTTGATTATTCAATGTTCATCGGATATGATTTGGGAAGAGGATTGATCTAAGATGACTTCTGAGCCGAAACTGTGACAATGATGTGTAGAACTTGAGGGTTGTTGATTTTAAAATTCTAGGTCTCACAGAAGTTCCGCCAAATTAATAATCCAAAGGTCGAGTCTAGTTTCATTTTCAACTTCAGCTCATGGTTTTGGTATGGAACCCAATCTAATTTCACCTCATGGCATTTCTTTTGATGCTCAGGGACGATCATGGTTTAAGTATAGGGGGACAACCACCTATTCAAAAGACCTCCTGTCACATCCCTTCGATTTTGAACCCCATTTTGACAGACCTAGAGCCTCTCTAGCCTTGTTCACGACCGGAGGCATGACAGGCCTCCTCCAGTAGCTTGTGAAGTGATCTGACGACGTCGTGTGGTTGGCTCCACCTATCTCCGGCGAAGCTGCTGTTGAGGTCCAATCTTCCAAGCTTTCCAAGCCAGTCGAGGTCATTTTTGTTGCTTTTCTTTGCTCTTTATATTAGCTGTCGTCATCTTCTTTAATTTCACCTTTTTATTTGCTCGATTAACGTCTGATTCACCACCCGCTACCCCCACGTCGGAGCTTGCTTCGGTGAGCTCCTATTCACGCCGTACACTACCCAATCCACCCACGCTTGCCCTGGGAGACCCCTACTGTTGTCGTGTGCTTCATTTGCAGGTCCTAGGTGCCAAGGAACCGTCTTGGGTGTCGTTTATGCTGAGGTCCAAGCCTCCTGGAGCTCTCCTCCCTCTCCGATCACAGTGGCAGTGCTAGGACAGTTTACCCACCATTTTGAAGTTGTCGTTCACTTGAGGAGATTCCCAGGAAGCTTCGGGGACTATCAGAGGAGCTTGTGGTAGTCGGAGAAGCGTGAATCGCCCATCCGAATCTCATTGTGAACCAGTTCTTCACTGAATCATCCAAGCATCTCCATTGCCATTGGATCACTGCCCGTTCGTCGTGAAGAGCAGCTATCGTCGGATAAGCCCCTACATCAACCGTCGGATCTTCTAGGGACATCTAATCTCAGCCGTTGCCTACGAACCGTCATCGGCACCCCTACAGGCGACACGTGGTATAAGTAGAGAAAATCAACCATTGGATCTGCCTTAGGATTGAGTAAATTGCAGAGCCACCCAATCAAATTTTATAAATTATTTATTAATACTAAATCTTTCCTTTGTCATTTTAGTATTTTTGTAATATTTATCAAAAGATCCTCGAGCTTTATAAAATTACAATCACGCCTTTGCCAGCAAGGCGCACGTGCGCTTGGCTATTTTGCAGGAAAGGGCCTATCTCTTTTTGTAATTCTAATTAGACCTGAAACATTCGTGTAACATTATAATATTTTGGGACATTTTGTGCTTCAAACCTCAGGTTTTTGATAATTACCAAAAGGTCCCCGCTAGGCACACATGCTTGTTACGTGTGACTTGGCCATTTTGTAGGGTAACCCTTGGTGCTTTGGTTATTTGTGATTGGTCCAGAAATAATTTTACTTAGTTATATATTTTTTGGGTAATTTACACCTTGGCCCTCATACTTTTGCATATTTACAAAATACCCCTGCTAGATTGTATTTTCTTTTTGTTCTCTCTATTTATTTCATGCAGCTATAAAGTCCTAAAAAAATATGCAAAAATATATTTAGGTTCCTATTGCATTCTACTTTAATGCCATATTTTTATTTTTCATTTTTGTTGCATTTTAATATTTATAAAAAATCAAAAATATGCATTTCATCCATGTTTAAACTAGAATATACATAAAATTTATAAAAACTCTTTTAAAAATTCCAAAAAAAATATATTTTGTTTAAATTTGGATGTTAAAATTCCAGACCAAAAACCACTAAAAATATAAAAGAAAACTCAAAAAAATAGAAAAACACTAAAAACCATAAATAAGAAGTTATAAAATCTATAAAAGATTCGAAATTTCTATTTTCTGTTTCTTAGTTTTCTTTATTTTATTACCTTTATTATAAAATTAATTTAGAGAACTTTTTTTACAGTTTGATATTTTCTATCTCCAACTTTATTTCGAACATTCATTTTGTTCCTTGTTTTGAGTATTTCTGATTTTAAAAATACCAAAAAAATTAGCAAAAATATAGAAAAATGACAAAAACATTAGAAAAATATAAAAATCACAAAAATATTTTATTTCCTGAATTTTGCTTATTTTTACCTATTTTTATAAATACATTATCTCTCTTTCCCTTAGTGTATATATCTTATTTTATAGAAAAAGAAAATATTAAAAAATATAAAATATAAAAAGAAAACTAAATCAGAAAATTAAAAATCAAAATATAAATACTATATAAAACTAAAAAAAATAAAAAATAATAAATTTAAGAAACCACGAAAAATAGCACATATAGACAGATACATCACTTTCACTTTTGCATATTTTACCCCGATCTACCTGCTTGCTCTGTGTGTTCGACCTCTACACTACTTGCACTATACATATCTTTTGTAGAGTTATAATAAATTTTAACTCCGCATTTACTTTCTTTGCTTGATTTGCTTGTGGAGGGTTAATTGTTGTTTTAATCCGGATTCCATGCGAGGTCAACTCAATGACTATTGATTCCCCTTGTGAATTAACACGACCTCCCGATTTTCAGGTTAAACAAATGACGCCCTTGTCGGGGAGCAACAACGCTTAGATCGGCTTTTTGATTGATTGTGATATGTGTATATATTTTTGCCTATTTTTGTGCTTCATTTATTTTCATTATTTTTGATATACATTTTTGAATTGCCTAACCACCCTCTCGTTTGACCTTGTGCGAGGTATGCAGATCAAGGGATGCACTCTTTTCTAGGAGCGCTCGTGCACCCACATGAGGGGGTTTTGGCTTTGCACCAAGGCAGACTTGGAGGGAATTTTGAAGACAATTCTTGAGCTTTTATTTTATGTATTTATTTGTGTAATTTTAGTGAGAGAGATACTCATTTATTGTAATAAACAAGACTCTCCTACACTTCACTTCACGTGGTCCAGTGCCCGAGGGATTGTTCCCTTGGGGGCCTTGTCGGTTTTGTCACGATTTTCATCGCCTTTTTTCCCTTTGTTTTCCGGTTTTTGTTTCTTTATTTGTGTGATTGAGCCCTAGTTTTAGGAGCTACTTGACGTAGTATTAGGTCTAAACACCTAAGTACATTTTCCCGTGCCTTTATTCTATATTTGGATCTAGACAAATTTTGAAAACTGTGCTTCACGCTAATAGCAGTTTCTCACACTAGGACGATTTCATCAGCTTGGATTTGCATATAGATAGGTTTCAATTCTATTGAGCATCCTTGCGTGTAGAGTGCTGGAGGCAAGGTGAGCATTTACACTTTAGCATTCATCATCGTTTGCCACTTGCATTGCTTTTCCGCTTCTCTCCCTCTGATTTTGATCATCTAGGTACTTAAAGGAATTGACTCCTTGATAGGCGCATGCATTTCTCATTAAAAATCCAAAAAAATGATAATCAATAAAATTTGGACGGCTAACATTACTCGACCCTAAAATCAACCAAAAAGAAAAAATATTGTCTTGGGGCGAGTAATCCCATCATTGTCTTCGCTTTTATTTGCTCGCGCACACACTAAGGATTAGTGCCAAAATCCCATTTCAGCCCCCTAAGTGTTTGCGCAATATTTTGACTTCTCACCTAACTCTAAAACAGAAAAGATAAAAAGACCGCACTTTTGCGGTCTTCACCGAGTTGAGTAGGTGAATTGAGGGTTTTGTCTTGTGTGAGTTTGTTTGTGCTTACTTGTGTATGTTCTAGATCGCATCTGCGTCTTTTTCTTCACTCTTTTGATTTAACCATCGTGCTTTCCCGACTATCCTTTCCTTTTGTTTTCAAGATGGACACCTGGAGCAATTTTTATCCGGATTTTGTAGATCCCTCGTACCCTCCAGCCGGTCCACCTCCCTTTTATCATGAGGATCCTCCTCCTATTTTTTCTGATTTTTGTACATATCTGCCTCAGCCATAGTATCAGTCCTCAGAATTCTACCCGCACCCACCACCACCTCCGTACATTCCACCTTCACATCCACCCGAGACTGAGCTGTTGGAGTCACCTTTAATGGAGTTCACCCTTGAGCACTTAACCGAGATGATGGATCATATAAGACAGAGGATTGACAACCTCACTAGTATAAATAAGAGCAACCACGATATTCCACCATTTGATGATATGGGTTCATTCTAGTATTTCCATGACCGTTTGCAATCGCCCAAAATACATAAAAATGAGAAAATTTTAAAAACACAAAAAGAAGTTGAGACCTTTGGTTGTGTCAGATTGTGAGGAGAGGTATCACATGCCAGACCATTTGACCAAACCTATTCTCACATCATGTCCCATCTCTAATCCCGAGGATGCCACTATACAGACTGATCTTGGCATTTCTCGTGTATATGTTGATTCCGACCTTCTTCCTTGTATGGAGGAGGTCCAAAAATTCAAAAAAATGTTGAATGAAACTGAAGTGGTGGCCACCATTCATGATATCATTCGTACCCCACTTCAGCAGGCCATGATCGATGTATCTACTCCTCATCCCAAGAAGAGAAAGTGGAGGAGCAGATCTGAGCGTCACGTCTTGATCATGGCCACTGCCCATGCCATGACACACCGTCCCATTTCTCGGAAGAGGAACACTGCTACACCTTTCATCGGTTGTACCATCTCTGACCATACTTGTGATTACACTCTGCTAGACGGCGGTGCTTCGATTAGCATATTACCCTTCTCTCTGGTACAGTTTCTTCACTTAGGGCCTCTAAAGAAAACCAGAATGATTGTTCAGTTCGTTGATAGATCTATCAAGAGGCCGAAGGGTAACCTTGAAAACGTCATCATTTCGATTCAGGGCACGAGGTACCATGTTGATTTTGTCATATTACCCATGGAGTCCTCAATTGGGGAGCACTCTCCAATCATCCTAGGATGACCATTCCTTGCCTCTGCGAGGGTCGTTATTGATTATGGATTAGGAGAGATTCGCTTCCGTTCTGTTGACGAGAGTGAAGTGTTGATCACCGCACCGATAGTTGACCATAGACTAGCACCTGATACACTTTCACCTATCTTGGTTGACCCCGAGGATCATGACCTCGATGATACTATCAGAGACTTTTGTTGCATGCTTAACTGCAGTGAGACCCGATAATTCCTCCCCGTGGAGGAAGACTAGGAAAGCATGGACCTCGGTGTTCCTTCTTCTGGCACTTCGCATTGTGTTGATGACATCCGCAGGATTTTCACGATTGATACCATTGAGCGGAGGGTAAATTTAGACACTAGACAGGATGGACATGACTCGATTACTTTCATTGATGAGTCTTCTCCTGTTCACTTAGATTCAGATGAGACTAAGGCCGAATTTGATCTTGTTGCTTTTATCTAGGAATTCGAGCCTTTTTATGAAAAAGATGATCTGGTTGAGATTATAGAGGACGAACATAGTTTGACTACTTCTACTGATGAGTTCGTTCCTTTTGGTTTTAACCTGTATGAGACCTCGCGGGATGACACTGACTACACAACTTACGATGATGATGAGTTTGTCCCATTCCACTTCGATATCAGCGAGACTCCCAAGGCCGAACCTAATCGTACTTCTTCCACTGACCCGTCTGCACCTTCACACCATAGGACCACCGAGGATATATACCGTGTCGACCCTGATCGGTTTGTGTCATCTGAGGACCTCGATGTTGACCTGCACCATCTGAGGACCTCGATGCCCTGATTGGTTAACTTTCTACCGTCTTGATCCCGTGTATATCCATCTTTATTGTATATCCACTCTCGTTGATCTCTGTCTCTCCACCATATTGCTCATCCACCCATTCTCGTGTTTGCCTTGCTTAGGACGTACTTTGTTCTATGTATGGGGGGGGTGGATGAGTTGAGTGTTCATTATTTGTTCCGTTTCATCACTCCTATTATTGCCTATACTTAGGGCTTCTTTTAACCTAAGTATAGGGGGAGTGATGTGTACATTCTCTCTTCTATCTTCTTCCATCTTCTTATCTCTTTTCTTCTTTTTCTTCTCTATCTTCATTTTCTACCGAAAAAGGGTCGCCCCATTTTGTGAGTCTTCTATATTTAGGATGTACTTTGTCCTATGTATAGGCGGGTGTGCACCTCGAGTTCTTTCATTCTTCGATCCTCTCCATTGTCTCCTCTTCTTGTCTATACTCACAGATATCTTACCCTAAGTATAAGGGGAGACAATCTGTGTACGATATGTTCATTTCCACCCTTGACCCTCCCTGCTTCGTGTGCAGTCTGCTATACTTAGGATTATTTGATCCTATGTATAGGGGGTACGGTCAACTTCTCATTCACTTCTGCATTCGTTCTTTATTCTTTAGGCTTTCCTATACTCAGTACGAGTTATGTCTTCTCCCTTTCTATCTGATCTATGAGGACATAGATCAAGCTAAGTACAGGGGGGTCGTACATACTGCGTATACACTTTAGCCATAACTCGTACCTTCGTATTTTCTTAATAATTATGGCTAATTACACCTTTAAAAATTCAATAAAAACACTTAATAAAAAGATATTATTATTCCTCAAATTCTTTCTTATATTTACTGATTAATAAATCTGGTGAAAATGTTTTTTGTAAAATGTTTGAAAAATAGTTTGAAAATCCATTTAAAAAATCTTTTGAAAACTATTTGAAAACGTTTTGTTCAATATTTTCAACCTTTGTAAAATTGTTTTATTTTGAAAATTTATTTTGTTTGTGTGAAATAAAAATGTTTAAAAAACAATTGCAAATGTTTGGAAAATGGTTGCAAAAATATTTTAAAATTCTATCTATACTGTTTGAAAAACATTTGCAAAATGATTTTCAAATGTGTGTACATGTTTGTAAAAATGTTTGTAAAAATTATTTTGAACTATGGTTTTCAAAAATTGTTTGTAAAACCTTTTTCAAATAAGTTTGAGGAACATAAACATCACACTAAAATTCTTTATATATATATATTTATTTATAAAATCGAGCACTTACCCCTTGTAAATTCTTAAAATCTACTTGTGAATATAAGTTACATCCCTGTGTAAATATTTGTACCTAGCTTTTGGCCAAAATCTTTTGTTTTAAAAAATCCCAAAAGCATTTGCAAAAATTAAAACACCAAATACATTCGAAGAAACTTATTGAAAATACAAAAAATGCATATGCATCATCCTTTCCAAAAATCCATAAAAAGTTCAAAATCTTGAAAATTGCATCACAAAAATGTTTTTAGATTCTGCGTAAGAATTTGCATAGCAGTAGTATTTTTCGGATTCAGTTTGATAGTTGAACAAGTCTAAGTAAAATCCAGAGATTGGAGCTTGGTTGGACCTTAAAATCTACCTAATAACAGGAACCTTATAGGAGTTGGAATTGAGGTACTTCAGGTCTAATTGACTTAATTCTTTGAGGATCACGAGACTTTGTTCAATGGATTCTTGACTACCTAAGTAGAGTATTTCGAAGCACACGCACGACTCTTGTTGATAATGACCTAACTTGGACACCTACACCTATCACATGGCTCAACTCAGTTGAAGTGGTGAGGGGATTGGATTTGCCGGTACGAGACGTACACAAGTGGAAACATTTATCCTCCTCTAGTGGGGAAGCGCACCCCAACCCGTCCAGTGATGAGGAATTCTAAAGACAGGAGAGTGTGGGTTGCAATAAAGCTTCAAAAGAGGGATGGTCTACTGGCTCAAGAGTAAAAACTCCTTATGTATATGCCACTGTAAATAGTATCTCAAAAAAATGGAAAAAAAAGAAAACTCCAAAAAAGTGGACAGGCTTGTATAAAAATAAAATGCCTGACGTAGTATATATATGTTGTATAGAAAATAAGCAAGCTTGAGCGTCAAAGTCAAATCATGTGCCTGTAGCTGGATGACTTGACTACACTGGTCTTGCATCTTAGAATGGGTAGCTACATTGGCTACTGTCCATTCTTCTCACCCCCTCCTCTTAAGTTGGTTGCCACTTGAACATTGAAGGGAATACCCCTCTCCTCGAGGAAGGAGTTAATGGAGTTGGGAATTGATGGGTTTGTCATTCTGGAGAAGTCACTTTCTTTGTCATTTCAGTAGGGGAGAGCCACCATCACTTACACTGTACGAGTCAGATTCATAGTCGTAAGGGTTTGCGTATGAGTTGAAATATTTCTGACCTGGCTATTGAGGAGACTTGAGCAGAGTTTTGGGATTCTCGAAGGTTGTTGGATTTCAAATCCGATTCCCATTAAGGTTCCACCCGCACTAAAAGTCCAAAGATCCGACTTATGCTCCAAACTTTGATTTTGTGAAGACAAGTTTGATAAATAAATTTAATCCATCGTTCTTCTTTTTCTTTTCGTTGTTTTTCTTTTTCTGCACTTATTGCAAAAGTGTTTGCTAGGGACTAGCAATGGCAAGTATAGGGGTATGATGAATCTCCATTTCATCATCTTTATTCTATCATTTTGACCCTAAAATCCTTAGAAATGCATGTAAATAGGCTTAATTCTTGCATTTTATCATTCTTGCATTATTGTACTAAAGTTGTATAAAATACTGCTTTTAATGCCAAAATTATAGAATAAAGGAAAGAAGAGAAAAAGAATAAAATATTGCAAATATTTTACGACCCCAAACCCCGAGACCTAGGCATCTCGATGACTAGGTCGAAAAGTAATAAAATAGGGGAGATAAGGGCCAAAATACAATAAACATCCCTTTTATTTAATTCATTCTTTATTCATTTTGGGACCTATTTTTAGTTCCACTTTTTATACTTCAAATAAAGAATCTTTGTACATTAAAGTTGTAGATAGTTAAATGTATAAAAATACTATATTTATTTCATACAAAAATAATGCACAGATAAAAAGTTATAATCTAAATAAATTTCCAAAATCCCAACTTTCCAGACCTATATCTCTCAAATATAAACTTGACATTATCAAAATCACATTTAATTGTATGTAATTTTTAATAAGCTATTTAATGAAGGCGGTTTCATATTTTTTGGAGTTATGGTTTGAAAGTTAGGTTTTGGACCCCTGTTGTATACTAATACCAATTAAAATATTCATTTTATTTAATATGCATTATTTTTATAATTTTATATTTTTATAATTTTGTAAATATTATTAAATATATATGGATATTAAAACTAGAATAAAACACTCATTAAAATACAAAAATAAAGTACTTGTACAAAATACAATGGTATAATACCTATATCTATACATATAGAAATTATACAACTATTTATTTAATTGTATGTAATAAATCAGGAAAATAAAATAAAAATATATTAAAGTGTATAAAATTAAGTTATAAATATATAAAATAATAAACAAAATTAATAAAGTTAAATATATATATAATAAAAATAAAATATTAAAATACATAGATTAATATACCTATATAGCCCCTAAAAGGGAACTTGTAATTTCAAACCTCTAAAAAGTAAATAAAAATCTATATAAAATACTTTAAAAATAATAAATATTTTTTTATTTAATAACCTAAAATTAATTATACCATTTTATAATTTTTAAATGAATTTCAAATTCTTTTCTCCAGACTTTTTCTTGGTTGGTCCGCGCGGACCAACTTGGAGGGTCGGAGAGTTGACGCGCGGTAAACTCTCTGACCCACTGCCTGCGATTTGTCAAACCTCGTTTCTCGCCATTTTTGTCGAGTTTTGTAGCTATTTCGTAACGAGGGATTCATGACTTTCGCTCCTCGTAGACTGGTGATTCACGCCCTTGTCTCTCCTTGGGCGTTGAATCGCTGCGTCGCTCCAGACGCCTCGATCTTCCCAGCCCGTCAACCACCTATTCAAAAGACCTCCCGTCATCTCCCTTCGATTTTGGACCCCATTTTGACCAACCTAGAGCCTATTTAGCCTTGTTTAGGACTTGAGGCATGACAGGCCTCCAACAGCTTGCGAAGTGCTCCGGCGACGAAGAGTGGTCGGCTCCACCTATCTCCAGCAAAGCTGCCTTTGAGGTCCTATCTTCCTGGCTTTCCAAGCCAGTCGAGGTCGTTTTTGTTGATTTTCTTTGCTCTTTAGATTAGCTGTCACCGTCTTCTTTAATTTCACCTTTTTATTTGCTCGATTAACGTCTGATCAACCACCTACCCCCTCGTCGGAGCTTGCTCAGTGAGCTCCTATTCATGCTGTCCACCACCCAATCCACCTGCGCTTGCCCAGTGAGCCCCCTACTGTCATTGTGTGCTTCATTTGTAGGTCCCAGGTGCCAAGGAACCCTCTTAGGGGTCGTTTCTGCTGAGGTCCATGCCTCCTGGAGCTCTCCTCCCACTCTTATCATCATGGCAGTGCTATGGCGGTTTTCCCACCATTTTGAAGCTGACGTTCGCTCGAGGACACTCCCAAGAAGCTTCACGGACCATCGAAGGAGCTTCTAGTCGTCGAAGAAGTGCGGATCGCCCATGCGAATCTCGCAGCAGACCAGTTCTTCACTGGATCGTCCAAGCTTCTCCTTTGCCGTTGGATCACCGCCCGTTCGTTGTGAAGATCAGCAGCAGTAGGATCAGACCCAGCATCAACCGTCGGATCTTCCAGGGCCACCTAATCCCAGCTGTTGCCCGCAAACCGTCATCGGCGCCCCTGCAGTCGACACGTGGCATAAGTAGAGAACATCAGCCGTCGGATCCGCCTTAAGATTGGGTAAATTGCATAGCCGCCCATTCATTTTTTGTTAATTATTAATTTATACTCAATCTTTCCTTTTCCATTTTAGTATTTTTGTAATATTTATAAAAGGAGCCCCGGGCTTTCTAAAATTACAATCACGCCCTTTCCAGCAAGGCGCATGTGCGAGAGCATGTGCGCTTGGCTATTTTGCAGGCAAGGGCCTGGCTCTTTTTGTATTTGTAATTAGCCCTGAAATATTCCTGTAATGTTATATTATTTTGGGACATTTTGTGCTTCAACCCTCAGGTTTTTGATAATTACCAAAATGTCTCCGCAGGCGCACGTGCGTGTCACGTGTGACTTGGCCATTTTGCAGGGCAACCCTTGGTGCTTTGGTTATTTGTGATTAGTCTAGAAATAATTTTATTTAGTTATATAATTTTTGGATAATTTACACTTTGGCCCTCATACTTTTGCATATTTAAAAAAATACCCCTACTGGAGTGTATTTTCTATTTGTTTTCTCTATTTATTTCATGCAGCTATAAAATAATAAAAAAATATCCAAAAATATATTTAAGTTCTTGCTGCATTCTACTTTAATGCCATTATTTTAGTTTTCATTTTTGTTGCATTTTAATATTTATAAAAAATGAAAAATATGCATTTTCGTCCTTGTTTGAACTAGAAAATACATAAAAATTATAAAAAGTCTTTGAAAAATTCCTAAAAAATATATTTTGTTTATTTTTACATGTTTAACTTCAAGACAAAAAATCACTAAAAATTATAAAAGAAAACTAAAAAATAGAAAAACACTAAAAACCTTTATAAAAATTTATAAAATCTATAAAAAAATCCAGAAATTGTATTTTCTGTTTCTTAATTTTCTCTATTTTATTATCTTTATTTTTAAAATTAATTTGGAGAATTTTTTTGGGTTTGATATTTTCTATCTCCAACTTGATTTCGGACATTTATTCTATTCCCTATTTTGAGTATTTCTGATTTTAAAAATACCAAAAAAAACTAGCAAAAATTTAGAAAATCACAAAAACATTAGAAAAATATAAAAAGGACAAAAATATTTTATTACCTGAATTTTGCTTATTTTTACCTATTTTTATAAATACATTATATCTCATTCCTTTATTGTATATATCTTATTTTATAGAAAAAGAAAATATAAAAAAATATAAATTATAAAAAGAAAATACAAAATCAGAAAATTAAAAATCAAAATATAAAAAATATATAATTAAAAATAAAAATAATTAAAAATTAAAAACCCACAAAAATATAGTACATATAGAGATATACATCACATTCACTTTTGCGCATTTTTGCCCCGATCTACCTGCTTGCTCCCTGTGTTCGATCTCTACACTACTTGCACTATACACATTTTTTGTAGAGTTATAATAAATTTTAACTCTGAAATTACTTTCACTGCTTGATTTACTTGTTGTGGGTTAATTATTATTTTAATCCAGATTTCGTGCGAGGTCAACTCAACGACTGTTGATTCGCCTTGTGAATTAACACGATCTCTCGATTTTCGGGTTAAACAGGGCCGCGATAAGGGTAGCTGCGGATGGCTGGGAGACACGGCCTGATGAAGGAGACGTCGCCTCGTGTTGGCCCACGCAGAGGAATGGGCGGAAGGACAACGACCTAGAGCGTCGATGGAGGGGCTCTACGGAGGAGCCAGGCACTACCTGCTGGCAAGACGTTCGGCAGTTGATGTGTTGTTATTATGCATTATTTTTATAATTTTATAAATACCATTCATAATATTAATGAATATTAAAACTAGAATAAAACACTCATTAAAACATAAAAGTAAAGTACTTGTACAAAATACATAGGTATAATACCTATATCTATACCTATAGAAATTATACAACTATATATTTAATTGTATATAATACATCAGAAAAATACAATAAAAATATATTGAAGTGTAAAAAATTAAGTTATAATTATATAAAATAATAAACAACATTATTAAAATTAAATATATAAAATAAAAATAAAATATTTAAATACATAGATTAATATACATATATAGCGCCTAAAAGGGAACTTGTAATTTCAAACATCTAAAAAATGAATAAAAATATGTAGAAAATACTTTAAAAAACAATAAATATTTTTTATTCAATAACCTAAAATTAATTATGTCATTTATTATTTTTAAATGAATTTCCAATTCTTTTCTCCAGGCTTTTTCCAGGTTGGTCCGCGTGGACCAACTAGGAGGGTCGGAGAGTTGACCCGTGCTCAACTCTCTGACCCACTGCCTGTGATTTGTCAGACCTCGTTTCTAGCCATTTTTGTTTGCAGCTCGATGCTTTCACTATTTTGTGGCGAGGCCTTCATGACTTTCGCTCCTCGTAGACCGGTGATTCGCACTCTTCTCTCTCCTTGGGCGTTGAATCGCTGCGTCACTCCAGACACATCGATCGTCCCAGCCCATCAACCACCTATTCAAAATACCTCTCGTCATCTCCCTTCGATTTTGAACCCCATTTTGACCAATCTAGAGCCTCTCTAGCCTTGTTCATGACCGGAGGCGTGACAGGCCTCCAGCAGCTTGTAAAGTGCTTCGACGACGTCAAGTGGTCGGATCCACCTATCTCCGATGAAGACGCCTTCGAGGTCCTATCTTCCTGGCTTTCCAAGGCAGTCGAGGTCATTTTTGTTGCTTTCTTTGCTCTTTAGATTAGCTGTCATCGTCTTCTTTAATTTCACCCTTTTATTTGCTCGATAAACATCTGATCCACCAACCGCTACCCCCTCATTGGAGCTTGCTCCGGCGAGCTCCTATTCACGTCGTAAAGTACCCAATCCACCCGTCCTTGCCCTGGGAGCCCCCTACTGTCTTCGTGTGCTCTATTTGCAGGTCCCAGGTGCCAAGGAACCCTCTTAGGGGTCGTTTCTGCTGAGGTCCATGCCTCCTGGAGCTCTCCTCCCTCTCTGATCACCATGGCAGTGCAACGACGGTTTACCCGCCATTTCAAAGCTGCCATTCGCTCGAGGACACTCCCACGAAACTTCACGGACCATCGGAGGAGCTTCTGGTCATCAGAGAAGTGCGGATCGCCCATGCGATTCTCACTAGGAACCAGTTCTTCACTGGATCATCCAAGCTTCTCCTTTGTCGTTGGATCACCGCCCTTTCGTTTTGAAGATCAATAACTGTAGGATCAGCCCCTGCATCAACCGTCGGATCTTCCAGGGCCGTCTAATCCCATCGGTTGCCCGCGAACAGTCATTGGCGTCCCTGTAGTCGACACGTGGCATAAGTAAAGAACATCAGTCGTCGGATTCGCCTTAGGATTGGGTAAATTGCAGAGCTGCCCAGTCATTTTTTATTAATTATTAATTATCATTGGATCTCTCCTTTGATGTTTTAGTATTTTTGTAATATTTTTCAAAAGATCCTGGGCTTTCTAAAATTACAATCATGCCCTTGCCAGCAAGGCGCACGTGCGAGAGCTCCGTCAACAAGGTAACTCTAATTCCTCAATCTAGCAGCTCTTTTCTCGAGGAGCGGGGTATTCCCTTCTAAGTTCGTGTTCAACGACTCAAGAGGAGGGTGAAAGAAGAGAATAGACCACAACCAGTGTAACCACGTATTCCCGGGAGCCCAACAAGTGGAGCTAAGTCTCCCGCTACAAGCTTCATGAGATGAGAAGGTGTAATACATAAGCTTTGCTTTGTTTGACTATGTACACTCCGGTGGGAATTTTATTTTCTATCTGTCATGTCCATTTTTTTCGAGTTTTCTTGATTTTTGCATATTTTTGTGTACATATGTACAACATATCTGCATGGTGCAGCATATACATAAGTAAATTTTCTTCTTGAGCAAGTAGACTATCCCTCTTTTGAAGCAGTATTGCAACCCACAACTCCTATCTTTAGACCTCAACACTGTCAGATCAAGTTGAGATGCACTTCCCTCACTAAAGGAAGGCGAGAGGTTCTGCCTAGAAGTACTACCATCACATGCTACCCCAGACCAAAGGAAACTGCCTCCTCACCACCTCATACGTGTTGAGATGAGTGTGAAATGCTGGTCGAAGTAAAGCCATTGTCTGTGAGAGTCATGCGTGCATTGTTAAGTGTTCTACTTAGGCCCATCAAGATGACATGTGAACATAGCCGAGTGGAGTCAAAGAATTAAGCCACTAATAGACCTGAAAATTCTTAACCCCAAATCCTATAAGGTACCTCTGAGAATTAGGTGGATTAAGGTATTAACCAAGCTCCAATTTTCAATTTAATTCTAGACTAGTTTAAATGTCAACTATGATTCAGAAGAATATATAAATATACACAAAAATATTTTTATGTAAAATTTTTGAAAATGTTTGAATGCATGTATGAATGCAAAGGTTTTGCAAACTATTTACAAACATTTACACACGTGTTTTTGCAAACTTTTATTTTTCAATCATTTTTCAAAAAAATTGTACTATATATAATTTTGATACAAAAATATTTACATAATTTTTTTCAAACAAATCATTTTTGCAAACATTTGCACAAAAATAATTTTTATAAATAGCTATGTATGTCCAAGATAGAATTTTATATACAGGAAAAATTTAAAATTTTGTGATTTTTAAGCTTTTGATTTTAGCCATTTTATTTATTAACACACTCAAACAATGTACGAGTTATGGCTAAAGTATATATATAATTTATACAACACCCCCCTATACTAAGCTCGAACGATGTCCTTAGAGTGATCAAAGAGCGATGAAGAAGACATAACTTGTGCTTAATATTGGTAAGTAAAAAGAAAGGCATTACTACAACGATGAATAAAATAATACAATTCGGTGATCCTCCTATACTTAGGATTAAGTAATCCTAAGTATAGAGTTTGTACACAAGGGAAAACCGAGGGTTAGAATGTAGAGGGTCTTCCTCCCTTATACTTAGGGTAAAATATCCCTGAGTATAGGCAGCAAAACAGAGGTAAAAAGAATCAAAAGAATTAAAAAAATCAGACACCCCCATATACTTAGGGAAAAGTACACCGTAAGTATAGCCTAATCATAAGATGCAAATGGGGTGTTAGGCAAAAGAATGTGTGATATGGACATCTGGATATATATATATGGGTAGAAGAAGGTGACAACCACGCATGAGATGCAAATGATGTGAATCAAAGACCACATCTCATGAAAAATGAATCGAGGCAACGCCAACCATCAGTGGATCATGATCTAGATATGGCTTGAGGCGCTAACCATTAATGCGAAAGGTGGACTCGGATGACATCTTAGATATGTCGATACATCCATTGTCATGAACCTTTCGGATAAGGCATGGTACTTTCCACTTACTCTGCAATTTCTCTAAAATAATCTAAGCCTGGCATCGAACAACCATACTCTATAATCTGGCTCAAACTGTTTGTCACTTATATGATAATCATGCGATATCTTTACTCTCTCCTTATATTATAGGATACTTGTGAAGGTTGTATCTCTAAGCTCCTCCAGGGCTGCCAATCCTGCCTTCCTTTTATCTCCTATACTCTCTGTATCCAATAATATCTCAGTGATATCTTAAAGTGACATATGCTTAATCTCCACAGGTAAATGGCATGGCTTGCCATAAACGAGATGAAAGGGAGATGTAACTAAAGGTGTCTTGAAGGAAGTTCGATATGCTCACAAGACCAAGTCCATAAGCTATGACCAATCCTTTCGATTGGGCGGACTACCTTCTGTAGTATTGTCTTGATCTCCCTGTTCGATACTTCAGCAAGACCATTGATCGTAGGGTGATTTGTAGTGGCAACTCGATGGTCTATGCTGAACTCATTAGCAAGGGCCTTTACATTGTCATTTATAAAATGAGACCCCATGTCAGATATCAATTCTTTAGGCACCCAGAACCGTGAAATGACATTCTTCCTCAAATTTCTGCAAACACTCCTAGCATCTACGATTCGGGCAGGTATGGCCTCAACCCAACGACTAACATAATCAATGGCCAATAGAATGTACTTAAATGCCTGACTCTTAGGGAACGAGCCCATGAAATCAATTCCCCATGCATCAAAAACCTCACAGAAGTGAATTTGCTGCATCGGCATCATGTCACATTATCCACAAGTGCCCATCCTCTAACACTCAGTACACGTCTTCACGAATCCATCAGAATACTTGAAGAGGGTAGGCCACCATGGGCCGGATTGAAGCACCTTATGTGTTATTCTCCTCCCAAAGTGATGTCCTCCTGCCTTAAGCTTGTGGTAGTATGTGAGGACGCTATGGTACTCCTGAGAAATGCACTGACACCAGACGCTATCCCCTCCTTCATGATAAAGGATGGGATCCTCCCAATGGTACGACATGGCCTTCGCAAGGAAGGTCTCAAGTCGCTGCATTGGCCAACCCTGTGGAACTTTCTTGGTACCAATATAGTTCATAATGTCAGCGTACCATGGGAGCGAGGTGATAGCATGGATTGCCTCATCTGGGAAGGTGTCTGTAATTGGCTCAATCAGCTCGGATCCCTCAAGATTTTACAAATGGGAGAGATGATATGCTGCAACATTATTGACTACAGGTTTATCCTTAATCTCTATGACAAACTCATGTATTACAAGGATCCATCTGGTCAATAAATCTTTGGCATCCTTCTTTACAATGAGGTACCTGAAGTCGGTATGATCAGTATAAATAGGCACTTTGAATCCAAGAATATATGATATGAATTTGTCCAAGGCAAATACTATGGCTAGCTTCTCTTTCTCTATGATTGTATAGTTCCGTTGGGCAGCATCAAATGTACGGCTAGCGTAGTGAACAGAAAATAGTAATCCATCCCTCCTCTGTCCTAGAACGGACCCTACGACAAAATTAGAGGCATCCTTCATGATCTCGAATGTGAGAGACCGGTCTGGCAGCTGAAGGACATGAGTCTCGACAACTGGATGCTTGAAAGTCTCAAAAGATGTAAGACACTTATCATCTACAATGAACTTGGTGTCTTTCGTCAGCAGATCAGTGAGCGGTCGGGCAATCATGCTGAAGTCCTGAATAAAACGTCGATAGAAAATGACATGCCCCAGAAAAGACTACAACTACCGTAGGTTGGACGGTGGATTGAGTTTCCTAATGATATCCACCTTGGCCGGATCAATCTCCATGCCCCTATTGGAGATGATATGACCAAGCACCATCCCCTGAGTCACTATGAAGTGACTCTTCTCCCAAGATAGAACAGGATGGACCTCTATGCAGGGCTGAAGCACTCAGTTAGGCAATCAAGACAATCATCGAACCCATCGTCGTAGATCGAGAAATCATCCATGAAGACCTCTAAACAGTCAACCACCATGTCTGAGAAGATGGACAACATGCACCTTTGGAATGTCGTCAGGGAATTACATTGACCAAAGGACATGTGTCTGAAAGCATAAGTCCCAAATGGATAGGTGAATGTCGTCTTGTCCTGGTCTTCGGGCACTATGGCCACTTGATTATAACCGGAGTACCCGTCAAGGAAGCAGTAATGACTCTTCCCAGCTAGGCTCTCTATAATCTGATCAATAAAAGGTTGTAGGAAATGATCCTTCTTGGTCGCCTGATTCAATCGTCTGTAGTCCACACAGACCTCTAAGAAGTCGGTACCTAGGTAGCGATCTCTTATCCAGACTCACTCACAACTGTGGTGATGCCCATCTTCTTGGGACCACATGCAATGAACTAACCCACTTGGAGTTAGAGAGGGGGTAGATAAAATCGGTGCTCCACCATTTGGATATCTCCTTCATGACCACCTCTCGAAGATTCAGGTTCAACTATCGCTGGAACTCGCGCTATGACTTCGAGTCCTCTTCAAGATAGATATGGTGGGAGCACAGGGCCAGACTTATCCCTTGGAGATTAGTTACGCTCCATCCTATCGCCTTGCGGCTCCTTTCAAGAACCACCATCAAATGAGATTCTTGCACTCCAGTCTAATCCGCTAATATAATGACTGGGTACATCTCAAGCTCACCCACAAGGAATCTATACTTTAATGACTACAACAATGGCTTCAGCAGTCAACTAAGAGCTGTAAAATCTTGCTTTTAGAAAGCTTGAGTGAATGTAACCAGATCATGAATATCTAGTGAAGATGGCCCTGCTGGTATGTCTGTACTCGGTGCTGGCTCAGTCTCTACCCTAGCTAATGGCTCTGTGGGAATCAGACAAGGCAAATAATCATAGAATCGTCCCAATCTATGTATGAATATGAGGGATCTGAATTAGAATCACATGATACAAAATCTGCTTCTCTAGCCTGAACGTGGTCGTCAGCCTCAAAATTGTCCTCGGCCAAGAGTGTGCTCTTCGAACTCTCCTCTGCTGGCTGTAAATCTACAGTATATGAATGTGAGAGAAGGGCTCGTTAAACGGGATCAGACCAAGCAGCTTCATCTTCAATGATCAAAAAATCACACTCCTGGTAGACGTCTCACTCTGCCTCTATCGTCTGCTCTGCATCGTTGAACTTCTCTGAGCAAGCCGAATCTCACGCTGTGGTATCGTTGATCGTCTCTATTTGTATACTCTCTCCCTCGATGCAAGAGTTCACCTTCCTAGTATCATGGTTGGACACCGCCTTGGTTGTGTCCAAGAATGGTCGTCCTAGAATGATGGGGGTATATGTCACATACTCAGGGATCTCCATGTCCAATATAATGAATTCCATGGGGAATTTCAGGCCCTGAATTGTGACGACCATCACATTCAACAAACTCTTTCCGCCTCTTGATAGATCAATCAACCAACTGAAGGACTGTCCTGCTTTGTCGGAGAGAGCCAAACTAGAATTGGTCGAGTAAGGCTGCCGGAAGAAGGTTGATGGAAGAGCCGTTGTCTAGTAAAGTTCGATCGAATCTCTACTCATGAATGTGGCACCTGTCATAGGGAGCTCTTGCATCTGGCTTCTTCGCTAGTAGATGGTTCTAAATGGCGAAGCATGTGGCACGGGTGAGCACAAGGATCTCTGCCTAATGGTTCATTTTGTTCTGGAAGAGAGGGATGTGCTCAAGTACCTCCTGTAGAGTCAACTAAATGTGGAATTTGTCTATCATCTGTTGGTTGAACTCTAACTGTTGATTCTTTTTTTTTTATTCCCCTTCGCCAAGGAGAGTGCTTGAGGGAAGGGGATGGCTGGGACCTCCTCAGATAGAGTACTAGGAACAGGTTCCTGCTACTGTGAAGGAATGGACTCCATACAAAGGTCATCATTCATAACATATGGATTCGAAGATGAAGAAACCTTTTCTTTTATTATTTTTTCTTTTCTTTTTCATATGGTGTTGAGATACAGAATCTGGAGAAAACACAATTGGAGTAGAATTGGTGGCATTACTACCACCCACGACATCAAACTTCACGGCATCAGCACCGCTCTCTGGCTCAGCATCATCTGGTTTTGTGGCATCAATACCACCTGCTACATCTGGAGAGGCGATGACTTCAGTAACGGCGGCTGTATAATGATCATACTTGGTGCATTCAATACCACCATCATCAACATCATTAGCGCATCAGCACCGCTGTCATCCTCGTCTGGCACTCTTGGCAAATCATGGTGTCGTCGCTCAGATGAGGCACCACCTGCTGGCATCCTACCGCTCCTAAGTGATACAAAATCAGCATAAAAAATGTATGAAGAAATATCACCCAATGAGGTAGTAGGAGTGGTGGTCTCTGTGAATTGTACCTACTCAGATTTCCTCTTGAGGTTGTTCAGAAAGGGCTTGATCTAAGCTGGTATGGCAACCTTACCCTCTAGGGTTTTTATCAGTTGTGCCCCTCTGAGATATCGCAATATCAGTTATGCCCCTATCTTTTTGGTAATATCAGTTGTGCCCCCGACTTCTTGCCAATATTTCACTTGTGCCCCTCAGAGGGGCATAACTGATAAAAATCTTTTATCAGTTATGCCCCTCTGAGGGGCACAAGTGAAATATTGGCAAGAAGTCGGGGGCACAACTGATATTACCAAAAAGATAGGGGCATAACTGATATTGTGATATCTCAGAGGGGCACAACTGATAAAATCCCTACCCTCTATTATCTCCCTCATCTCCTGGTGAAACTCGTCCATCTCCCGCCTAAAGGATGCCTTTTGTCTGAGAGTAGGCATGCTAGATCATCAAGGGTCGGGTTCTCATAGGCTGGACCATGAGAACAAGACGGGTTGCCTCGTTGGAAACACGGCTGCTGCTGGAACTAGTGAGGGGGAGGCTGAGAATACTGCTGCTGAAGCTGCTGCCTCCACTGTTGTCCCTGCTCGTATGGATGAGGACCCGACTGGTGGTGGTACAATGGCTGTTGGGAGTACTAGAGCTACTGCTGATGATGGTTGTTCTGTCCACCCTGACCTGGAGACTACTGCTGGGATGAGGTGCCTCCAGTAGACCACATGAATCCGGGGTGATCGTGACAGATCTTGGGCTACCGGTCATATCAAATCCCATTGACTTCCATCAATGGCTCATGCTCATAAGGGTAAGGGGGATGAACTGCCAGTGGCTGATCCTGCTAAAACACCACCATCTGAGTGTCTTGAGATGGCGATGTCTAGGAATACTTGGGCAACTGCTGAACCGACTCTGCATGAATCTGATGGACCTGGTGGTACTGGACAAGTGGTTGGGAAGAGTCACTACTGCTAGAGTCAGCTTGTGACCTGAGATGGAGCTGAGACATCGTATGTGCCTTCGGGAGACACATTATCTGAGTCTTCAGGTCACTGAGGGTCTGTGCCAACTGGTTGATCTGCATCATGCCCTGGTACTACTTCTTCTCAATGATGTCTATGCGGTCCAACTTCTAACTGATAATGCCCATGTCAGCTGCCAACGACTCTGCTTGTGCTACTGCTGAAAACAAATGGATGGACCCGCATAAACCTGTTCTATCCTCTAATAGGACATGACCTGTGGAAGGGGCTTCCCCTGTGTGTATACTCGGGTCTGGGGCATCACGGTGTAGTTTTCGACCATCTATTCATTGATGCCCCAGACCTGATCGTCATCTTTGGTGAAGTAGGAGCCCCCACAAGAAGCGTTAACAAGCTCCTGGAGCTCCAGTGATAGCCCACAAAAGAAACTCTGCACTAAGTTTGGCTTGTATATGTAATGATGTGGACACCGGTCAATGAGCTCACGAAATCGATCCCACGCCTCATGGAACTGCTCGTTGGGGATAATTGTGAAGATGTTTATCAAAGCCCTCGCTGCATTGTTCCGGCCGAGTGGATGGTACTTGTTCATGTACTCAGTCTGGAGCTGCTCCCAGGTAGTCACATATATTTGTAAATGCTTCATCTAGTAGGCTGCTCTATCAACGAGAGAGAATGGAAAATCTATCATCTTTATGGAATCCTCGTCCACAAATCTGCCGTGGACTGTGCTGTAGATCATCTCAAACTCTTGCAAGTTTAGATGTGTCCCCTCGGTGGCTAGCTCATGGAACTTAGGCAAGAGCTGAAATCGTCTGGGGGCTGAGCTTGAAGTCGCCCAGAATCTCAGGTAGTTGGATCCAATAATGGGTGAGTGGTGCACCTTGGTTGTGCAACTGCATCATCGGTCATGGATGTCTGACCGACCCTGGCTGATCCTCCAGGTGTCCGTCGGCTCCTTCTCCAGCCTCTGAAATCTCTCCACCAGCTACTCGGTGCAGCTCTCCTTTGTCATCTCGTATATGTGATATCCCTCAACTTACCTCTTCCATAAAGGTTCCCTGGTCCCGGATCTCTGCATCGTCTCCAGGGAGGCTAGAAGTGTGTTGTTGATGGTGCCCTAATTTAAAACATAGGTATAATACTGGGGTTGTTCATCGGTGCGCTCCTCGTTGTTGGCCATCTCATAGGTCTCTACAAAGGCAAAAGACCCAAACTCAGGTGCAGTCAAATGTATAAATATCTGTGCTGGTCTCTGCTCGGGCGCCTCAGGAGTGGTAGAAGGTGGTCGAGGGGGAACATGGCGGAATCGAACTCAGGTTGCGAGAGCGGGTCTAAGCTCCGCGGAACCTCCCTAGATGAGTGGGTCGGAGTGCTCAAGAGCGGTTCTGGCAAAGGCAACCTAAGGGACCTTCAGCCCATCATCATGATCTGGGAAAAGTGCGGATGAGATCTGGATGCAAAGAAGATCAACAATCAAACCCCCAATTCACCTACTCAACACGAGTTGATGACCGTAAAGGATTGATCGATTATCTTGTCGATTATATTTTAGGTGATAAATCAGTCTTGTAGAGTGATTAAGAGAGCTGGTAGGAACCCGATGCTCTCAAGAGACTGACTCGATTCAAAAGATAGATCTTTCCCAGCCAGTATGAATTGCGGACCGTTTACCGGCTACCTGATCAACAACAAGGATTCGAACGATTAGGTCTTTTTTGAGGATCCAATTTGGGGTTCAAAAATGAAAGGGTGGAAGAGAGCAAATACGGAGTAGGAAAAGCGTCCTTCCCTCTCCCTACGGTCGAGCATTCATCTTCCCTCTTTGAATGCAGTAACGAATAGAGAAATGACCTTCTGCGCAAAATCTTCCCTCTCCCGGTAAATAATGCTTAGCTGCTTCAGGTATAAACAGAGTATATAAAGGTAGATACAATAAGGAGTAGGTCAATTCCCCTTCTTCGCGGAATTCTATAAATAGCAAGATCTTTGAAAGGACAAAAGGCTAATCCACATTCAAAAGCCTCTGAGTTCCAACGCATAGCTGCATTCATGTTAGAGTTGCTGAAAGAGGGAGGAGTAGTCAAACCTTTTCTCTTCCTGGATATAGAGAAGAAGATCGTCTCCCAGATGGATTCATCGATTCAGTCTACAGTGTGGCTGCGTTGACTACATCTCTGACTCACGGAGTCAACTGTTCTCGGTCCCACGAGAAATTCATACCTCAAAGGTGGTGAGAATGAATGAGGTATCCCAATTACGAAGTTGCGAGGGAACTCGAAAATACCTAAGGGCAAATTCATATTAGCCTTGCTCGTAAATAACTACCAGAAAGTCTCGGAATAACTCGGAAATGAATATCAGAAGGACTACCCTGGGAGCGACTCTACTAGAGGGACCTACTTGATGACTGAGTGAATAGGTGAACATCTATTTATTTTGTCCGGGAAGAGAGGCATATGTAGTATAGATTCGATTCCCTCCTTTCCCACTTTCTTCTTTCTCTCGCTAATAATTCTTTCTTGCCTTGCTCTTTCTGGACGACCTTACCATTAGAAAGAAGGATCTCTCGCATATATGTTTCAAGGAATCACATCTGCTCAGATCTATCGGCTAAAATGATTAGAGCGAAGATAGGGGGGATCAGGCTGGAATAGAGCGGGAGGAGGCGAGGTTTCGAGCTTATTAAAAGTCTAGTGGCAAAAGGGGCATTTCTCGACGAACCAGAGAGGGGGTGACTATAAGGTCCAGTGTCAGAAGGAAATACTCACGGATCCGCACTTTTGAACTATTTATTAGAAAGCACCGAACCACTTTCTTAGCTTTTTTTATAATTGGAGGCGTGTGGGTCCTACGGGCGGTTGGGGGGGGGGCTGGGCGAGAGGTGCACTGGAACCACCTACCCACTTTGATTTAAGGGTGTGAAGCTGACTTGCACTGATAGACCCCTATTGGAAGGAGATTCAGCGCCCCATCTTTTGACTGTTGTCAACGGAGCTCTTCAATGTTCTATTCTACTCTTTGTACAAACATTTCTATTTCGATCTATGTGGTCTTCTTCTGTGTCACGTGCTAGGAAGCATTATTCTTCTTTTTATTCCAAATTCCAGAATACGACTGATACGATTGATTGGTCTGTGCGCCTCTCTTATCACTTTTTTGTATTCCCTTGTTCTTTGGATACAATTCGATCCTTCTACGGCCAAATTCCAATTTGCGGAAAGCATATTACACCTTATTGAGCTTCCTTATGAAAACATTCATTTGTATATGGGTATAGATGGTATTTCATTATTCTTCGTGATATTGACCACATTTCTTATCCCTATTTGCATTTTAGTGGGTTGGTCTGGTAATCGAAGTTATGGGAAAGAGTATTAAGGATATCAAGGCCTGCTTTATCGGATATGGGAGAGATCCTCACTGGAGAATGACTAACCCTTAGACCAATAGTCTAACGAGAGTTCAGGTGTGGCTTTATCCTAGTGTGCGGGTCACTCTCTCGCTCAAGCAAACCAAACAAGGAGGGGATGACTCTCCCAAAACAATTTTTTAAGTGAGATGTCTTTTAAGATCAAGTTTGCATTAACAGTCTCAAATTTTATTGCTTTCTCTTTTTAAGATATTTTCAAAAAACAAACAACGCTTAATGAAATTTTCGGTCTCCTGATTATTTTAAGTCCAAAAATAGCGGGAGAATTCGAAAAAGCATATGTGCGATTCAAACACTATGATGCATGCAAAGTAAGAGAGGCGTACCAGACTCCAGTACTCTACATGCAGGGTGATCCACACATAAATTTAAAGATAGAATTAAATTAATGTAAATGATGCAAGAAGAAAATGGCCTTAGACGAGCATCTTCTATAGGTCATGAAGCACAATAGTTAACTAATTAGAGAGAGAGGTAAATATCCGGTATCAGATGCCGATCGGTGTCCGCCACAACGGATCCTACACGCGCTATATACGACCTCTAGCAACACGTGACCTCTCAATCAATCAAGTTAACTTTTTATTATGAATTATTAATAAGGTCCAATTACGAATTATAGGTGCAAGCAGTCTATTAGGGAGTGTGCCTTAAATTACTAACGTCACAATCAAGGAAATTTCTATGTCTAGGGGTCAAATTCTATAAGGATCAAAGAGAAAAAATGGTGGTCAAAACAAAATCGGTGAAAACCGCGGTGAGGTCCCCCAAGAACACCGGTGCTCGGCGAAACAGACCCTGATAGATCAAGTCCAAGAAGAAGTGTCCAAGGGTCCAAGAATTACTGCAATAATAAATGAGCTGAAATAAATCTAACTACCCTACTCTACTCTATCTAATATAACAAATCCATGTTGTCTTCCTGATCCTCCTCTAGTGTAGTTACTCCTGCGTTCTCGGGCAGTCCCTCACACAAAAAGCCAAGCAATAAGAATTTCATAAAATCAGTTATACAAGATAGAGATAAAAAGAAACAAAAAATCTGAAAAGACTACTATGTCGTGCTCTCCGATAACGACGCCATTCTAATGAGCGTCCTACCAACTAGGATTAAGTATGAAAAATAAGCAAGGGTCATTGTGACCCCAATCAGCAGGTCTAAGCTCAATCAAGAAAAATAGAAACCACACAAACATCATATAAAGCACTCAAAATAATGTCAGTGGTCACCGCTATTTTATTTTAACCTGGTATAGCGACCAGGGTCTAACTCAAGGAGCACGAGTAAATCCTACAAAGTAGTCGTAATTAGACAAATAAAAGCATACTTTTTTTATTTTTAATTTTGCTATTTTTTTATAGTTTTAAATTAAGAAAACAAACAAGGAAACAAAAGAACCTGAGGCTTACAAATAAGATTCCACAATTTTTATTAAGGACAAAAATGCTCAAAAATCAGAAATACTTTTTTTAATATTTTTGAAATATGCATATATTTTTGTTTATTTTATGGGGTTTTTACATTTCTAGATGATTTTATAAAAATCAAACAAAAGCAAATAGGGAAAATAGTGTACAACCTGGACTAAAAGGCATATTTAAAATGCTAAAGCCCTATTATCCTAGTTGTGATTTTTATGAAAAAGTAAATAAAAATATCTACCAACAGAAACTAAAAACCTAATTTTTTATTTTTTTATATTTTTAATGTTTTTTATAAAATTTTAGGTTTTTGTGATTTTTAGTGTTTTAAGAAGAGTTTTTAACAAAAGAGACACCAGGGACAAAGCACACAAAAACAAGCACACATGAATTTTTTTATATTTTTTGAGATAATTTTTGTAATTTTTATGTAATTTATAAAACTGATAGAACAATTTTTTAGGGTTTTCAATTTTTAGAAAATATCAGATATTACTAAATTAATTCACAAAAATCACCATAAATATTATGTGTTAACAAGAGCTAATAGTAATTTTTATGGAATTTTTGGAGTTAATTAGGTATTTATTTGATCAAAAACAACACACAACTTGTAGGGACCTAATTGCAATTCTGAGAAAGTTTGCGGGCCAAATATTAACTCCCATAAAAAAGTTCAGAGCCTATAATCTAAAAAGTCCAATTAATAAATGCACATACTGAATAACCCACGCACCAGGGTATAACTACAAATGTCCAAAAACATATATTCAAAGCATAACAGTAAAAAGCTCAGAGGTATATCATGCAAATACACCAACTATGCACGTTAGGCAGCACGTGAGTTCAGTCAAAGAAGACTGGTGTGCAAATACACAAAATATCAAGAATCTGCATACAAAATACCCAAACTAATTTAAACTACGACAAATATTTACACGACTAAACAATAAAAAGCGAAGAAGAAAGGACCTAAGTGAAATTTACCCTTTATTATGCGTGATCCAATGGTCGAGAACGTCCCACTTATCATCGGACGGTTGTGCTTCATGGATGACTCTTCAACAATAAAGGTTGCAAATTGGATCCTCAAATGGATCTAACGTCCAAGGCTTGCCCGTGGATGGACGGTAGAGATTAAAACTGGGGGAACCTTCGATCGGACGGTGGGGAGGTCATTTAGAAGATCGGGGAAGAACACGCCTAAGATCGCAGACAATAATCTGCAGCGGTCATGGCCTCGATGGTCGGCGTAACAAGAGGCTGAACTCCTTGCGGCGGAGCTGAGGTTCACACCTCGCCGGACCCAAGGCTAGCACGCACGAAATGTTGCCCTCGTCCTCTCTCTCACTTGTTGTCACTCTGGAAAAGGTAGACGGGTGAAACGGAAGAGGTGGCGGAGCCAAAAGGTGGAGGAAAAGGAGCGAGTGGCGTAGTATATATAGTCTTGGGGGTCCAACATGGATGTGGCGTGGCCTGCGAACCAAGGCTCAGATCGAAGAGAAGAGCACTGGGTGAAGATTAGGGATCCGACCTCTACTCTTAGAGCAAAGATTTGGGTGTAAAGGATATTAGATTGGGAGAAAATGGCGAAGTTTGGAAGAAACCCGATCTGACGAGGAGGGACGCCGGGGGGGGGGGGGGGGCAATTGACTAGAGTCAACAATCCGAGGTGGCCCAATCAGGGGCCACCTAGAATAAAGACAAAATATGCTACAACATAAAACCGAAAAGAAAAAGAAAGATAATTAAATTAAAAATAATAAATGAGTTTAAATGAAAAAATAAATACATTGAAAATTTTTTATTATTTTTCAAGGAATTTTCTATGAATTTTAAATATTTTATGAAAATTAAATTAATGTTTATACATTAAATGGTGTTGTATACCGGTATAATATACTTATGTATTTTGTACAATTATTTTTATTTTGTTATTTTTACATAAATACCCCAATTTTATATTTTAATCATTTTCAACACCTTTTTAGGAGTATAAAGTAATTTTTATTTTATTTTAACAAATTATTTACAAGTATAATATAAATGGTGATTGCTATATATATATAAATGCGCTTTGTACAATGAAAGAGGATTTTTATTTTTATTATTTATTTTTTTATTTTTATTTAATTTTTGTTTTATTTCTAGGAATATATACATGGAGGTAAAAATAGTATTTTCATTTTATTTTGTTAAAAATATTAATTTACACGTATAGGTTAAGTTTACAACACAGAGTAGGCCCTATCTCTCTCTAATTATTTTATTTGGCAATCCGGTCAAGGCTTGACCTTCTCTTGGGGTTCGGGACACTCCGTATTTAGTATAAATACCTCCTTCCTTTTTTTTCTTTATTCATTTATTTTGCACAAATATATCATAATTATGTTATATTAACAAGTGTATGAATAATGCAATATTATTGCATTTATAGGTATTTACATGTTGTTTTGCCAAGATGAATAGATAAATAAAAGAATAAAGAGTGAGAATCAGTGATTCATCAACTTCCAAAACATGGTCTCGTGGAACCCAAAGATTTAAACCTAAGACCTGAAGAGTCCAAATTCCAATTCCTAACTAGGATCCTTACAATGAAAGTTAAAAGATGTAATCAAGCTCCTTCCTTGAGACTTTTCCCAATCATTAATTCTAGAAATAAACCTTATTATGAAAAATGCTAATGCAAATGCAACCATGTTCTGTGAAGTATATTTTCTGGATTTTACTCATTTTTTATGAATTTTAAGGATTTTGTAATTATTATCGATTTTAGCCTTTACATTTTTTATTTATTTTGTGATTTTTATAAACAATTTATGTACAACAATTTTACAAGATAAATTACCCATATTTTATTTGGATTAAGTAACTAATAGATTTTACAATTTTTATATACAAGGTATTTTACAAGGATTACATGTATTTTACACATATTATAATAAATAAGATTTTTAATAAGTGTTAAACATATTTTAAATACACATTTTAAATTAAGGATTTTAAATAAGGATTTTAAACATATTTTAAGTAATTTAATTAAATAGGTGGATTTTAACTTACCCTCACCCACTTTTTATGGATTTTATAGATATAGAAAATACATAAAAATACGAGTTATGGAAAAAAGTATATATAAAAAATATACGCACCCCTATACATAGCTTATGCTATGTCCTCATAGCGTCGAAAGAGAAAAAGGAGGAAATAGCTCATGCTAAGTAAAAGTGGGTGAAAAAGAATAAGTGATGTAAAGTCAATCGACCCCCCTATACTTACGATCAGGACATCATAAGTATAGTGGAACAAAAATGAGGTGACTGAGGGAAAAGAATATACAACCGAAATAACAAAAGGAGAAAGAAAAATGAAATCATTGAATTCTAGAATGCTCGAGTAGAGTCGACGACTCTTGAGTTCTCTACCATCCCTTCGAAGATGGACCATACAGACTCGGCATCTCGATTCAGATAGCTGCCGCCACATGCAGCACTCACAAGCCCCTATATATCTGGCTGGAGTCCTCCAAAACAGTTCTATACTAGCACCTTCAATGGAATCTCATGATGAGGACGCCTCTCGGTAAGATCCTTGAATCTATCCCAGGCCTCGTGGAATTATTCATTCAGCAACTGAGTGAAGTTGGAGATCTGACTCCTCATCATGTTCATCCATCCCAATGGAAAGAATTTACGTAAGAACGTGGACTTCAGGTCAGTCTACGTAAATATCTCCCTCCCCAGATGACTGAGCCAGTAAAGCGCCTTATCTACTAAGGCGAAGGGGAAGGCTTTCAGGCAAATCGCCTCCTGCGTAACTCCAGGGTAATCAGTCGTACCACATATCATCTCAAACTATCGTAAAAAGGTAAACGACTCCTCTACAACATTACCGTAAAACTTGTGAAGCATTGAGATGGAGGACATGCGTAACATGTATGTCCCTTTATTCGGTGGTAACCGAATCCAATGATGTAAAGTTCTAGCGTCGGGGTCATACTCATCTCTGAGTGTTGCGGGAACCATGGCAGGCAGTAGTGGGTTCCCGGCTCCTACTCTAAGTGCAACGATCTCAGCTCGCAGCTCATTCTGAACTCTGAACTAATCTCGAATTTGGATGTTCATCTGCTGTAAAGTGTTCAGAATCCCAGTGGTGATATCTACGACTGGATCTGGTCTTCCATCAGCGTGTGGTTCCTCAACTGGTCTCTCCTCTACTGGTCCCTTCCCACAAACCATCTATTTCAAATCTTCTGGGATGGAAAACTTTTCATACGAACTCTGTGAAAAACAGCAGGAGAAAGCGATGATAAATTGAGGCGAGGATCTGACTCAAAAGATGAGTTGGGAGACAAGGATGTCTGGGTCTAACTCTCCTCGAGATCAGATGGAACCGACTTGGGAATAGGGTCATCCCGAGTCTGTGAAGAAGTAGATGGATGGTGAATGATCGAGAGCTCACAGAGTTTGAGCGAAATATCCATCAAGTCGTCATCTTCGATGTCAAGCGGATTATCGAGAGAGCACGATGTCAAATCAAGAGAATGGGAAAGGTGTATAAATAACCGTAAAATTAGACCCACGGTTATTTGATATAGAGTGTTTTCTTTGTGGCAATAACTGTGAAATTAGACTCAATTTATCAAGCAAAAATCAATGAAACAAGAGAGAGAGAGAGAAAGATGAAGATGAACAGTTTCTCTCTCTTATTTCATCTACACTATATTATTTATCTAGGTAAGTGTGCATGGTTCGAAGTCAAGGAGGTATAATATTAATAAGTCAGTTTTTGATGTAAGAAATCAATATCGAAAACTTCAATATATTATTGGTTTTGCAACAAACTCAAAGAAAGACTCAAAACTAGCCCTATCTTGCAAAAATGAAATCGATAAAACTAAGCGATCAAATCCTTGGAAATAGGTAGAAATGTAACTAGAGTAGTTGCATACCTACCCTAAAAATTCAGGTAGAAAATACAACAAAAATAAGGTTCAAAATTCCCATACAAGCCAGGGGCAAAAGTGCAAAGAAAAAGTATAAAATCTATTACAATTAGGTCCACGACAAAGACTGATTTGAAAAGAAAAGTAGTTCTATTGCATTTAGGACTCTACGTAGGGACCTAAATGCAATTTCTGGTAAATGCTGGAGCAGAGTTGAATTGTTGAAGCTCGTTGGGTTTAATATGCAATTTCTCCACAGTTTCACTTTGGACGGCTTTGATTAGAAGGAATTCAGTGACCTGGGTCGTCGATAATGGACACGTGTCAGCTACCGTGTGCTTCCTGGATGTTCTTAATGTTCTTCAGCTTCTCTGAGCATCTGGCAATGAGGGGTTCTTCTCTGACTTCTTCCCGTCGAACGGCGTGTGGTTTGGGCCTCCGGTAAGGCCAGGAGGGAGACGCCTTCTCCCTCCGAGCTCGCATGCGGTGGAACTCCTCCGTAGGTGGTCGTAGGCGGCGAGGATTCTCCGGTGAAATTGGTTGGTTCGACTTGACCTGGAAGTTATTGCAGTAGCGTGCAATTCAGAAGATCCTTCGATCTTGGAAGCTCCAGATGGGGATTCTTGTGTTCCAGATGACGAATGATATGCAAATAAGTATCCATGTGCTCGATTCGCAAGGAATTGGCCAACAAAATTAAGGATTTTGCAGATCAAATATGTTATTCCCAAAAAGTGTATATAAAATATAATGCGATCAATGGAAGTCGATTTGAGGTCGTTTGGAATTGGTTTTGAAGGATGGGAATGGAAGGTGTCTAACGATGATGGTTAAAGAACCTAACTACGTGATTTATGTCACTAAACAAGGCATGAATATCGATAAAATAAAATGCAAAGAATGAAGGAGGTACTTGTGAACTGGAGGTGTATGACCTCCTGGTTATGGCTCGACTGTGCGGCAAACCGGAGCTCGACACAACGCAAAGGCGGCGATGCAAGGATTCTTTGCCTTGGAACACCTCCTCCAACATCCCCTCGTTCACGCTAGATGGCCACGATGCTCTGTCACAACTAGAGGCGACCGGAATATGGCGATTAAGGTGGGGTAATCGGCAAGGTGGTCTGGAAGTGGTCAGTTTAGGATTCGTTAGTTTGGAATGGAGATCTTTGAGTGTCTTTTATAGATGATCGGAGGAGGTTAATTAGAGGATCAAGGACAGACATGGAAGATGGTTGTTAGATGAAGAGGATCGACGGATTAGATCGGAGAAGAAAGCTTTGAGGTTGCCAGCATTCTTGAAGAAGAATGTCCTAGGTGCTGACACATTTGAGCACCTGGTTGGCCAAGATAAGCTAAATACCTTATTTAATATATATTAAATAGTAAATAATATTATTTTAAATAGGTATTAAAATGAAAAATGTAGATTATTAAATTGTCAAAATTATAGTATAATAAATTTTAATAAATAATAAATATTTTACGAATCATAAATATTGTATTAATAAATAAGTATAAATAATACATAATAAATAGGTTTTGGATTTTTAATTTAATAAATTTCAGAATAATATATTAGTTTATATTTTATTAAATATTAGGTTAATAAATACAATATGTATGAATTTTTGTGGATTTTTATAAATTAATTTAGATATAATAATAATTATGTATATAACATATATAGTTCATTTATACATATAAATTAGGGGTTTTGATTTATTTAAAAAATAATAAATAATCTCCAAAAATTATGAAACAAATTAGGACTAAAATACAAAATCAACAAACTAATTAGAATTTATAAAATCATTAAATAAGTAAATAATGTATCTTAATTAAAATAGATAGGCCAGAAATCCAATTGTGGTTAAGTCCCAAAATCGACGTTTTACAAATGGACTCTGATTTTAATGAAATTACCTTCTTTAATTAGATAATATTATTTTGTGATCTTTAAAGGTAAGTAGAGTGAAATTGGAGTTCGTATGAGAAAGTTACGATGTTCATAGGTTTGGATTTTAAGAATTTACATGTTGGATTTCCTGGCATATTTACAAGATAAGATTTTAACTTATTTTTTATTTTTCTATACATTTTTAGAAATAATTAGGAGAAGAGTTTGGTGATAAATATTAACATGAATTAATAAAAAACTTTAAAGTTTGATATTTATTAGATAATTAGTGAAGAGTGTGGAATATGTGAAAGTGATTTTTTTATTTGTTTTCTTCTTTATCTCCCCCTACTTATTTTTTTGTCGACCAATTCATGCTAACATGGTCTCGGGGATTATGTTATAAATATATCTTTCAGCTATATTTATTTTTACAAGTCATATTGTACATATATTCATATCTACAATTTGCCTTTATTTTTATTTCTTTTATTTTTATTTTTTAATTATTCACTTGATTTTAATGCATAAAAGTGTATTTTATTCGACTATGGTTATGTTAAAAAATGGAATTAAATGGATATTTACATGTATTTGTTAAGGGTTTTTAAGACAAAATGCAAATAGAATGTTAATGAATCATGGATTCATCACTTGCCATCTATAGCGGAGTTTCTCACAGTAATTACCAAGGTTTCCCAGTTGTCTCACAGGGAACCCAGTAGAAGAAGCGCCTGCAATTTATCATCTAGTGCCATGTTCATAGTACTCAGTTGATTGATGAGACTCTGAAACTCATTCAAGTGCTCAGCAACTTTCATCCCGTCCTCATACTTTAGATTCACCATCTTACGAATCAAGAAGGCCTTGTTGGTGGTTGTCTTCTGCTCATAGAGCTCCACCAATTTCTCCATAGTTTCTTCTCATCAGTCTCTTCTGTGACATGGTGGAATATCGATAAGTCCAGCCATTTCTGAATGGTGCCAACTGCTTTCCTGTTCAACTTCGTCTAGTCACCTGCAGACATGCCTCAGGCTTGGTTGTTTCTCCTTTCACCAGATCATGAAGGTCCTTGCAATACAAGATGTCCTCCATCTTGGCGTTCCTAATTTGGCAGTTCGTGCTCATCAGCTTGATTATCATGCCTTTGTCATCCTTCCCCACCTCGGTGATGCATGCTTTGATACCACTTGTTGAGAAATCGAGGGATTCCCTTAACCTGTACTTCAAAGGATGACTAGCAGCAGAACGTTTTCCCACACGGGAATCAAGAAAAGTAATCATAGCACAATAATCAAGCAACCATAGAGAGACGAGAAATTTTACATGGGAAAACCGTACTCGATGTGAGAGAGGGGGAAAACCCGCAAGGTACAATTACCCGCAACAAAATCCACTAGGTCACAAAAATAAGAGGGCACAATATCTTCTCAGTTTTGTTACCGAACAAAACTGAGGCTCTGTTACAAGAATAAAATCAGATAACTGCTACCTTATACTTGGAGAGCATGATACCATTGCTTCTCCAGATGAATGTAGTGCATGAAACACTACAAAGCCAAGTCAAAGAAGAAGCCACCAAATACAAATACGACCACAATGCTCCGAGCTTCCACCAAAGCATGCACATCTTGGTGGAGACTTAGCTAGACCGGTTGGGCTTAACATGGAGATGCGTCTACACTGGTTGCACTCCAGTTCTTTTCTCATTCATCTACTTCCTCTCTATATTCGAGTGTGGACATAGCACGAACTGACCTCAGAAGGGAATACCTCCATCCTCGAGGAAAGAGTAGATGGATGAGGAACCAATAGGAGTGCATGTCTAGGATGGGTGGTTTCTTTGCTTCTTTTAAAGCGGGAAGAGCTAAAACAATTCACACACTGTACAGATTGATTTCAAGGTTGATAGAGTTTGTGATATGAATGAGTGGATCTGAACTGGCTGTTGAGGTGAACTTAAACAAGGATTTGTGGAACATGAGGACTATTTTGGTTAAAATCCTAATCCTAGTTAAGGCTCCGACAAAATGCTTGTTTCAGGCCCAATCGAGCACTGTCCTTTATCTGTTCCCATGTATTAGTTTAGGAAAACAAATTCATTCTAACTTTCTTTCTTTTTCCTTATTTTTCAAATAAGTTTTTGCTAAGGGACTTGCAAAGTTTATGTATAAGGGGGTTGATGAATCCACGATTCATGAACATTTTGTCTGCATTTTGTCTTAAAACCCATAACAATTACGTGTAAATATCCATTAAATTCCACTTTTTAACAAAACCATAGTTATGAATAAAAATGCACTTTTATGCATTAAAATCATGTAAATAAAAAAATAATAAAAATAAAGAAAATAAAAATTAAGGCAAATTGAAGATATGAATATATGTACAATGTGACTTATAAAAATAAATATAGCTGAAAGTTATATTTATAACCTAATCTCCGAGACCAAGTCAGCATGGACAAAATATTTATCTTGCAAGTTGAGTTTTGTGGCTTTTCGAGAGTGTTATTATTTACACTATATAAACAAATTTTTATTGCAATTATTTTATTATTTACAAAAAAAATTATTAACAATTTTGAATATGAAATAATTTTTTATTTATAATGAATTTAGTGATAAATAAAATAAGGAAAATTGTGTGTATTATAGACATTAGTGTACAAATGATGAACATATACAAAGGAATACTGATTTTTGGTGTCTGCGTCTTATCTCCCTTACTTTATTCCTTGTCGATCAGGTCAAGTCTTGACCTTCTCTCGTGGTTGGAGTTAACTTGTATCTATTACATATATACAGTCTTTGATTCTTTATTTTTCCCTTTATTTTCTTTCTTTATTTTTTTATATTAAATTAATGATAAGTGTACAATATTTACACCAGAATTAGGGTTTGTAATAGAATAGATACATTTGATATTTACATGTGTTTTTATAAGGTATTTTAACCTAAAATAAGTGACTAAAGATGACGAAATGCTCATTCATCATCCCCCATGCTTTCCCTTAGCAAACACTTATTTGAATAAAAGTGACTAAAAGAAAAAATAATAAGAATAAAGGAAAAATAAAGAACTTAGAATAATATTGAGTATTAAACATATCTTCATAAAATCGAAGTATGGAGCTCGGTTAGACCTTTGGCTTATTAGTTTATCGGAACCTTAGCGGGAAACAAACTTGACACTCAACATCCTGTAGAACCCACATAACTCCTACTCATGTATCGTCAATAACCAGGCTAGAATAAATCTACTCATAAGCAAACCTTTATGACTATGAATTTGTTCTTGTACAGTGTAAGTGATATGTAGCTCTCCTCGGGTGAAGTGGTAAAAGTTAGTCTTCTTCAACATGGTGACCCTAATTCCCCAATCCAATAACTATTTCCTCGAGAAGCGGGACATTCCCTTCTAAGTTTAAGTACAACCAGATAAAGAAAAGGTGGATAGAGTAATGGACGGTTGCCAGTTTAACTACCTCTCCTTGGAAGCATGACCAGTGTATTCAAGTCATCCAACTGCAGTCTCATAAATATCTTACTCAAAAGCTCAAACTTTCTTATTTGACTATACAAGTGTACATACTATGGCAGGCATTTTATTTTCAATCAGGTATGATCATTTTTTTTGAGTTTTTGATTTTTGTACACTTTTTATGAATATATAAAAGGTGCAAAATGAACATAAGTAGTTTTTCCTCTTGAGACACTAAACTATCCCTCTTAAGAGGCTTCATTGCAACACACAACATTCTATCTTTACCTCGTTACTACTGGACTGGGTTGGGGTACAATGGCCACAAATGTGTGACTACTGATGTTTCCATTGGTTGTGTCTCATGTCTGGATTCCAGCCCGCTACCACTTCAACTGAGGTGAGCAATGTGTAAGTGCAAGTGTGCAGGCTAGGTCATTATCAAAAAGAATGGTGCGTTTGCTGAGAAGTACTCTACTTAGGTAGTCAAGACAACATTGAACTAAGTCCTCTGGTTCCTACAGAATTAAGTCTATAGACCTGAAGAATCTCAATTCCATTTCCTATAAGTTCCTCTGAAATTAAGTGGATTATGGTTCAACCAAGCTCCATTCTTCTATTTTATTCAAGACTAGTTTTAAGTGTCAACAACATTCTGAAAAATGCACATGCATATGTAAGAAATATATACCAAACCCATTTTTTTTAAAAAATAAAAGAACAATCTTTTTGAAAAAAGTTTCCCAAGAGTTTTTTCATTTTTTTATGGATTTTAAACACATTTTATTAACGAAAGAAAGAGGGTTAGTGAACTGAATACATACACATATACACACAAGGATTATACAAAATTTTATAAGAAAATTTTATGTACAAGTCTTATAAAAAGAATGTTATATACAACAAAGAATTTTATTTACTGGACGATAGTGATTATGGATTTTATACACACGTGGATTTTATGAATATATGTACATCTCATAATTTATATCATACATGACAAAATAATTTTACAAGCATTTAACAAACATTTTCAAAACATTTTACAAAAGATTTTTCAAATGTTTTTCAAAACAATTCGAAAAGTTTTTTTCAAAAGTTTTATTTTTATAGACTATTTTATAAACATTTTTACAACAATTTGCAAATAATTTTTCAAATGGGTTTTTGCAAACATTTTACTTTCAAAAATTTTACAAACATTTGGTATAGTATAGTTTGTTTTGATACATATAATAATTTTACAAAACATATGTAAACAAAACATTTCTACAAATAAATTTGCAAAGATTTGTTAAAAAATAGTTTTACAAAAAAAATACAAATATTTTTACAAATAATTTTACAAATAATTTTACAAATTGTGTTTACAAATATTTTATAAACAATTTTTGTAAACATTTTTCAAAAGTTTTTGCAAATCATTTTACAAATAATTTTTTCAATTTTTTTAATAATAATAATAGTCATATTATTAATAAAAGTATGATATATGGCTAAAGTATATATACAATATATACGACAACCCCTATACATAGCTTGAACAATGTCCTCATAGTGACCAAAGAGATACAAAGGAAGACATAACTTATGCTAAGTATAGAGAAGTGAAAAGAATCCTATACAATAATGACCCAAAGACTAGATGAAAATAATAGAAGTCGGTGATCCCCCCTATACTTAGGATCAAATAATCTTATGTATAGAATATTGTACAAACTAGGAAAATTGAGCAAAAAATGAACACATTCAACGACTTTGAGTCGTCCTCCCCTAAGCTTAGGGGTAAAAGATGCGTAAGTATATAAAAATAATATCAACAAGTTGAAGGACAAGCGAGAGAACATAAGAAATAAAAGGAAATAAAAATACAAAAGAGATAGAATGAACAACATCACTCCCCCTATAATTAGGGTAAAGGATCCCTATGTATATACAACAACAAGAGTGATGAAACAGAACAAAAATGGAACAACTCAAATCATTCACCTCCCCTATACTTAGGATAGAGTACTCCTAAGTATAGCACACACATGGAAAAGAGGTGAACGATAAAAATGGTGGAAGAAAGAATAAAACAAAAGGATATATACAAGAGAAAATTAGCTCATGTATCAAATACAAAAGATGTCAAAAAGTCATTGTCTGATACCACATATATAGAGTCAACCACGGATAGGAATATGTCATGATCTAAACATGGTTTCAGGAACTGTCCGTTCACAACAAATATTTATGCATCATATGACAATCCAGATATGACAATACTACCATTGTCATGCACACCACTCACAGTGAATGGTCTTGACCATTTGCTTTTCAATTAGCCTGGAAACAACTTCAATTTAGCATCAAATAATCAAACTTTCTAATTAGGGGAGAAAGACTTCCTTCTAATGTGTCTAACATGTCAACGCTTGACCTTGTCCTTTTACATGAGTGACTTGTCGTATTTGAAATCTTAGAATTCCAGCAATCTATTGAGATCAAACTTCCTACTCTGTCCTGCATTCTCATAATCCAAATTGCATACACAAAGTGCCCTTAATGATTTATTAATTAATTCTACTGGCAGCTGGCAAGGCTTTCCACACACCAATATGTAGGGAGACATACCCAATGGAGACTTGTACAACGTCCGATAAGCCCATAGAACTGAGTCAAGCATCTGGGACTAGTTATTCCTATCTAGACGTACACATTTTGCAATATCACCTTTATCTCCCTATTTGAAATATCAACCAAGTCATTAGTTTGTGGGTGGTAAGGATACACGACTCTCTGCTCAATGGTGCACACCTTCACAAGCTTCTTTACTTCTTTGGTAATGAAATGGCTTCCCCCTTCTAAAATGAGTATGTTGGGGATCTCAACTACGCAATAATATGGTCCTTGAGAAAGGAACAAACCCTATGACAATCAGCATGTTAGGATAACCTCCACTCATCGACTAATATAATTCATAGTAAGAATGATGTACTCAAATACCTGACTTACAGGAAATGGGCCCTTGAAGTCTAAGCCCCAAGAATCAAAAACATTTGAAATCTACATGTATCTCAGTGACATGGTATCCTTGGAACTAACGACTCCTTTCATCTTCTAACAGTCAGTAAAACCTCGAACATATCCTGTAGTATCCTTAAATAATGTTGGCCACTATATGCCGCTCTGTAAAACGTTTGCTGCCATGCGCTTCCCCGAATGATACCGACCATACTGTGATTTGTGACAGTGCTCAAGTAAGTTGGCGTATTCCTTCTAAGGAATGCATTATCTCTAGATACAATATGCACCCTCACAAAATAGGTATGGATCCTCCCACTGGTAAAAGTATATCTCTGACAAGAATATGTATACCTTGTTCATCGGCAAATCTTGTGGAAATTTCTTGCAGACAAGATAGTTCACTATATCAACATACTAGGGGAGTGAGTCCACAGACAAAATGGTCTCATCTGGAAAGGTCTTAGAAACAGGAAGTATGCTATGCTTAGATGTCTCTGCATCTGTAAGATGGGAAAGGTGATCTACCACAACATTCTTTACTCAAGGTTTACCTCGAATCCAAATAAAACTCCTGAAGAAGAAGGATCCCTCTGATAAGGCATAGTTTGGCATCCTTCTTTGCCTGTAGGTATCGTATGGTAGTGTGATCTGTGTATATAATTACATGCAAACTGAGGAGATAAAATATGGAATTCTCTAAAGCAAACAGCACTGCTAAAATCTCCTTCTCTGTGACTGTATAATTAAGTTGTGCCACATCCAGTGTCTTGCAAGAATAGTGTATAGATTAGGGTAGCCCATCCCTTCTCTACCCTAACATAGCTCCAACAACAAAATCTAACGCGTCTATCAAGCTCTCAAAGGGGAGAGACCAATCAGTCGGCTATAGGACATGAACACTAGTAACCATATCTTTCATCTTATTGATTATAGGGGGACTTTCTCATCAACAACAAACTCGTTGTCCTAACATTGAAGCTCGATCAAAGGTATGGCGATCTTGGAGAAGTTCTTAATAATCGCCTATAAAATCCAACATGTCGCAGAAATGACCTCAACTGCTTCAAATTCTGCGATTGCTCTAGCTTGGAGATCACAACAATCTTAGCCGGGTCAACCTCCATACCATGTTTTGAGTGACGTGTCCCAATACAGTCCCTTTAGTCACCGCAAAGTAACTCTTCTCCCATGAGAGCACTAGGTTTACCACACGGCAATGATGAAGTACCCGGTCTAAATGATTAAGACATGTGTAAAAACTACCCCCGTAGATCGAGAAATCATCCATGAAGAACTATAGAAAACTACCCACTATGTCGGTAAAAACAGCCAACATATACCTTTGGAATGTAGTGGGGGCACTACACAATTCAAAGGGCATCCGTCTAAAGGCATAGGTGCCAAAAGGACAAGTAAAATTAGTATTCTCATGATCCTCAACAGTGATAGGAACCGTGTTATACCCGATTACCCATCTAAGAAAAAAAAGAACTCACTCTCAATACTCTGATCAATAAAGGGTAGAGGAAAGTGATCTTTCTTGGTATCTGAATTCAGGCTTTGGTAATCTACACAGACACGCCATGAAATAGGTACAGGGATATAAATTTCCTCACCACGGTCATTCTTTACGATAGTAATCCTGTATTTCTTTGATACCACATGTAAAGGACAGACCCGCTTGAAATCTAATATGGGATAAATAAAGCCAACATTACACCATTTCCTGATCTCTTTCATGACAACATCTCATAGGATTGGATTGAGATGGCGCTGACACTTACGAGAGGGTTTGCTGTCATCGTCTAAGTAGATATGATGCAAGCGCAAAGATGGACTAATCCTATGGAGATCTGAAATATTCCATCGAACGGCCTTGCAGTTTCACTCAAGAACCTCTAGCATGCGAGATTCTTATTCGTCGGTCAACTACGAACTAAGGATGACCAGCAACATTTGGGAGGGACCTACAATGAAGGCATACTTCAATGTTGATGGTAAAGCCTTGAGCTCAGGTGAGGTCTGACTCAGAATTCTGACAACCTCTGTAACTGCACTAGTAGAAGGTATCTGATATGCATTGTGTGTACTGTCCATCGTAGCTACTACGGGCTCATCAAGAAAAACCTTAGAAAGATCTGCAATAAATGATCTATGCTAAAAAAGGAATGGCTCATCAGGTTGTTCAGAATCCTCAACAAACTCACAACAACTGGCTTAGATATCTCAACAATATCTCAAAAAGATGTCTCTCATCAATGCATATATCCGAAGGTTTAGCAAGTGGCTCAGATATCTCTGCAGGAGGTATATCAATAGTAATCTCAAAATGATGTGTCAAAGGAATATCAGAATGTTCCTCTGAAATCTCACAATGATCCTAAAAAATCAGCTTAAACTACAAACAACTCAGTATGATCGACAAGGAATCTCAATGTGACTGTGCAATCTAGAAGGTCCTTCTGGGAAAGGAACTCTTAGGTGTCCATGAAATCAGAAAACAGATCTGTCTCTTGAAACTCGGTAAGAAAATCACAGTCCTCAAGATCTGGTGTAACTGGCTCTCTCTCATCTATTGTTGCTAGTGGCAATGATGGCCTCAGATCAGGAATTATCTCGATTTTCACCTTGTCACTAGGAGAGTGAATGATAATCTCTCTAGTACCATAATCAACTATCAGTTCGGCTGTTTGAATGAACGACCGACCTAGTATGATCGAGGTATGGAGTAACGGTGCAAATGTGTCCCAACAACAAAATCAACTTGAAATCTCATTCCTTGCACCGTTACAGTAACATCCTCTAATATGCCTCTCGACCTCTTGATTGATTGGTTAGCAAACTGAAGGATCATCCTGGTAGATCTAAGAAATCCCAACCCAAACTCAGTAACTAGCGAGGATGGCATAAGATTGATGGAGGATCCGCTATCGAGAAGAGTACGATCAAGCTCTTAATAAAAAATGTAGCAACGGATATGAGGTGCTCCCTTTTCTTTCTTTTTGAGTGGGAGGTTGTAAATAGCATGAACTATGGCCATGGTCAACATGTGCTTCTCTGTCTTCTTTCGTCTGATCTGCTTTTGTAGACGCTTTTGAGTACATGCTTATTTCATTCCCTTTTTAACCACTGACATGTACTCCATGGCCTTAAGGAGTGGCATCTCTAAGAAGATGTTATACAATATCTCTAAACTCCAGGATCATATAGGGCTATTTTTAAATTTTGATTTTTTTGGTTTTATTCAATGCTTAAGGAAATGGCACAGAATAAGAAGAGACATTCAACTGCTCATTTCATTTATTCAAAATAGAATCCTCATATACATTTAGATAACCAGAATAGGTCTATACGATGTTATCCAAAATAGGGGTACAAGAATAAACATTAAAACATGATGCACCGTTACTGCTGGTGTAGAAGGAGAATGAGCGATAGATGTGTTCTCCTCTCTACTGACTATGAATTGCATCTCTCTCTGAATGAATAAGGTGAAGGTGGTAGTGGCACTAAAGAAGAAGGTGGTGAAACTCCATGATCTGGTGCTGCTACACTGGACTTCTGTACTACTGGTGAAGAAGATAATGTGGAAGATGAAGGTCTCTCAGTTGCTCGATCTTCCAATTCCAACGGGTGTATGGGCGGTAACAACCTCCTACCACTTCTGAGTTTAATGGTGTCAGATAAAAATGTAAAATCATGGGCAATACCTGTCTGGGGTGTTGATGGATCATGGGCTACCTGCTCCTTTGCATCTATAATTGTTGGGATTGCTTTCACTTGTGCAGAAATCAGTGTCTTCACGGTAGTCAGGTCTCAATCCTCTGAGTCAAATCTTTCATATTCTTCATCAACAGCACTAACTGATCAAGTGCGAGATTCGCTGAAGGTTCCTCTGGATACTCAATGATAGGTTGTTGTTGAGACTGGTAGTGATATGGTTGATGGTATCCATACTGTGGCTGGTTATGAGGAGGAGGATGTGAATACTGTCCATATGATGTTAGACTACTTATGGTGGTAAGGCTGTGGAAAATATGTAGACTACGTCTGTTATTGGCCATGTCTCCAATTCTGGAAGTGAGATCGAGACTAAAAGTGACTCTAGAACTACTGGTGCTGGGGATGGGGTCTCCCTCCCTGAAAGTAGTGGGCAGGCCTCTGACTCTACTAAGAACCCAACTGATCCTGCCCTAACTAACGAGGTTGGTTGCACTCTCTATCGAACCATATGTCGTTCACCTTCTGAATGAGAGGTGGAGGTGGAGACTGCTACTCAGGAATATATGGAATATCTTACTAATATGGCACTATCTGGTGTGACTGCTACTGGACTTGGTCAGGGGTCTGCACGTAGTAAACGTGCTGAATTGTGGATGATCCTTCGGTACTCTGATGTATGGAAATGGAAGAAGTTTGCTCTTTATCGTCTGCTCCAATCGCATTCTGGCAGACATTGATCATAATCACAAGAAGCACCAATGCTTTGTTATCTCATCCATATTATCTAGGTTCTTTGGCCTCTGTTCGATCACTTGAAGCTTCTCCAGCTCCTTGGATCGTTCTCAATTATGTCCACTTTGGATAAGTGATTTCCAATTATGGTCAGATATGAACTGTCCACCCTATCCACATCATGTGTTGACGTCATGTTGACAGCCTTGTGGGGTACATAAGGTGAGGTAACGAGGTGCTTCTGAGAAGATTGCGAAGAAGAACGAGCTGCTGAGCTCCCCGCTATCTCAAAAATCTGATAAAGGACATCCTTGTCCTGGTTGAAATGACTCCCCCCACAAGTGGCATATACCATCTTCAGGTTCTCAATGCTCAAACCCGTAAAAACGTTCTGCACAAGGCTCGTCTTTGGAATATCATGATGGGGACTCTTCTCCATCAAGTCTTTGAATCTTTCCCACATCTAATGAATATGTTAATGGGATATCTGGGAGAAGTTGGCAATGAATGATTGCATTTGGATGAGACGTCCAAGTGGATAATACTTGTTCAAGAAAGCGAACCTCAACTCTTCCCAAGTTGTGACAACCCTCCCCAGTGGTTAATCCAATAAAGTTCCTTGTCCATGAGACTGAACAGGAAGGCTGCCATCTTCACTACCTCTAATGGAGCATTTTGGTAGTGTATAGTGCCACAAATGGGATCGAACATTTGTCGTGCACATGTGGTTCTTCATTTATGTATCCGTGAAATATTTGGAGAAGTGGCATAATAATGGGCTTAAGCTCAAAATGCCCATGAATTGGATTCTAATCCATGAGTTGGTCAGTCTTGACCCTGGAATATAGGCATCATTCAATGTTAGCTTAGCCACTAGCTCAAGTAGTGTATCATCTCCTTCCTCATTCCCACCTACTCCAGGGTTTTCTATTCTCCTCTCTTATCAATCTTGCTTTAGCTCGATGACCATATCTCTCAATCTGACTTGCATGTCAGCCTGTTCATTCAACTGTGCCTGAATGGCCTATATGGAGGCTAACATGGTGCTAATGATCTAGCTATGGTCAACCATGAAACCTTTTCCCTTAGGTGACATCACATGCACTGTCTCGATTTTTGAAGTGTACACGACAGTAGATTAGTCCTCAAGAATGATTAAGCCTCATATGATAGTTCAAGATTAGAGTCAATCTTTAACAACGGATTGATTGTTGAGGTGAAGGGTGAAGTAGAGAAAGAGGAATACCTCAAGAAGTGATCTTCTCGAATAGAAATCGTCCGGTTTGGAGTGTGAAATGAGGTCGCAAAGTCCAAATGAGAAATGCTCCCATCTGACATCTTTGATTTCAAAAGGAAAGATGAGAGAACATAAATGTCAACACAAGAAGATAAATGGGGAAAAGGCCATGAAGTGCACTGAAGGATCTCTAGCACTAGCAAACAAACACAATACAAACCCGCGATTCACCAACTGGACACAAGTGGAGACGATAAGAATTCGATCTTTTATCTTTTCAACTTTAAGTTTAGTGATTTTATAAGAAGTTCTTTAGTACCAAACACACAAGGTGAGTCGTAGATATCTCCTAGGGTATGTCCTCAAACTTCCCCAAATAGTGGTACCATCTTCACAGGATGTCAGGTTCAATATCAGGCCCCAAAGGAAGATAGGAGGCTTGACACGCCAAAATGATTTTTTAAGGTCAGAGGCAAGAGCTTACAATTGCAACCATACACCGAAAGTGATGTAAAGGTACATAAGACACGATTTAAGAGGTTTGGGCTATGTCCTTACGGTTGCGTACTCACCCACTCTACTTGGAGGTAAGTACCTGCAAACAATGAGGGGGTTACTCTCCTCAAAATAATGATTTTGTTCTTACGTTTAGTTTCAGGGTCAAGTTTTCTTTATCAGTCTTGATTTTATACAATTGTCACTTTTGTTGGATTTTTTCAAGAAACTGTCTAGCGAATTTCCAATTTCCTTTTGATATTGTGTTAGTGAAAATGGGGAAGGAATACAAAAAAGCCAATGCATGGGTAAATCAATGACGCATGCAGGAAATAGAGGAATGTGTACCTTGTTGCCAGCACTCTACATGTAGGGTGATATGCGCAGAAAATAAAAGGCAGAAATAAACTAATGATGCACGAGAACTGTTCTAGTAGTAACTTCTATTAATGGGCAAGAACATGTTAATTTCAACTTCTATAATTGCTTTAGAATCAAATAATTTTTTTTGAGGGATTTTTAGAGTTGCAATGATACTGTAAATTAATTTCATTAACTAAAATCACAATAATGACACCATTTGTTGAATTAGGAAATCTAGAGTTTTAATTAATGAAATTAACTTTTAGTGTTGATGCAACCCAGAAAATCCCTCAAAGAAAATCTATTCGATTCTCAAGCCAAAATAAATGAAGAAAATGCAGCAAGAGAAATTTACTATTTAATTTACCTGTATAGCATACATGGTCGTGAAGGATATGGTTAGATCCTCAAGCGCATCACGGAAGCGTGAGCGTCGTATCAAATACGACGAGGAGCGACTAGTCGGACTAGTTGCTCGATGAGCGGAATTTTAAAAAAAATTTATACGACGAAACCACATGATCCAAGAACACTTCTCGAATCGTTTCGTCTAAGCCACAAACAAGTAATAGGATTACCTCTTGAAGCGTGGTTGCGATCAAGTCTCTAAACGAAGAGACCTCCTGTCTCAAGTCCGATCCGACGGAGGAGACGCTTGCGAGCGCGGGGATGAACCGCGTGCTTCTCGTAATCCAAGTTGATGATCCAAGCGGCGGATCTCCTGAACTCGACACACGAGATCCAACATCTTCTTCACGAGCGAGGCGCACCGAAGGAGACGGAGATCCACGAGCAGAAGAACGGGCAGCATAACGACGATGCCGCAGCGATGGAGAACCTCTCCATGGCATCCATGGTGGACGGCCATGAGAGGGAGAGAGAGGGCTGACCTCTAAAGAGAAAGAGAGAGGGAGAGAGAGATGCTTCTCAAGCATTATGTGTAAAGAGAGAGCATGGGTATGCCTCTCTATTTATAGGGTTTTGGGATCCATGGATCTCAATCCATGTGTCATATAAAATCAATGGTTGAGATTGATTTATGACAATCCAATGGCTAAGATTGTTGTTGGTAAAACCAACAAATTTAGATCAAAATATATTTGACAAAATCAAATACAAATTAATCCAAAATCAATTCAATAAATAAGGAGAGAATGTGCATGGAGATTTCATCTCCATGCACTTTCCATATGGACGGCCACACATTCCTTTTGGGAATGATGTGCCGCCCACCCTCTTTCCATGGAGGGAGCAATCTCATGGAAATCCATGAGATTGCATATCTCCTTGAAAATCTCCTCTATTTATTTCCAACAACTTTTGTTGGCTTTTTATTCTTCAAAAATAATTCACAATTATATTTGAGAATATTGCAATCTTGCCATAGAAAAATTGTGAATCAAATTCACAACCCAAAACAACATATATATTACTTTGTCAATTAATTACACAATGTGTATCCAATACACATAATAATTAATCAACACATATAAATTATAATTAACTCTCTCTAATACATTATAAATCACATTTATAATATATTATGAATAATTGGATATTTCTATCCATATTATTCTTATCCATAACAATTAAATCATATTTAATTATATTGGATAACTTATTCTCATGTACTCAAATAATATGAATCACATTCATATTATCTACATCTTTGATAATCAAATCACATTTAATTATCTAAGATAACTCTCTTTATAATATGAATCAAATTCATATTATTCATGATAATTAAATCACATTTAATTATCCATTTTCTCAATGCTCGGATACATATATCAACAATAGAATTATCCATGAACTCTTTCAAGGATAATGCGCTTTCTCCGCGAATACTTGGAGATAAGGATAGGGCGATTGTATTGTTCCACGTATAGTGACATGGATATTGAGATCACATCTCAAATCCAGATCTCGGGCCTCCCATAGATGCTTGATTAAATCAAGACCGTAAATCTAATCTTCTCATTGAATCTGAATCACATTCAGATCAATGTCCAATATTTGGACTAAGATCAGATTACTTCTCTACTGAGAGGAGTCACTAAAATCCAAACCCGTTTCATCACTCCCTAGGAATGGAAGCGTCATGGTTATACAATCGTTTATGATCACATCACCCTCAGGTATTCCTAATACCTGTACATCCTGCATACTGGAAGACTCAGATTAAACCAGAAGTATTAGATCAACTTTACACTGTCTACTTCAGGGTTTTATCAGTAAGTTTCTCATTCGATCATTGGGAGTCGGTATCGATCATATACTTTCCAAAAGCATATATCATACCTAGGTCTTGATCATATACTTTCCAAAAGTATATATCAAACCAACAAATTCAGTCAAGCTTCCAAAGAGAGACGACCGTGCGCACGGAATTTGATTCTTCCCAATATCTCATGAGTGAGCTCATGTCTTCCGGTTCAGTAGTGAACCTGTATGATCCCTTTGAGAGATCGTATTACTCATATGCCCTTATATGCACACCAGCGCGCCGGTGTATAGACCTTGATTAGGTCATCAACCTATTGGTCTGCCAAATGTACATACTCAGACATATAGTAACACATCTGTCTCCGGTCAGAAGATGTGTGCCTATATCATGACAGCATATGATATAGGACTTTGGTTATCTCGATCTCGTTAAGTCAACTCTTTGACCTAACTCATCCGACACCTCCGAATCTCTATTCCTATGCAGAGGACCTGCATCAAGAGGTCGGTCAGATATCAACCTAAATGAGATAGGATTGCCATCTCCTACTCAGGATGGAGATCATCTCTTAATAATCATTTGACGGTGCTTGATGAGTCCTCAATCTAACTTATTAGATATTCATCTAAGCACCAGCCTCTATGATTCAATAATTGAATCAACAGCTGTATGATTATCAAGATGGCCATGGTACATAACCCTAATTGTACTAAGGGACCTATTATGCAAATTATGAATTCTTTATCTCAGATCAAGGAGTGAATTGCAACAACATTTATTGCATAATGGCTCGCCGTGGGCTCGCATTTCCAACAATCTCCCACTAGCCCAAAGAGCCATTAATGGGCTAATCATTTAAACCCACACTCATGTGACAATCATAGGCTATTTAGAAAATAGCTAGGTAAGCCGATCAGTCACTCTGTTGCCAAGAGACTACGCCAAGTCCTTTTACGGCACTTGCATATCTCCTAGTAACAGTGCTCGCATCCAATGCGAATGTTGCATCTCATGCAACCGATACTCAATTTTGTTGGTTATAGTGTCCATGACACTACATCTTATTAATTATCATAACCAGTATTCCCATAATCCTTATTAGAATACCTTCATTCCTGGAGATCTCTATCCCCTAATGTAACTGCAGTCAAGACCCTTATAGATCACTATCTACAAGATCTTAAACTTTTGAAGATAAGACTTTGAGATCACTATCTCTAAGTTTCATCATCTTTGAAGATATTGTTATTACTGCAATCAAGTGTTTTATCTCCATAGTAGGATTAGTAACAGTTTACTACTCCCACTGCATGGTAGACATCTGGTTCTTGTACACATCTAGCATACATTCAGCTTCTCATAACTGATGCACAAGTGCAAGCAGTTCTAGCATTCACTTCCTCAACTCTTTGAGGTGCTATCCCTCCAGACAGGTCACTACCACATCTTAAGGGAAGGAAGCCTTTCTTGGAATTTTCCAGAAAATGGAATAAGTCCAAGGTGTACTACTAATGCGACAGTCCCAATACCCTCTTCTCTTTGCTTCTGAACAACTTCAGAACTAATATCTAAGAGGTATCCTTGAGATCATATCTCGAGGTATGGGATAACCAGATTATAAAACACTTATTATTTATTCTTATATCATTCTAAATGATTAGAATAATATCTACATTAAGCACGATGAACATAATGGCACTCCCACTAAGCTTCACATGGTTCATCAAGATTTTATCTGAAATCACAACATTTATAATTTCATCAAATCTTATGTTTCATCTACAAGAAACTTATTGGAGTCCAAATATGGAGTTCTTCAGCTAGCACACCTTGCTTTCCTCAACCATGAAGCCCTGGGGCTACTTCATATGAATATCCTCAGAGAGGTATTCATAGAGGAATGCAATCTTGACTCACATCATGAAGATGCCATAGTCAAGTTGTGCAGCTATAGTTAGCAATATTCTGATGGGTTAAAGCAAGGTCACTGGAGAGCAAGTCTCATCGCAAGCGATGTTTTCTCTTCGGTGTGTAGCTCATGGCTACGAACCGTGCTTTGAAAGTCTCTACCTTCTCATCAGGTTCCCTCTTTCTCTTGAAGATCCATTTACACCTTAATGGGTCTGACCCATATAGGTGGATCCTCGAGGGTCCATATACGACACTTGTATATGAAGTCTACATTAGACTTTTATTGCTAACATCCATCTTTCCATGTCATGATCCTCAGGAGCTTCATCACATGAAATCCGATCATCGTCAGATTTAACTGACACATGGAATCCATCCTCAAACTTATTTGAAGAGGTATTAATGTTTCATCTTTAATTATCTATTTTAGTTTCCGATTTCAGGAGCCTCATTATCTTTTCAAGATTAAATGAGTTCCTTTACTTCATTTTCATCATGATTCTCAAGAGAGTCATCCTATAAGAATCATATTCTCAAAGATGAGATTTTTTAAGAATCTCAAGGTCATAAAGTAGGTATCCAATACCATCCTTTATTTTCCTAATGAAGTAGCACTCTCTAGTGCTAGATTCCAGCTTACTTGCATGGAACCTTATTAAGTATATAATGCAGTCTCTACTACATATATATCTTGGAAACTTAAGAGATAATTATGCTAGGATTAATCATTGATTAAATCATGTCACACATGATCAATTGTATCTCCCTACAACTCCTTTGAGTTAAGGTTCATTAGGAGGATTGAGATAGGAATGATATTCATATTTCCATAAGGTATTTCTTGAATTCATCTAATAGGTACATGCTACCTTGGTTAGATCAAATTCATTTCATCTTCCTTCAAACTTTGGTTCTAAACCAAAATTGTGGAATCTTTGAACATTTCAAAGTTTTCTAAGTGAAGAGAAGAAATTTCATATCACAAATAATCACTAATAGATATCACATATCCACAATGTTTATTTTGATATAGATGATTCACATACATCAATATGTATGAGATCTTGAATACCTTAACATCTTACACCTTTCCCAAAGAAGGGTGTATTGGACATTTTTACTTTGAATACAATATTCACAAGTATGTGAGATTTTAATCTTTAGACAATCTAAAGTTTCATGTCTTACTAGTCCATTGATCTTATCAACAGACATATGTCCAAAACTTGATGCCAGATCATTGTCAAATGATCTTTATCCTCCTATTGATCTTTTAAAGGTTTAATTTTCAGTATTAGAAATCTTAATGAACCATTCAATAATTTTCTAATTTAATAGAGTCCACTAGATTTTAGAATACTATCTGAAATATTTCCATCATAACTCTTTATGATAGATTTATTACAGAATTCATGTTTATATCCAACAATAAACATTGAGTGTATTCTAATATCTAGGTCATAGAGACATTCTCTAAGACTAAGGGCTCCCACTGAAAATATGAAGTCTATTGATCTCATGGAAATTGTTGCAACACTTGCATCACTTTCAACATGGATGACCAATAAACCTTAAGATCAAATTTCTAATACATATGCAACCTATTGCAAGTGTCATTAGAAAATTTTGAGATACAATTATTAGACTTTACCTTATCAAATAAGTAAGCCAATATCAATGATTATATGTAGATTATACTGATGCTCCATCCGAGTCCTTTTCTGAGGATTCTAGACAGACTTGATAGTCATACTATCAACACATCAACTTATTGCAGCATTGGCATTCATCCAACTCTTTGGATGTCATATGGAAGTCACAGAAGTACAGTCAACTATTTGATTATACTTCTTGCTTGAGTCCAACCCATGCTTCCACTGCGCTCCCTTTATTTATAAACAACCATTGCTTAAGAATAAGGATCTCTTATGTTAAAATCAAAATTTTCAATATAAGAGTATTTCAACATTTATACAAGCTTCACCCAATTCATACAATATGAATATTATGAAGCTTCATGAATGACTAGAGTATAGACAGTAGAATGTTGACACTCATCATCTACATCCATCTAAACTCTTAAAACATTGGTTCAGGTAGGTATTCAAATAATTTGAATACATCATCTCTTATAGAGCTACCATTCTGCATGATGTAGAGAACCACATCATTCATGATTAAATGTCGAGAGCACATATGTATGCCAGAATATCTTTATTGATTTTATAAGGATTAATTTGATAATTACGATCATCATCGACATGTCACTTCAAAAGTACATTCGATAAGATCAAGACTTATAGAGACATACAAACCCTAGGGTTTTAGTCCTATTGTCTATTTAATTATCACTTCTCATTGTTATGAGGAAACTTGCACATTGCAACCACATACATTGTGTGTCCAATTGCAAGTACAATATCTGGATCAAGGGTCCAATCCATGATATTCTACTGGTTATTAATGAGTATAACATTGAGTGGGTTTAATGAGGGATTATCTGAAATAAGTAATTTGCATAAGGGTATATATTTATATATATACATGTTTTACTTTGAATTAGGAATTTTATATCAAAGTTGTCTTGCCATGTCAACAATGAAAGTTCATTCCCTTAATCACTTTCAATGTAAGAGATATACTTACCATTATATCTCAAGCAAGATCTGGGATCTCCTTCCTTATCTTTGTTGCATCCCAATAATATGAGAACCTACAACTCAGATAAAAAGAAGCGGGAACACATTCCGCCTTGCAAGTCCAACTTGCATCTCCCAATTCGGTCTTTAATACCCGGGCCCACCACCCCTAAGATGATGTTGACCCGTCATTAATTGAACCAACCGTCAACAGGAATACAACTCGCTATGCGCAATCCAATATCGCCCCAATAATATGAGGACCCAATATTGGGGTCACTACGCATACGTCCTTACTCTTTCGAGAAGCGACGAGCCCGATCCAAATGGATCATATGCAGGAGCTGTCACTTCGGACAGACGTCTCCTACATATAATATCTGGCGACGAAACTCTTCGCCTTGACGGGAGACCATGGATGTCACTTATGTGATCCTCCATATCTTATTCAAATTAAATTAATTTCTATGAATCGCATTCATATAATTAATTCTTCCAAGGGAATTATCAACTCTAATCATATTAGAGTATTCTTAATTGGATATAATTAACTTAATCATATTAAATTAATTATCAATCTAATTTAATCAATCAAACTTAATTTTATGCTTGAATATATATATGGTATTATTCTCAAAGTACGTATTAATTCGTATTTTAATAATTAGAAAAATACATCATAATCCCTCGGACATTATCTCGGCCCTACCCGCTGTCATGGCCAGTACCGGCGGGAGTGGGGCGGACCACATACGTTGCAACCCGCTGACCCAGCGATCCCCGACTAGACACCATATCCACCTCGGGAAAGGATAATGCCAAATTGATTATTCTGTACTTGAGATGATCATCGGTTCTTCAACCGAAATTATACCATATAGTAATCAAAACAATTTTGATTTTAAGGAAATTTGCTAGGCAAATTCCCAAGTCCTATTCAAGCAAGAAGTTTGATGATTGTAATTCCAATTATGATTTAGATCAAATCTAATCAACTAATTGGTTGGGGCCAAGTCATTTAGGCAAATAATCATGTTTCAATATTTCACAAATATTTTTCAAGATTATTTCACGAAATTAACAATTAATTTCACTAATTGACAATCACTTGGTTCTAGATTAGGAAAGCAATTTCAGCAGTGACCCCTACTTACTAAAATTGGCATATCTCAATCATATTAACTCCAAATTAAGCAAAGTCAATTTCTAAAGTTTGCTAATTTGATTTTGGACAGAACCTAAGTGATGTTTCACGCATTTCGAGGCAAGTTTAAACAGTAATTAACATTTTAATCACGTTCAGATTCACAGTTCCCGCAACAGTGCATACATGTTCATTAAAACGACCATATCTCGAGCATACGAAATCCGATTTACGCAAACTCAGATCCTATGGTTTCCTTATTTAATGGGGAACATAATCCAAGTATAAAAGTCGTGTTTAAACAATTTAAACAGTGCCGAATTTCTTTACTAAACAGATCTGCGAAATCAAATGCGATGAAAACTTTCGCGACCTTAACGAACCCAAGTCGTCCTCGGTTAGCGAATCACTATTCGAAACCGTCAACCTGGCTCTGATACCACTTGAAGGATATGGTTTGATCCTCAAGCGCATCACGGAAGCGTGAGCGTCTATCAAATACGACGAGGAGCGACTAGTCGGACTAGTTGCTCGATGCAGCGGAATTTTAAAAAAATTTATACGACGAAACCACATGATCCAAGAACACTTCTCGAATCGTTTCGTCTAAACCACAAACAAGTAATAGGATTACCTCTTGAAGCGTGGTTGCGATCAAGTCTCTAAACGAAGAGACCTCCTGTCTCAAGTCCGATCCGACGGAGGAGACGCTTGCGAGCGCGGGGATGAACCGCGTGCTTCTCGCAATCCAAGTTGATGATCCAAGCGGCGGATCTCCTGAACTCGACACACGAGATCCAACATCTTCTTCACGAGCGAGGCGCACCGAAGGAGACGGAGATCCACGAGCAGAAGAACGGGCAGCATAACGACGATGCCGCAGCGATGGAGAACCTCTCCATGGCATCCATGGTGGACGGCCATGAGAGGGAGAGAGAGGGCTGACCTCTAAAGAGAAAGAGAGAGGGAGAGAGAGATGCTTCTCAAGCATTATGTGTAAAGAGAGAGCATGGGTATGCCTCTCTATTTATAGGGTTTTGGGATCCATGGATCTCAATCCATGTGTCATATAAAATCAATGGTTGAGATTGATTTATGACAATCCAATGGCTAAGATTGTTGTTGGTAAAACCAACAAATTTAGATCAAAATATATTTGACAAAATCAAATACAAATTAATCCAAAATCAATTCAATAAATAAGGAGAGAATGTGCATGGAGATTTCATCTCCATGCACTTTCCATATGGACGGACACACATTCCTTTTGGGAATGATGTGCCGCCCACCCTCTTTCCATGGAGGGAGCAATCTCATGGAAATCCATGAGATTGCATATCTCCTTGAAAATCTCCTCTATTTATTTCCAACAACTTTTGTTGGCTTTTTATTCTTCAAAAATAATTCACAATTATATTTGAGAATATTGCAATCTTGCCATAGAAAAATTGTGAATCAAATTCACAACCCAAAACAACATATAATTTACTTTGTCAATTAATTACACAATGTGTATCCAATACACATAATAATTAATCAACACATATAAATTATAATTAACTCTCTCTAATACATTATAAATCACATTTATAATATATTATGAATAATTGGATATTTCTATCCATATTATTCTTATCCATAACAATAAATCATATTTAATTATATTGGATAACTTATTCTCATGTACTCAAATAATATGAATCACATTCATATTATCTACATCTTTGATAATCAAATCACATTTAATTATCTAAGATAACTCTCTTTATAATATGAATCAAATTCATATTATTCATGATAATTAAATCACATTTAATTATCCATTTTCTCAATGCTCGGATACATATATCAACAATAGAATTATCCATGAACTCTTTCAAGGATAATGCGCTTTCTCCGCGAATACTTGGAGATAAGGACAGGGCGATTGTATTGTTCCACGTATAGTGACATGGATATTGAGATCACATCTCAAATCCAGATCTCGGGCCTCCCATAGATGCTTGATTAAATCAAGACCGTAAATCTAATCTTCTCATTGAATCTGAATCACATTCAGATCAATGTCCAATATTTGGACTAAGATCAGATTACTTCTCTACTGAGAGGAGTCACTAAAATCCAAACCTGTTTCATCACTCCCTAGGAATGGAAGCGTCATGGTTATACAATCGTTTATGATCACATCACCCTCAGGTATTCCTAATACCTGTACATCCTGCATACTGGAAGACTCAGATTAAACCAGAAGTATTAGATCAACTTTACACTGTCTACTTCAGGGTTTTATCAGTAAGTTTCTCATTCGATCATTGGGAGTCGGTATCGATCATATACTTTCCAAAAGCATATATCATACCTAGGTCTTGATCATATACTTTCCAAAAGTATATATCAAACCAACAAATTCAGTCAAGCTTCCAAAGCGAGACGACCGTGCGCACGGAATTTGATTCTTCCCAATATCTCATGAGTGAGCTCATGTCTTCCGGTTCAGTAATGAACCTGTATGATCCCTTTGAGAGATCGTATTACTCATATGCCCTTATATGCACACCAGTGCGCCGGTGTATAGACCTTGATTAGGTCATCAACCTATTGGTCTGCCAAATGTACATACTCAGACATATAGTAACACATCTGTCTCCGGTCAGAGGATGTGTGCCTATATCATGACAGCATATGATATAGGACTTTGGTTATCTCGATCTCGTTAAGTCAACTCTTTGACCTAACTCATCCGACACCTCCGAATCTCTATTCCTATGCAGAGGACCTGCATCAAGAGGTCGGTCAGATATCAACCTAAATGAGATAGGATTGCCATCTCCTACTCAGGCTAGAGATCATCTCTTAATAATCATTTGACGGTGCTTGATGAGTCCTCAATCTAACTTATTAGATATTCATCTAAGCACCAGCCTCTATGATTCAATAATTGAATCAACAGCTGTATGATTATCAATATGGCCATGGTACATAACCCTAATTGTACTAAGGGACCTATTATGCAAATTATGAATTCTTTATCTCAGATCAAGGAGTGAATTGCAACAACATTTATTGCATAATGGCTCGCCGTGGGCTCGCATTTCCAACAGGTCGAACTCGGGGAGGCTACAAAAATCACAAGGTTTTTTAAATCAATGAAAGAATTATTGAAATAAAGAAGTAGATTCTATGAACATTATTGTTGGTTTTTTTATTTTTAATTTTTATTTTTAATAGAATTTTATTTTTTTTACTTTTGATTTTTGTTAATTCGTAATTATTTTTTAAAATTTTAACTTTTAAAAATGTTTTTTATTTTATAAAAATATAAAATAAAAATTAATAAAGAAATTAATAAGAAGGAAAGAAGGAGACAACTCTTAGATTTTTACAAAGTGGTGAAAATACACAAAAATTCAAATAAAATTATTTTTGGTCTTCTGACAATTTTTTAATGTTTTTGTGATTTTCCAGAATTTTTAAAATTTTTAAGGCTTTCAAATAAATTAAAAAATAGAAAATAAAATAAAAATCGGATGAAATATACATAAAATGAAAGAGAAACTTTTGTTTCCACAAATGTATTTTATATTTTTTTTGGATTTTTCTATGATTTTTTATCACTTTTTATAGTTTGATTATTTTATTAATTTTTTTATTTTTTATGAAGAATAAAAATGCCAAAATGGTTCGAAAATGAAAAGAAATGGAAATGAATAATAGTAACTTTTTATATTTTTTGGCGAAAGTTATGTATTTTTTATTGATTTCCAAATGTATATAAGAAAATTTTATACTATTTTGGAATTTTTATAAAGAATAAAATAATTAAAATGCAAAATAAAACTTATAGATGTATGATGTATTTAACAGAAACCTAACATAATTTTTGTAGATATTTCTAGAGAGGTTTTGCTAATTTTTATTTATTTATTAACATGCAAAATAAATGCATATGAATAGTGTACGAATTGAAATATTTAATGTTTTTATAATAAATAATAACACATATGAAAAGTACATAGCGAATTGTGCAAAATTTAAAATAAGTATGCGGCTACTAGTACGCCTCGTTGAATTGATCAAAATGTAAATATTTTATTTCAGTGGACCTTTCAATAACATAAAAATGCAAACCTTATATTGCAAATAACCTATTAAATTACATGCGATGTAGACGTGCAATTCAAACATGACTTTTATGCAAATAAAATTAAAACATGGACTTATTTACAAAAGGAAATGAACTACAGGCCGTGATGCGTTGAGGTTCTGATTAGGCGGCGACGATTGAATCATGAATGGAAGGCCTCGACCTGATCTGGAAGAAAGTCTCACGGCTCAGCTTTTGGGCGAATCGGACAATCGAGATAAAGTCTGGAGAGGCTGTTCTTGATCGTGCATGATGAGAGTCCCTGGAAGAATGAGGAAGAGGGGTGACTCCGACGAACTTCGAGCAAGGACATCTCACTCGTTGCTCGCCCAAATCTGCTCTGAACTGGTGCTCTGATTCCTGCACGCCCCCTCTTTCGATCTGAGGGCTTTAAGATAGTCGGCGATGCCTGGAAGATGATCTGGGGGTCAAGAGCAGCAGCACCCCAGGCGCACCTCCAACTATTGATTCTCACCCCAGAGCTTGATCTTGTTCCCGACAATGAATTCCTTGCTCAGAAGCGATGCTCCAGCAACTTTATTGATGTATGAAAGATGAGAAATAGTGAAGGGGGGAAGCTCCGGCAAGGGTGGTTGGACAAGGAGCTAATCCTCTGATTTGGAGCGATCTGTGGTTGGTCAGATGGTGGAAAAAGCTGGAAAAGGTGTTGGCGAATGTAATGGCGAAGTAAGAGATAGAAGAAGGTGACTGGAGTCCCTCCAACCTTATCGATCGGAGGTTGAATATGAGGATGTAATATACTGTGATTAAAGTGAAAATTTATAAAACAAAAGCTAAAACTAAATCTAAATAACTCTACGTTACCTTACAGTGGAAGGTCGAGGAAGATCGGTCTCAATCCGTTGCTGGCTGGAGGAGAGTTGGGTTACACAGCGGAGGACTCTGGCTTATGACTGGATCACATCTTTCTCTCAATTACTCACACTCCCAGCTTGAAGGAGATCAACCTTTATCACTGATCTACACTCCAGAACTCAAGCTCGGGAAGAAATCAGGGATGGATTAACCACGCAAAGGAGGTTTTTTGGAAATATTTATAGTAGTGAAGTCTGACGATGTTTTGATTTTGAAATTGGAGAAAATCAAGGAGAGTTGACGAGATGAATGGCTTGGTGGTGTAGACAAATGTATGACCCAAAATTATGTAGAAGGAAGGGAGAGGAGTTAGTGAATGAAGTGCGTGGGAAAAATGGGAGAAGAAGCAGTTCACGATTAGAAAAGTGGAGATCGAGATGGGACTAAATAGTTTACTCAGGTCAACAAACCCGAGACAACCAATTTGAAGGCGCGCGGGAAAAGGAAAAGTTAGGGAAAACGACAAAAATCTAATAAATGGTTAAATAAATCAACTAAAGATCGAGAATGAATTGAAGAATTAAATGATGTAAATAAAAAATATTAAGATTAAAATAAAGTTAATTTAGATGATTTTTAAGTAATTAAATATTTATATAAGAGGGTTAAAATAAATAAAAGATGTTATTTATTAATATGTATACCTATATATAATGTTTTGATTTTTAATTAATTAATTATACATATATATACATGATTTCTATTTTATTTATTTACAATATTTTACAAAGTTTTTAATGGATTTTTATTTGATTTTTAGGAATTATTTTCATAGGTTAAATAAATAGGGTATATACAATATATACATAGTGATACCTATACAATATACACATGATTTTATTTTGGTTTATTTTTTATTTTATGGTTTTTATTTGTATTTTATATAAGTTCAATACAATAATTATAATTAATTAAAAATACAATATTTTCAAGTATGTACAAGAAAATAAATAAATAAATAATGTATAGAAGGAAATAAATAAATAATGTATAGAGTATTCATAGGTATTATATATAATAGAACTCCAATTAGCAACATTTGACTCCTTAACTCTGTTTTTTTATGAACCACCTCTATTTTAAAGATTATTTTAATTTGGAGTACAATGAAAGTGAGTTTTATAAATTTAGAGTTTGATGGATTAAATATTGATCTTGCAAGTTGTATTTCGTAGCTTTTTGAGAGTTGTTATTTATACATATACACATATTTTTATATCAATTATTTATATTATTAAAAAAAGAAATTTATTCACATTTTTGAAGAAGAAATAATTTTTATTTACAAAGAATTAGGTGATAAATAAAATAAGGAAAAGAGTGTGTATTATAAACATTTGTACAAATGGTGAACATATACAGATAAAGATTGATTTTGGTGTCTAGGTCTTATCTCCGCCTAACTTATTCCTTGTTCTCAGGTCATGTTTTGACCTTCTCCCGGGTTCTGAGTCAGCCTGTATCTTTTACATATATACATTCATTGATTTCTTTGTTTTTTTCCTTTATTTCCTTTATTTATTTAATTTTGTATAAAATAGTGATAAATGTACAATATTTACACTCGAATTAAGGTTAGTAGAAGAATGGATTTAGTTATATCTATAACTATTTTATAAGGGATTGTAAGCTAAAATAAATGAGAAAAGATGATAAAATGCCGATTCGTTAGTTTCTTTTCCAGATATTTAACTCTTGGTTATTCACAATAATAACAATTTATGTACCTAGGACACTTTCATCTTTTTGCATTTGCTTATAGAGTAGTTTCAAATTCCTGTCTAGGATCTTGCACAAAGAGAGCTGGTGGCAAAGTGAGCATCTTTACTTGAACATACCTCATTGGTTACATCTTGCATTTATTTTACGACTCTCTCCCTCTGATTTTTGATCACCTAGGGTTCTAAAGAAATTAAAACCTCGTTAGGACACATGCATGAAAAATATCCAAAAAAGGTGATAACCAAAATAAAATCGGGACTGCTTATTATAGTTGACCATAAAATCAAATATAAGTGGATTTTCATTGTCATGGGAAGAGAAACTCCCTCCGTTGTTTTGTAGGTTGTATTATGACTGAGTGAGGCACGTACACATTAAGAACTAGAGTCCCCATCCATGGACTTGTTCCCTAAGCGCTTGGGTCGGCTCTCAGGCCTTGTTACGTGCTCAAAGCACCTTCCTCCAACCATAGACGAAGTGGTTCCGGTACTCTAGTAGGTGTGCTCCATCGGATATTATACAACCTCTCTAGGAGACTACAACTTTGAGCTTGTATAACTTTTTGAATTCACATCTCTAACATTTAAAAGATAATTGACCGATCTTTCATGGTCTTCATTGTGTTGAGTTGGTGAATTGGAGTTTTCTTAGTGCTTGATTGATGACTATGAATCCACGTGCGCTTATCTTTTGTTCAAAAGTAGCAGTCTCCAAGTCTCTTTTCTTCTTTTAGTTTCTTGAGTAATTTTTCTTGATTCACATCATTTGCATTGTGATCATGGGTCATCCTTATCTTCTCTAGCCAGATCTTGCAACTTCTTTTCCCCCATATCATTGTCCGGTCCATATTCAGAGTCCGGCTCAAGATGACTCTCTTCATGAACCACAATTTTGCATCATCGATTTGAACTAAACTCTGATGGTGTTGGAGTCTTTTCCAGACACTTATCTCATATGTCTTCCCTGCCCTCCTCGTCTCCCCAGTGTCATTTTCAATTACCCTTACGCATGTTGTGCTGAATGATGAAGCCCACATCTAGGAAAGAGGTGATATTATTGAGGTGGATATATTAGAGGCTGAAGCAATTGTGCTTCCATTAGCGGACTTTAGATGTTATTTGTGTGATGATATTCTTGATGTTTATGCGCTTGCACACCAAGTTGAGGATGTGATCTCTGAGGTAGTACAACGTTTGGAGGATTATACCGATGTTGTGTTTTTCTAGTTTCCCATACTGACCCTTGACTTGATTCTACATGTCATGTTTCCGGAGCTTGTGGTACCATTACCTCAAGAGACGGAGTCAGAACCCATATTTCTTGATCCCTCCTACCAACCAATCTATTTCCTTCTTCCTGACTATCCTATCCCCATAGAGCACATTGCAGACCTTGATAGAGACCATGACCCATTCCAACAGATATTATTTGGTAAGGATTGCCATTTTCACTTGTCCCATCTTAGTCACCCATCCCATCCACCACACATCCTCCCGATCGATGAATGTGATTATTTCTTTGAGGATGAGAGTTTAGATGCTGGCATGACCTCGCTATTCATGGATCAACTTGCATTATGGACTGAGGGTTTTCTACAGGTGGATGCAACAATTTCTAGGTACTTGGTCTCTCCCATTGACTGTGCAGCTGATCTGTCAATTGCAGATGTTGTCATAAGAGATTTCTGAGTCATTTGCAACGTCTCTCCTTTACGACCCTTGTGAGGATGAGCCTTGTTTTAGGGCATTCAATGATTTCCTTGATCTTTCAACCATATGTCCCTCAGATGCTCAGATGCTTAGAGAGTCTCATGATCTTTACTTAGATAATCTTTATGAGATTGTGATTGACATGGAGGATTATATCACCGATCCATCCTTCTCCATATTTGACTTCATTAGCTTTGATCACTCACTCCATTCCTACAAGCTGATGATTTCTTCTGAACAACCAGACCAAGCTTTAGTTTTCTATTCTATTATTCAGGTGGTATACACCCATTAGATTGCATATAGGGGTGTTCTTTTTAACTTCGTCAGCGCTCTTGCTTTGGGATGATGGCAAGAGTATGACATTTATCTGAAAGATGTCATCCTGAACCTTGATACAACATATCCTAACACTTGCGCCAGGTTAGGGGTGTAAAACCTAGTGTTCGTTGAGAGGCACCTCAACAATCTCCGTCCCTTATATATATGTGTTTTGTCTTTATTTCCTTCTCTCTTCCGTGTGTCCTACACCCTAGATATGCCATCCGATATATGTGTTTAGACATACAATGTACTTTGTCCTAAGTATGAGGGGTAGCCGAGTTGTCTCTCTTCGTCTTGTTTCATCTCTCTTGTTGTTACCTGTACTTAGGGATGTCTCACCTTAAATATAGGAGGAATGGTGTATACATTCACCCAATGCATTTTTTTTATTTTTATCAGTTTCTTCATCCCCTCAATGTCTCCTCTCAAGTTGATATTTTTTCTATACTTAAGGATATCTTACCCTAAATACGGGGGGAGACATACGGAGTTGTGATCTATTCGTTCCCACCCTTAACCCTCCTTCCCTTATGTATACTCTGCTATACTTAGGATTATTTCATGCTAAGTATAAGGGGGACAATCAACTTCTCATTCTTTCATTTATTTAGTCATTAGGATCTTCAATACTTAGTACAAGTTATGTCTTCCTTTTTTTCTCACCGATGAGGACATATCTCAAGCTAAGTATCCGGGGGTCGTATATACTTCATCTATACTTTAGCCATAACTCGAACTTTCATATTTTCAAATAATACATCTAAAATACAATTTATTGATTAATAGAAATAAATCTGTAAAGACATGTATAAAATTCTTCACAATTCTTGGTAGCTTTTGAATAATAAACTGGACTAAAAATTTTGCAAAAAATTATTTGAAAAATCGTTTTGAAATTATTGGGAAATTATTTTGTAAAATATTTTGAAACCTTATAAAATATCTATCGTTGTTAAAATACTTTTATTTGTGTGAATAAAATGTTTGAAAGTGGTTAGGAAAATGATTGTAAAAATATTTTGAAAAAAAATTACGAATAATGTTTGAAAAATATTTGTAAAATGATTTTTTTATAAATGTTTGCAAAATATTTTCAAAAACCATAAAAATTCGAGCATTTTTTTTAAAAAACCATAAAATGTTCAAAATAAAAAAATTGCATCACAAAATACTTCTGAATTGTGAATAGCATTTGCATTTTTCAGGTTGATGATGATAATTGAACTAGACTAAGTAAAGTTTGAAGATTGGAGCTTGGTTGGACCTTAATCTACTTAATCACATGAACCTTATAGAAATTGGAATTTAGATGCCTCAAGTCTACTAGACATAGTTCTTTAAGACCACGAGACGTGGTTCAGGGTCGTCTTGAATGCCTAAGTAGAATATTTTAGAACACACTCGTGGCTGTTGTCGACAGGGACCTAACTTGCACACCTACACCTTGCACCTTGCTAAACTCAGTTGAAGTGGTAGAGGTATGGATTTGTCGGCATGAGACACAAGCCAATATAAACATAATAAGTCACACATTTGTGGCCATTGTACTCTAACCTGATTCAGTAGCAAAGAGATCTAAAGACATATGTTTGTGGGTTGCAATAATGCTTCAAATGGGGGATAGTCAATTGGCTTAAGAGGAAAAAGTGCATATGTAAATGTTGATGCATAAAGTATTTTAAAAAATGCAAATTAAATAAAACTCAAAAAGGAATAGACAAGCAAAGTTCCAAGAAAAATCAATACCTGTCGGAATATGTGTATATATATACAATCAATAAGCATGCTTGGGCTTCGAAGTCAAATACATGTGAGCCTGCAGTCGGATGACTTAGCTACACCGGTCATGCATCCTAAGATAGGTAGCTACACTGTCTACCACCTATTATCTTCTCCACCTCCTCTTCTTTAGAAGGTTGCACTTGAACTTAGAAGCGAATACCCCGCCTCTCGAGGAAAGAGTTGCTAGATTTGGGAATCAGGGTCACCATGTTGGAGAAGACTGTCTTTTACCTCTTCAGCCGAGAGGAGCTACATATCACTAATAATGTACAAGATAGACTCATAGTCATAAAGGACTACGTATGACATCGACTTGTTCTATCCTAGCTTTTAAGGAGACTTGTATAGAGTTTTGTAGTTCTTAAAGTATGTTATGTGTCATGTTTGATTCCCAATATGGTTCTGACCACATCGAAATTCCAAAGTTCTGACTGAGCTCCAAACTTTGATTTTATGAAGATATGTTTAAGAATTAATTTTATCCAAGTTTTCTTCCCTTTCTTTAATCTCATTTCTGCACTTATAGGCATAAGTGTTTGCTAGGGACTAGTAAAGGCAAGTATGGGGAGCGGGGTGGTGATGGATCTCCAGTTCATCACCTTTATTCTTTCATTTTTGCTTTTAAACCCCGTGTAAATGCATGTAAATATCATTATTTTACATTAAATAATACATATTGTTTATTTTGTAAATATTGTATAAAACACTGTATTTAAAGCCAAAATAAAAGAATAAAGAAAAGAAAAGAAAAAGAAATGAAATACCAAAGATATTGAATGACCCTAAACCACGAGACCTAAGAATCAGGATGACCGGGTAGACAAGGAATAATGTAGGGGGCGATAAGCGCCAATAAATACCATTAAACACTAATTTATTTTGCTCATAAATTTAGTTTTGGAAGCTATTTGATTCTTTATTATTTATACCTCAATTTAATAAACTTCGCACATGAATGTTGTAGATAAAAATTTAAAGAAAAATACAAAATTTATTTCATGTAAAAATAATACAAATTGTGCTTTCTATACTCGGAATAAAAATCCAAAATCTAAACATCACAAACCAGTATCTCCTCTATATGAACTCAAAATTCGTCAAAATCACTTTAATTGTATATAACTTTTAATTTGCTATTTAATGAAGGTGGTTTCATTCAATTTGGAGTTAAAATGCAACCTATTGCACATTATACATGAATAAAATATTCATTTTATATATTTTTTAATTCTTCATTATCTTGTATTTTTAAAATTTTTTTAATATTATTTATAACATATGTACAAAATTAGAATAAAATAGATTGTAGAAATACACTAAAATAAATAAGTATACAAAAATACATAGATTAATTGTACATATTTATACGTATATAATAAATAGTTATAATTAATAAAGTTTACAATTTGCTTCAGAAATATACAATAAAAATTTATTTATGTAGATTTAATAAAGTTATAATTATATAAATTATGTGTATAAAATAATAAAGATGAAAATACAAAACAGAAATAAAATACATACTATATAGATGAATATACATATAATTCTACTGGTAAAAAGTAACCAATAATAAGCAAATGTGTAAAAAAATTAAAAATCATAATAAAATATTACATAAAATAAAAAAATTTATGTCTTGACCATAAATAAATAAAATCAGTTATTATTTTAATTTGAATTAATCTGGATCTATTTATTTGTTATCTTCTTCCTAGCTGTCGTGGACCAATGAGTAGTGAGTCCACATTGACCTAGGTAAACTGCTCACCCCTCACGGGTTTGTGATTGCCATAGCCTACCACCTCGACTTCACCATTTTCCTCAGCTCGATTCTTTCACCCATTTTTGTTTGATTCTTTCGCATCTTTTCTTCCTTGATCGTTGACCTTTCACGCGCACATGATCCCACAATCAAAGACATTATGAATCAAGCATACTCCCCTATCAAAAACCTTCCTATACATAAACCCTTTCCCAGACACCTTTTGAATTTTGATCCAGTTTACCTGCTCTGTAGCCCTCTGATCCTTGCGTGTGACACAAGGGAGGTGACAACATTGGGCAGTCTGCAACACGTTGTAGGCACAGGAGGAGGTTGATCTAGCTCCGCTAGACACTTGCTGCCGTGAACTTCTGAGCTCCCATTTTTAGCAGGTCTGAGCTCACTTTTCTTAGCTTTCTAGGTATATCTCAGTATTCATTTTTATTTCCTGTATTAATTTTGCATTTTAATTAACCTCAGCAATGTAAAAATCGGCTCTCTAGTTTGTCGGAGCTCTGTTGATCAGTTGTTCTCCATCCCTCCGACCACCTCCATTTCATACCCCCCCGCTTCACCTATGCCCCAAGCTCCTCCATTCAACCTGATCCTATATGGATCATGATTCCAACTCTTCACCTCTACCCTTCATCAGAGAGCGCTGTAACAACCCCTGTACTGTCCATCTTCGCCTAAAAAAACCCCAAATACCTTCTATTTTACGCGGTCGAACTTCCTATGTAGGTCAGAAGGGTCAAAATCCTTCTAGGAGGTGATTTTGGTCAACCAGAAGGATACTTGGAGCCATGAACTTCATCGAGCAGCCATGATTCCATCGATGGGTCCCGACCACTTCTGAGGAATCCAATAGTTACGGAGCACCTCTAGTGAGCTCCCCGAGCATGTCAACATCAAGGAAGAGGGCCAGAGATTGAGCTACACTAGATCGAAGCTTGGAGGAACCGTTGTTCTTCCCTATTCTTCCAAGCCATTTCCCAGCCGTCCGATCATGCCTACTCCCCAGATTGCACAACCTTTATTGGATCTGGCTGAGACATCACTGTCAGATCTCGCTCGAGGTCAGATCTCCATCGTAGATCCCCGAAGTGGTATCATGCATCTGGAGGCTGACACGTGGTTAAGTGAAGAATCGGAGTAGATGGATCGCCTAACGGGGGGTAATTTTGCCTAATACCCCCACACATTTTGTCTTTTATTTTTAGTCCAAAATCACAGTTTTTCTATTACATATTTTATGTAAAAATTGTAATGAGATCCTTGAGCTTTGGATATTTGGATTTAGATCCAGTCCGCGCCATCTCACGTGCCCGTATGCGTAAGGGGATTGACGTTTTCCACCAAAGCCCTTAGGTTATTTTTATTTCCATTTACTCTTGTAGTTTCTAATTTTAGAAATAAAAATGTTGGAAAATAACAGAAAGGACCACACACTTTATGAATATTGCAATTATACCCATGCCACTGTATTTTGAGTTATTTAATCTAGGTATTTTATGCTTTTAGCCCTACACTTCTTGTTAAATTCCATTTAGGTCATTACTAGAAATTGAATTTTATTTATTGAATTTTTATTTAAAATACTATTTCACACCATAAATTCTAGGAAAAATATTTTAAATGCCATAGCATATTTTAAATCACCTGTATTTTTCTTAGGCTATTTAAAATCATTTTCCTATTTTTGGAAATTCGAAAACCTTGCATTTTATTCCTTTTTCATTAGAAGATACATAAAAATTATAAAAATTACTTGAAAAATTCCAGAATAATATATATTTATTTGTTATATATTGTGCAACTAAGAACCAAAATTCAATAAAAATAGTAAAAGAAAAACACTAAAAATAAAAGACTCTAAAATCCATATGAAAATAAGAAAATATTCTAGCAAAATACGAAAACGTTTTTCTATTTCTAAATGTTGTCTATAATATACTATATATTAAGAATAGTTTTGGAAAATTTTGAGACTTTTAGCTATTTTTAAATTCCAAAACAATTGCAATTATTAATATGACTCACTATTTTGGCTTTTTTCTTCAATTAATAGTCCAAAAAATAGTAAAAATTATAAGAAAAATATAAAAATAGAGTAAAACCTTAAAAAGGTAAAGTAATATTTTCTCATTTTTGAACATTTATAGATATATCTATAAATAAAAAAAGCTTATATTCTATACTTCGCTATAATTACATATATTATTATTACTAAAAATCTCAAAAATATTTTTTCCCTTAAAAAAGTAAAAAGAACTTTACAATAGGGTATTTTCCAAATTTTGTTTTCATTTTATGTTTTGTATTATCTTATATTATATATACTTAAATTATAACTAATTGAGAGACAACGAAAATTATAAATAGGAAAATAAAAAAGAAATATAAAAATTATAAAATATACAAATATAAAAGTATAAATTAAAACAAAAAATCAAAAAAGGTTTATAATAAAAAACCCACACAAAAATACAACAAAAAGAGACTAAGAAGACATTTTTGGAATTAAATTTGCCAATTTATCCTTTGTGCTACTTGAGTTCGACACACAACATACATACACCTATAGACACCTTTTGTGGATTTATAATAAATTTTAACTCTGCATTTTCGCATCACATCGTCTGATTTATTTGTGGGTTAATTGTTGAACTAGTTCGGGTTTCGTGAGTGGTCGCCTCAGTGACATTGCTGGTCTCGCCGTATGTAGACAACATTAGTTCCTCATGAAATCCCTGCTTTTAATTTTTTTTAATCAAAGATTTTTTTGAAAAACTTTATATTGTATTATTTACTGTTGATAAATTGTATATTCATATCCATATAGTATATTGACCATATTATTTAAAAATACGAAAGTACGAGTTATATAAGTACATAAGACGTATATACGACCCCCCTACTTAGCTCGAGCTATGTCCTCATAGGAGATTAATCAAACTTTTCGATGTCGATCATGTGATCTCACAAGGAGAGAACACAACCGCTAAAGTGACTACTCACGAAAACCGATTAAGTCTATAATCAACCAATATATACTGATAAAGCAATGCGATGTAAGTGTGTGATGAATCCTCACTTCATCACCTTTATTATTTCATTTTGGCCTTAAATCCACAGCTAAATGTGTGTATATATACCATTAATTTGCAAAAATAAACACTTTATAAATTGTATAAAATACTCTATAATACAATGTATAGTTTATGTATTTAATTCCAAAATGAAAGAATAAATGAAAGAAAATAAAAAGAATGAAGTGTCAAATACACGGAGTGACCCTAGACCACGAGACCCAGTCATCATGATGACTTGGTCGACAAGGGACAAAGTAGTAGGAGATAAGGCAGAGAAGATGTACAGAAATACATAAAACATCCCACAAGAAACCCTAATTTATTTTGTACAAAAAATGGTTTCGGGAGACATTTTATTTTATTATTTTTACATCTCAAATAATAAAATACTCAAGAAGACTATTGTAGATAAAAATACAAAGAAAAATACAAAATTGATTTCACAGAAAATAATGTAGAGTTTACCCAGGAGAGACAAAATAAAAAGCTACAATGAAAACTTTGCAGAATTGTATCCTCTCCATACTGTACCAAAATTGACCAAAATCACCTTTAATTGTACATAACTTTCATGAACAATTTAATAAAGGTCGTTTCATCTAGTCTGGTTTTTAGATGCCAAAGTTAGGTTTTGAGCCCCCATTGTACAATATACTTGTATATTATATTCAATTTATTTATTCTTTATATTTTTCAATTTCTTTTATTTTTATAAAAATATAAATATTATGCAAAACACATATCCATAATTTAAATAAAGTAAAATCAATAAAATAAAATTTAAATAAATCAATAACTTTTATAAATAGATGAAATATACCTTTATATATCTATAAAGAACATATACATATATAATAAGTGTACAAATAAACTCATGAAATCTAAAATAAAGAAAATATATAAATTACATGTATACATTAATAAAGTATATAATACAAATTAAAACTTTAATACCTTGAATATAATTTTTTTACCAACACTTATACATGTAAATAGTAACTTACAATAAATGGCCTCAAAAAATAAATAAAAATATGTATAGTATATACGTTATAAAGATATGGATCACGCTTCCTTTTTTCCCGTATAGTGTATAAAACCGAGGAGGTTGCACATGTATACATTTTACCTTTTTCCTTGTTTATCACGCTTCCTCCTTACCTCTCCGAAGCTCAATCTCCTCACCCTTGTGCAACCTCCATATCCATCATCATCGTTGATGAATCTTCATTTCATCACCTTTATTCTTTCATTTTTTCCTCTAAACCCTAGCTCATTGCAGTTATATAACAGTATATTGCATAAAATAACATCTATCATTTACACGGTAAATATTGTATAAAATACTCTATTTAAAGACAAAATAAATGAATAAAGAAAAGAAAAGAAAAAGAAATGAAATACCACAGGTATTGAATGACCCTAAACCCTGATACCTAAACATCATGATGACTAGACCAACAAGGAATAAAGTAGGGGGAGATCACAGCCGAAAAAAGTCAAAACCCTAGATTTTATTCTTCAATAAGTCCAATTTGGGACCTATTCTATTATTTATTATTTTTACATCAAATCAATAAACTTTGTACATGAAAATGTAGATAAAAATACATAGGAAAATAAAAAAATTTCATGTGAAAATAATTCACAATGTGCCATACACACTCAGAATAAAAACCAAAATAAAACTTCACAGACCTGTATCTTCTCCATATGAACTCAAAATTCACCAAACACACTTTCATTGTATGTAATATCTAATAAGCTATTTAATGAAGGTGTTGTTGGACATGCGAGCCCACGGCGAGCCATTATGCAATAAATGTTATTGCGAATATCATTCCCTGATCTGAAATAAAGAATAACCAATTTGCATAATAGGTCCCTTTGTACAATTAGGGTTATGTACCATGGCCATCTTGATGATCATACAACTGTTAATTCTGTTATTTAATCATAGAGGCTGGTGCTTGGATGAATATCTAAGGAGTTAGATAGATGACTCATCAATCACCATCAAATGATTATAAAGTGATGATCTCTAGCCTGGGTAGGAGATGTCAATCCTTTCTCATATGGCTGATATCTGACCAAACTCTTAATGCATGTCCTCTGCATGGGAATAGTGATTTAGAGGTGTCAGATTAGTTGAGTCAAAGGATTGACTTGATGAGATCGAGATAAGCAAAGACCTACGTTAAATATTGTCACAACATAGGCACACATCCTCTGACCGGAGACAGATGTGTTACTATATGTCTGAGTGTGTACATTTGGCAGACCAATAGGTTGATGACCTAACCAAGGTTTATACACCGACGAGCCGGCATGCATGTAAGGGCATATGAGTAATACGATCTCTCAAAGGGGTCATACAGGTTCACATGTAAACCGGAACACATGAGCTCACTCATGAGGTATTGGGACCGATCAAATTCCATGCATGGTCGTCATGCTTTTGAAGCATGACAAGAATTTGAAGGTACGATATACGCTTTGGGAAAGCATGTAATCGATACCGATTCCCAGTGCCTTGGTGATCAATCCCTGAAGATGACAGTGTAAAATTGATTTATATCTTCATGTTGATTATAGTTCTTCCAGTATGCAGGATGTACAGGTGTTAGGAATACCTGAGGGTGATTTGATCATAAACAATTATATAACCATGACGCTTCCATTCCGAGGGAGTGATGAAACAAGTTTGGATTTTAGTGACTCCTCTCAGTAGAGAAGTGAACCAATTTAGTCCATGTATTGGACATTGATCTGAGTGAGATTCAGATGCAATTAGAAGATTAGGTTTACATCCTTGATTTAATCAAGCATCTATTAAAGGTCCATGAGATCTGGATTTGAGATGTGATCTCAATATCCAAGTCACTATACGGGAACAATACAATCGCCCTGTCCTTATCTCCAAGTATCTGCGGAGAAATCGCATTATTCTTGAAGTGGTTCAAGAATAATTCCATAGTTGAATTATATCTGAGTAGTAAGAGAATGATAATTAAATGTGATTTAATTATCTTAATGTATGTGGAAATTATCCAATATAATTAAATGTGATTTAATTATTGTGGATAAGAATAATGTGGATAGCAATATCCCATTATTCATAATATACCATAAATGTGATTTATAATGTATTAGAGAGGGCTAATTATAATTTATATTTGTTAATTAATTATTGATGTGTATTGGATACACATTGTATAATTAATTGAAAAGGTAAATTATATTTTTATTTTGGGTTGTGCATGCGATTCACAAAATTCCAATGGTAAGATTACAATATTTTCAAAATTAATTATGAAATATTTTTGAAGAATAAATCACAATAAAAGTTGTTGGAAAATTAGTGGAGATTTTCATGGAGATATGCAATCTCATGAGATTCCCTCCACATGGAAACATGTGGACGACTACCATGTCCTATATGGAATTGGTGGCCGTCCACCATGTTTCATGGGGAGATATTATCTCCATGATGATTACTTCCTTAATTGCTTGACTTAATTTTAGGATTGAATTGTATTTGATTTATCAAATATATTTGATCTAAATTAGATTATTAGTTGTTGGTTTTTACCAACAACAATCTTGATCATTGGATTGAACATAAATCATTCTCATCCATTGATTTTATGTGTCCCATGGATTGTGATCCATGGATCCCCAAATCCTATAAATAGAGAGGCATACCATGCTCTCTAAGGTTATGCAATTGAGATACAACTCTCTCTTCTCTCTCTCTCTCTCATTCTACACGTCAACTCTCTTCTCTCCTTCTTGGTGGTCGTCCACCAAACCCTAGAGGAGAGAAGTCGTCATCGCTTCGCTACCACGCCACCTCATCGACGTTCTTCAGTTCTCCATCTTCTTTGGAGAGAGACGCCCGTGAGGAAGGTGTTTTATCTCGTACGACGAGATCAGGAGTTCAACGTGCTTGGATCAACTTGTTGGATTGCGAGGATCACACGACTCATCCCCGCGCTCGCAAGCATCTTCGCCAACGATCGGATTTGAGACAGAAGGTATCTTTTCATAGAGACTCTATCAACCATGCTTCAAGAGGTATTCCTTTATACTTGATGTGGTTCTAGATGAAACGATTCGATAATCGTTCTTGGATCATGTGTTTTCATCGCATCAAAAATTTTTAAATTCCGCTGCATAGAACCACTAGTGCGACTAGTCGTTCTACGTCGTATTCGATATGATGCTCACTCTTTCGTGACGTGCTTGAGGATTATACCCTATCCTTCAAGTGGTATCAGAGCCTTAGGTCTAAGGGTTTCGGATACGATACGTAAACCTAGGACGACTTGGGTTCGTTAAGGTTGCGAAAGTTTTTTGTCGCATTTCATTTCCGCACATCTGTTTAGTGAATAAATTCGGCCCTATTTAAAATATTTAAACACGAAATAATCACTTGGATTTTGTTCCCCATTAAATAAGAAAACCATACATAAATTGGATTCCGTTTGCTCCAGATATGGTCTTTTTAATGAACATGTATTCGTTGTTGCAGGAACTGCGAATCTTAACATGAGTAATGAGTTAATTATAGTTTTTATCCGCCTTGAAATGCATGAAATATCACTTAGGTTCTGTCATGAATCAAATTAGAAATCTTAGGAAACTGATTTTGCATAATTTGGATTTGTTTTGATTGAGATATGTTAATTTTAGTAAGTAGGAGTCAATACTGAAATTACATTCTTAATCAAGAACCAAGTGATTGTCAATTAGTGAAATTAATTGTTAATTTCATGAAATAATTATGGTAAATATTTGAGAAATATTTAATGATGATTATTTCTTTAATTGACATGACCTCAACCAATAAATTGATTAGATTTGATCTAGATCATAATTGGAAATACAAACATCAAACTCCTTACTTGAGAAGGATTGGGAATTTGTCTAGCAAATTTCCTTATAATAAAAAATGTTTTGATTATTACTATATGGTATTATTTCGATTGAAGAACCGATGATCATCTCAAGTACAAAGTGATTGGCTCGGCATTATTTTTCCCAAGGCAGATATGGTGTCTAGTCGGGGAGCGTTGGGGTAGCGGGCAACACCGGTTGCGGTCCGGCCCACTCCTGCCGATATAGGCCATGACAGCGGTAGGGAACGAATGATGCCTAAGATATCATGATGTATTTTCTAATTATTAAAATTCGAATTAATACGTACTTTGAAATAATACCATATATTCAAGTAAAATCAAGTTTGTTGATTGAATTGGATTGATAATTAATATAATGTGATTAAGTTAATTATATCCAAGTAAAAACACTCTATTATTAATAGATGTGTATTTCCCTTGGAAGAATTAATTATATGAATATGATTCATAATATTTGATTAAAATATGAATATGAGGTAGAGGATCACATAAGTGACATCTATGGTCTCCCGTCAAGGCAAAGGGTTCCGTCGGCATATATTGTATATAGGAGACGCCTTCCTGAAGTGACAGCTCCTGCATATGATCCATTTGGATCGGGCTCTTTGCTTCTCGAAAGAGTAAGGATGTATGTGTATTGACCCCAATATCGGGTCCTCATATTATTGGGGCGATATTGGATTGTGCATAGTGAGTTGTATTCCTGTTGAAGGTTGGTTCAATTAATGACGGGTAACATCACCTTAGGGGTGGTGGGCCCGCTTATTAAAGACCAAAATAGAAGATGCAAGTTGGACTTGCAAGGCAGAATGTGTTCCCGCTTCTTTTTATCTGAGTCACATGTTCTCATATTATTGGGATGTGACAAAAATAAGGAAAGAGATCCCAGATCTTGGTTGAGATATATTGGTAAGTATATCTCTTACATTGAAAGTGATGAAGGGAATGAACTTTCATTGTTGACAAGGCAAGACAACCTTGATATAAAAATTCCTAAATAGAAGTAAAATATGTATATATATATATAAATATATAAACTTATGCAAATTTCTTATTTCAGATAACTCTTCATTAAACCCACTCAATATTATACTCAATAATAACAAGTAAAATATCATGGATTGGATCCATGATTAAGATATTGTACTTGCAATTGGACACATATTGTATATGGTTGCAATGTGCAAGTTTCCTCACAATAATGAGGACTGACAATTAAATAAACAATAGGACTACAATCCTAGGGTTTGTATGTCTCTATAGTCTTGATCTCTCATCGAATGTACTTTAGAAGTGACATGTCGATGATGATCACAATTGTCAAATAATCCTTATAAACTTCTAAGAAGATGTTCTGGCATACATATGTGCTCTTGACATTTAATCATGAATGAAATGGTTCAATGCATTATGCAGAATGGTGGCTCTATAAGAGATGATGTATTCAAAATGTTTTAATACCTAGCTAAACCTAAGTCTTTAAGAGTTAAGATGTTTGTAGACATGATGAGTGTCATCATCCTACTGTCTATACTCTAGTCATTCATGAAGCTTAATAATGTTCATATTGGATGAATTAAGTGAAGCATGTACAAATGTTGAAATGCTCTTATATTGAAATCTCTTGAATTCAACATAAGAGATCCATCATCTAAAGCAATGGTTGTTTATAGATAAAGGGATCACAATGGAAGCATGGGTTGGACCCAAGTAAAAAGGAAAGTCGAAGAGTTGACCGTACTTTTATGACTTCCATATGACATCCAATTAGCTGGATGACTGCCGATACTGCAATAAGCTGAAGTATAGATAGTATGACTATCAAGTCTATCTAGATCCTTACAGAAGGACCCGGATAGTGCATCGGAATAATCTACATTTAATCATTGAATTTGACTTTCTAATTGGATAAGATAAAAGTCTAATAATTTTATCTCATTCTTCTAATGACACTTGCAATTAGTTGCATATGTATTAGAAGACTATAAAATTTGATTTTATGGTTTAATAGTCATCCACATGGACAATGGTGCAATTGTTGCAACAATCTCTATTGGATAGATGGACTTGTTTTTTTCAGTGGGAGAGCCCTTAGACTCAGAGAATGTCTTATGACCTAGATATAAGAGTAAAATCATTGTTCATTTCTAAATGTTGGAAATAAACATGAATTATGTAATAGATCTATCATAACGAGTTATGATGGAGATATTTCAGATAGTAATCTAAAATTTAGTGGACTATTATAAATTAGAAAATTAATGAATGGTTCATTAATTAAACCATAAAAGAGCAATAGGAGAATGAAGATCATTTGACAATGATCTGGCATCAAGCCTTGGACATTTGTCTGTTAGTGTGATCAATAAGACTAATAAGAGATGAAACTTTAGATTGTCTAAAGGTTCAAATCTTACATACTTGTGAATATTGTATTCAAAAGTAAAAATGTCCAATACATCCTTCCTTGGAATGGTGTAAGATGTCAAGGTATTCAAGATCTCATACATATTGATGTATGTGAATCATCTATATCAGAATAAACATTGTGGAAATGTGATATCTATTGATGATTATTTGTGATATCAGATTTCTTCTCTTCAGATAGAAACCTTTGAAATGTTCATAGATTTCACAATTTTGGTTTAGAACCAAAGCTTGAAGGAAGATTAAATGAATTTGATCTAATCTAGGAAGTCTGTACCTATTAGATGAATGCATAGAATACCTTATAGAGATATGAATATCATTTCTATCTCACTCCTCCTAATAAACCTAAACTCAATCAGAGCTGTAGGGAGATACAATTAGATCATGTGTGATGTGATATGATCAATGATGAATATTAGCATAATTATCTATTAGTTTCCAAGGTATATAAGTAGTAGAGACTACAATATATATTCTTAATAAGGTTCCAGGCAAATAATCTGGAATCTGGCAATGGAGAGTGCTACTTCATTAGGAAAATAAAGGATGGTATTGGATGCCTACTTTATGACCTTGAGATTCTTAAAAGATCTCATCTATGAGAATGTGATTCTTAGATGATGACTCACTTGAGAATCAAGATGAAAATGAAGTAAAGGAACTCATTTAATCTTGAGAAGATAATGAAGCTCCTAAAAATTCAGAAACTAAAAGGACAATTAAAGATGAACCACTAATACCTCTTCAAATGAGTTTGAGGATGAATCCCATGTGTCAGAGAAATCTGACAATGATCAAACTTCATGTGATGAATCTTCTGAATATCATGTCATGGAAAGATGGATGTTGGCAATAAAGTCTATAGTAGACTTCATATACAAGTGTTGTATATAGACCCTCGAGGATCCACCTATATGGGTTAGAACCGTTAAGGTGTAAATGGATCTTCAAGAGAAGGTGGAGACCTGATGAGAAGGTGGAGACCTTTAAAAGCATGGCTTGTAGTCATGAGCTACACACTGAATAGAAGACATTGCTTGCAATGAGACTTGCTCTTCAGTAACCTTTCTTAAATCCATCAGAATACAGTTAACCCTAGCTACACAACTTGACTATAACATTTTCAAAATTTGAGTCAAGATTGTATTCCTCTATGAATATCTCTCCGAGGAAAGCAAGGTGTGCAAGCTAAAGAAACTCCATCTATGGATCGAATAAGCTTCTTGTTGTTGGAACATAAGATTTGATGAAATTATAAATGTTGTAATTTCATTTAGAATCTTGACGTACCATGTGAAGCTTTGTGGGAGTGCCATTGTGTTCATTATGCTATATGTAGATGATATCCTAATCATTTAGAATGATATTAGGATAATAATAATAAGTGTTTTATTTACTAGCTGTTCCATACCTTGAGATATGATCTCAAGGATACCTCTTAGATATTAGTTCTGAAGATGTTCAGAAGCAAAGAGAAGAGGGAATTGGAACCATCGCATTAATGGTACATCTTGGATATATATTCCATTTTCTGGAAAATTCCAAGAAAGGCTTCATTCCCTTAAGATATGGTATTGACCTATCTAAAGCGATAACACCTCAAAGAATTGAGGAAGTAAATGCTAGAACTACTTGCCCTTGTGCATTAGTTACGAGAAGCCGAGTGTATGCTAGATATGTACGAAAGTTAGATATCTGTCATGCAGTGAGAGTAGTAATTGTTACTAATACTACTAAGGAGATAAAACACTTGATTGCAATAATAACAATATCTTTAAAGATGAAAGGATTTTTGAGATGGTGATCTCAAAGTCTTATTTTCAAGAACTTAAGACTTTATAGATAGTGATCTAAAAATGGTCTTAACTACGAATACCTTAGGAGATAGAGATCTCCAAGAATAAGGGTATTTTTGATAAGGATAATGGAAAAACTGGTTATAATAATTATTAAGATATAGTGTCAAGGATACTATAACTGACAAAATTGAGTATTGGTTGCATAAGATGCAACATTCACATTGGATGCGAGCACTGTTACTGAGGGATATGCAAGTGCCGTAAAAGGACTTGACATAGTCTCTCGAAAATAGAGTGATTGATCAACTTACCTAGCTATTTTTCTAAATAGCCTATGATTGTCACATGAGTGCAGGTTAAATGATTTACCCATTAATGGCTCTTTAGGATAGTGGGAGATTGTTGGACATGCGAGACCACGAAGAGCCATTATGCAATAAATGTTATTGCGAATATCTTTCTCTGATCTGAAATGAAGAATAACCAATTTGCATAATAGGTCCCTTAGTACAATTAGGGTTATGTACTATGGCCATCTTGATGATCATACAGCTGTTGATTCAATTATTGAATCATAGAGGCTGGTGCTTGGATGAATATCTAAGGAGTTAGATAGAGGACTCATCAAGCACCATCAAATGATTATTAAGTGATGATCTCCAGGCAGAGTAGGAGATGGCAATCCTTTCTCAAATGGTTGATATCTGGCCAACCTCTTGATGCAGGTTCTTTGCATGGGAATAGTGATTTAGAGTTGTCACATTAGTTGAGTCAAAGGATTGACTTAACGAGATCAAGATAACCAAAGACCTATGTTGAATACTGTCACAACATAGGCACACATCCTCTGACCAGAGATAGATGTGTTACTATATGTCTGAGTGTGTACTTTTGGCAGACCAATCGGTTGATGACCTAACCAAGGTCTATATACCGGCGAGCTGGTGTGCATGTAAGGGCATATGAGTAATACGATCTCTCAAAGGGATCATACAGGTTCACATGTGAACCGGAAGACAAGAGCTCAGTCATGAGGTATTGGGACCGATCAAATTCCATGCATGGTCGTCGTGCTTTAGAATCATGACAAGAATTTGAAGGTATGATATATTCTTTGGGAAAGCATATGATCGATACCGATTCCCAGTGACCAAGATTGAGAAACTTGGTGATCAAACCTTGAAGATAACAGAGTAAAATTGATCTATATTTTCAGGTTGATCATAGGTCTTCTAGTATGCATGATGTACAGGTGTTAGGAATACATGAGGGTGATTTAAACATAAACGATTGTATAACCGTGACGCTTCCACTCCGAGGGAGTGATGAAACATGTTTGGATTTTAGTGACTCCTCTCAGTAGAGAAGTGACCTAGTCTTAGTCCATGTATTGGACATTGATCTGAATGATATTCAGATGAAATGAGAATATTAGGTTTACAGTCTTAATTTAATCAAGCATCAATGAAAGGTCCATGAAATCTGGATTTGAGATGTGATCTCAATATCCAAGTCACTATACGTGAAACAATACAATCGCCCTGTCCTTATCTCCAAGTATCTGCGTAGAAATCACATTATTCTTGAAGGGGTTCAAGAATACTTCAATAGTTAAATTATATCTGAGCATTAAGAGAGTGATAATTAAATGTGATTTAATTATCTTGATGTATGTGGAAATTATCCAATATAAATAAATGTTATTTATTTTTTCTGTATATGAATAAAGTGGATAGCAATATCCAATTATTCATAATACATTATAAATGTGATTTATAATGTATTAGAGAGAGCTAATTATAATTTATATTTGTTAATTAATTATTGATGTGTATTGGATACACATTGTTTAATTATGTGAAAATGTTAATTATATTTTTATTTTGGGTTGTGATCGTGATTCACAAAATTCCAATGGTAAGATTGCAATATTCTCAAAATTAATTATGAATTATTTTTGAAGAATAAAATCACAACAAAAGTTATTGGAAAGTTAATGGAGATTTTCATGGAGATATGCAATCTAATGAGATTTCATGAGATTACATCCACATGGAAACATGTGGACGACTACCAGGTCCTATATGGAATAGGTAGCCGTCCACCATGTTTCATGGGAAGATATTATCTCCATGATGATTATCTCCTTAATTGCTTGATTTAATTTAGGATTGAATTGTATTTGATTTATCAATATATTTGATCTAAATTAGATTATTAATTGTTGGTTTTTACCAACAACAATCTTGACCATTGGATTGAACATAAATCAAGCTCATCATTGATTTTATGCATCCCATGGACTATGATCCATGGATCCCAAAACCCTATAAATAAAGAGGCATACCATGCTCTCTAAGGTTATGTAATTGAGATACAACTCTCTCTTCTCTCACTTTCTCTCTCATTCTACACGTCAACTCTCTTCTCTCCTTCTTGGTGGCCGTCCACAAAACCCTAGAGGAGGGAAGCCGTCATCGCTTCGCCACCGCGCCACCGCTTCGACGTTCTTCGGTTCTCCATCTTCCTTGGAACGCCACGCTCGTGAAGAAGGTGTTCGATATCGTACGACGAGATCAGGAGTTCACCATGCTTGGATCAACTTGTTGGATTGCGAGGATCATGCGACTCATCCCCGAGCTCGCAAGTGTCTTCTCCAATGACCGGACTTGAGACAGGAGGTCTCTTTTCATAGAGACTCGATCGACCACTCTTAAAGAGGTATTCCTTTATACTTTATGTGGTTCTAGATGAAATGATCCGATAATCATTCTTAGATCATGTGGTTTCGTCGCATGAAAAAAATTTAAATTCCGCTGCATAGAACAACTAGTGCGACTAGTCGTTCTATGTCGTATTTGATACGGACGCTCACGTTATCGTGATGCACTCGAGGATTATACCATATCCTTCAGGTGTGTTCACTCAATTCTCAATTTAAAGTTAAGATGCCAAAGTTAGATTTTGGACCCCAATTGTACATTGTATCCTAATAAACTAATCACTTTGATTATTCTTTACATTCTCACACTTTTATTTTTTTCTTTTATATACAATATGTCAAAAATGTGTACATAATTAAAATAAAATAAAACAATTAAAAATTCAAAAAATTAAATAAGATAATTAAAAGGTATAGATGAATTATATATATACCTATATAATACATACATCTAATTATTTAAGCACACAAATTTCTTCAAAAAAATACAATATATGTGTGTGTGTGTATTTAAATAAGTTATAAATATATAAAACATGTGGATAAAATAATAAATTCTAAAATATAAAATAAAAATAAAATATCTAATATATATATATATATATATAAATATAATATACCTCTAAAAAATAGTACACAATAAAAACCTAGAAAAATCAATAAAAATCATATTAAAATACTACATAAAATAATAAAATTTCTTATGTTTCAACTAAAAATTTGATAAAATCATTTAAGTTGAATTAATAATTAGTTTCCAGTCTATTTTGTCTTCTTCTCTCCTACGTGGACCAATGAGGGCGCAGAGAGTTGTCCTTGGTCAACTCCCCACTCTCCCCTAGGTCTGTGTTTGACAAGCATAGGTCACTGACTTCCTTGATTTATTCTCTCTTATCCATTAATTTTTTTGCATGATTACTTACAAACCCCGTCCAAGTTCAATGCTTTATCACGCCAATATCTCTTTTCGTTAGGTAGAGCTCTGAATCGAGAATGCTTCCCGTTCAAAGACTCTCTTTTACATAAGCACCTCATTGGAGACATTTTCAATTTGATCCCTCTTAGCCCCTACAAATCCCTGACTCTTGTGCCTTCTGGCTTTCTGGTAGTAATAGGAGTCTCGTAGGACCCGTTGGCTTGGAGGAAGACGAGTGGATGCTAAGATCCGAGCATCGCCAACCACCAGTGACTGAGATCCTCTGGCTCCTTCATTTTCTGGAATAGAGCCTTAGCTTTAGTTCTTTTCCTCTTCTTAGGAACTTAGGTTAGAGTAGTTTAGGTTTTAGTTTTAGTAAACATTGTATTTCATGACATTAGAAATTCGTAGTTCATCGGAGCGAGGCTTAGATGATTATATTTCACTATGAATTCATTGTTCTCTGAACCTCATATCACCTTTATTTCATCTCCTCTCTCTTCTGCATTTCTCCACGTGCCTCCATTCATCCAGATCCTCTCTAGATCAAGAGATCGGGCCTCCCACTCCATCTCTCGCTGGAGGTCCTCTGTCTGAGCCCATTTCGCTCCCTTTCACCCCTATTAAACCCTCTGGCCCCTACTTTTTGTGTGCTTTGACTAACCTTGTAGGTCTTGGAGGATAAGGACCCCGCATGGGTCAATTTTGTTCGAAAAGAAGGTTCCTGGGGCTCCAAATCTTCTTCGACATTGCTGGCCCTAACCTGAGATCCAAGAACCCTTATGCAACACCAACCGTTGGAGGATGACGTATGGATCATTTTGAGCCATTTAGGAGAGTTAGTGTTTGTCGGAGACGCACTGGAAGCTCACCACCTCGGGCGTTCTTCCATGTTCTTCGTGAGTAGCAGTGGCCACTAGATCAATCACTTACTCTAGATTAAGTCCCATCCATATGATCGCATCCCGCTTCAAACATCCGATCATCCACTACGATATAATCCAGTCGTCCATCACCAAATTGCCATCCCTCATCCACATGTTTACACGTGTAGTAGTAGAAATAAGATCCATCGTCTGCCAGCACCTTTAGGGGTGCATATCTACCGTTGATATGGTGTATTCTTTTTTTAGTCCTTAAAATATTATCGATAGTGTAAAAACGTTCGATTATTCTGTAAACGGACCTATGTACTACTCTTAGCTACACTTATGTCCCCCTCTACGTCACCTCATGTATGCATACACGTAAGGTGGTGGCTTTTTGCAAAGGACATCTAGAGGTTTTGTTTTATTGTTTAGTCTAGTAAAGTTGTACTTACATTCAAACTGTTTGATATTTTACATGTAGGCCCTGACACCTTCTGTAAATTGTACTTTTTTTTGAGAAGATTCTGTAAATTGTACTTATACCTCTATCTATGTTGTATGAATTAAATATCTATGGGAAAATGTGTGGAGGACCCGATACTTCATTTTCTTATTCCTGATTGAATTTTTACTTAATTTTATTTGCATTTTACTCCCCGCAAATGCTGTATTTTTTATTTATCATATTTCTTGCATTAAAAATATCTATTTGCATTTAAAAATTTCAGGAAATTTTTTTTAGTTTCCTGCTATAATATAATATCACTTATATATTTTGCTATGCAATTTAAAATGTTTTCCTATATTTTAAGATCCAAGACCTTTGTATTTACTCCTTATTTGCATTTAAAAATCATAAAATTAGAGAAAATGTTTTAAAAAATCAAAAAATATGATTAATTATTATTGTATTTTGCACATAAAGACCAAAACAACTAAAAAATGCAAAAGAAAAATACTAAAAATAACAAAACCATGAAAATTTTATAAAAATCATAAAAAATTCTCGAAAAATTAAAAAATATAGTTTTTTGTTTCTGTATTTTATTTGTTATATCTCATATATATTAAAATTAATTTGGAATGTTTTGTTCTATTTAGCTATTTTAAATTCCAAAACATTACGAATACATATTAGTACTCCACGTTATCTTATTTTTATTTAATTAAAATGCAAAAAACAAATTAGCAAAAATTAGAATAAAAATCACATAAACAGTTAAAATATAAATAAATACAAAAGTATTTCATTTTATGTACTTTGAGTATTTATAGGTATATTTATATATATATACAAGTATATATTGTATATTTATACCTATATTTACTTATACTATTATAATTAGTATTATAATTTTTAAAAATACCAAAAACATCTTTAGTACCCATAAAAAAATAAAAACTACTTTACCTATGGTATTTTTCTAATTTTACTATATTATATATATTTATAATATATATTCTCTATACTTAGTTATATATGTATATTATAATATATATTATCTATACTTAGTTATATATTTATATATATCTCTCCATTATCTATATTTATTTAAAAAGAAAATTAAAATCGGAAAATTAAAAGATTAAAAAGTATAAAATAAAAACAAAACAAGACAAATTATAAATTTAAAATTCTAGAAAAATATAAAAATAAAAAACACACAAAAAATTAAAAAAATCCATTAAAAAACACAAAAACATTTATTCTCTTTTGGATAATTTTTGTGCTCTATTCCCCTTTCTCCCTGTGTTCGACCTATACCTACTTTCCCTATACACACCTTTGTGCAGTTATAGTAAATTTTGGTGATTGAAGCATCCGAGCTTCGAGGAGCTTGGTCATTCTCTTTGTTGATCAAGAGGAGTGAGCATGAGAGAGAGAGAGATAGCGTAGTCCCTTTTTCCTTTTTATTTTTGGCGAGAGAGTGTCATTTTTATTTCAATTATTATTTATAATAATATAGATGAACATGACTCTGGATATTCACGTCTATTTCACCAAGTGTTCTTAACACTTGGGGGCCCACCGTGTTTTCCTTTTTTTCTTCGCCTTTATTTTTTTTATATTTTGTGATTTGTGGCTTTCTTCCTTATTTTAATTAGATTTATGGAATGAGACCATATTATTTTAAGATTGCTTGCTCGGTAAATTAGGTCCAAACGCTCAATAGAAGCATGTAGCTATAGTCATCTACATTTGGACATGGTCAAATACTAAATTTTGATTACATAAACTTGGAACCGAGCGCCGCAAGAGACTCTACACAGCGCTTGCACGACCCGTTTTGGTGGGCACTGACTAGTCTCCAAGATCCGGCATTTGGGTTCCATATTTGAGTAGTTGGCATTTGGTTCCTCACTTTTATTAGCAATTCATGTTTACGGAATTTCCTTCATTTGCATAACGTGCATATGGATTAAGTTTATAAATTTTTTCCTTGCATTCCGCATAGAGAGAGATGGGAAGTGCTCTAAGTCTTCTATCCAAGAATTCAGAATTTAGATTCAAGAGTGAGATTTCCATTATTGAATTGCCTTGCATTGCATTTCCGCTTTCTTTCAGTGATTTTGAGAACCTAGGACTTAAAAAAATCCAAAAAAAATCATTAGATGATTTACATAGAAAAATACTCAAAAAATTGGAAATAAAAAACTAAAACAAGGGGAATGTTAATTGTACTTTGACTTAAATAAAAATCATAATGGACATCATTGTTTGGGGTTAATAAAGACCTTATTGTTTGCAGGTACACTCCAGACCGAGTGAGGCACAACCCTTAAGGAATAGAGCCAACAACTAAATATGTGGCTCCCTCAACTATCTCATAGTTGTATAGAAGTATTGACACTTCTATCATACCTGGATGAGTAGGGCCTTGTCGATGAAGGTGCTATCACCTTGTGTAAAGCAACCGACTTTATCCGATGTATTGAGCATATGCCACGCCCTCATGGGACTTTCTATCTCATCGTCTTGTGTCTGAGTACCTCGCTTACGAGGGAAGTAGTGGTTTTGCCTATCAGCTTCCTCTCTTTTTTCTTTGACTAAGTAGCCCACCAAGAGAAATATTGAGGACCTCAAAAAGTACAGATCACGTGATACAAAAGAGGTGGAGCAAGTACGAGGATACTTTTTCGACAGTACACGCTCTCATCTAGGGCTAGCCGCTTAAGGAGGTGTTACAATTTTTTGCCTAAATCACAACTCTAAACTAAAAAGATAAAAATAGCCAAACTCCTACAACTTCACATGTGTTGAGTTAATGAACCCAATTTTGTATGGTGTTTGTTTTATTTAGTTTAGGTCCAATGATCAAAGTCCCACACACTTGCACAACTTTGATATTTCTCTTTTCCTTACCTCCTCTTGACTCTTACTCATCACGAGCCTTCTACTATTTTACACTCCATTTATTTCTTATACTTTATTATATCCTTCTTCCAACATTGATATTCTTTTCCCTTCAAGATGAAGACTCTATGACAGTTTGATCGGGACTCCACCGACACCCACATCGACTCCTCAAGTTCGACATCTCCAATAATCCAGGTGATTCCAGCTACATGATTCAAGCTCCGTAAAACACCCTAAGGACTCCTCACTTCTTCTTCTCGCTAACCGAGAAAACTCTCTTCCCGAGTTCGGCCCCTTTTGGATGGAGATTGATTTTATTCCATATACTTTTCCATCCATAATAAGATTCAGAATTGATCATAATTCTAAATTATTCTCTCCATCTGGTTCATGCATTCAAACTTATTGTGGTATATTTCCCATTATAGATCTTGACCCTGATCTAGAGCCTGCTTCATCACAGTCAGAATCATAGATGGCTCCCATAGGCAGAGGAGAAGGACCATAGCTCCCCAGCACAGAACAAAACTTGGAGTGGGGCACAAATCAAAATGACGTTAATAGTCAGCTTGTAGCCTCCATTCAAGCAGTAGTTGTTGACCGACCAAGCTTTGGCCAAGGCTGCTGTCAATAAATACACAGTGACATGAAGAGAAGGATAAAAGGAAGAGGAGGAAACCAAGGAGGAGTAGATGATAATATTCATGGTGATAATGGTGAAAACCACTCTGTAGATGCACCTCGCAGAGGCGAGGGAGAAGCAAGGAGAGGTCGACCCAGTCCCACCATGAAAGAGATATACAACCTAGGGGCCGACCACATTACTGAGTGGATCCAAATCCCACCAACCCACATACATTTTTGAGTGAAACCTCACCTCATTTCACTCCTCCACATCTTCCACGAGAATTCCAATGAGGAGGCCCAACATTCATCTATAAAAGTTCAATAGTATCTACAACACCACACACTACCCCCACATCCCATTGGCCGTAGTCCAGATGACCACTTCCTATTGAGCCTACAAGGTAAAGCACTCTACTAGATCAACTACACAAGAAGGTTGTGACGACTTTTGAGGATTTGAAGTCTATCTTCTTGTACAAATAATATCCTCAAGGCTTTCTCAATCTCTTGTGGTCTAAGATTGACGGCATTTCCCAGGACCCCGGAGTCCATCCATGAGGACCTAGGAGAGGTTCAGTGATCTGATTGAGAAGTGACTCCACCACGACATATCGAATACCAGCTTGATCTAACATTTCTTCTGGGAACTTATGGAGAATAATAAACGTCTAGTTGATGTTGCCTACTGAGGTTCTCATTTCAATAATGATAAGGATGTGGTTTGGCAAATCTTTGAGGAGATGGCTAAAGGAGAAGTCCCCACTCTCCTCATCTCATTCCTTCAAGATTCAAACGCAACCATAGATCCATCGCAAGAATGTGAAAATGGCAGATTCCAAAAAGTTAACAGACGCGACAACTCCGACTTGAGCATCATTTAAAGTCACATGTCGAAAGTAGATATCAGAGAATAGGTCATAGGACCTAGAGAAGCTCGCTGAGATCAAGAAAAGATGAAGAGCTTGGACAAGCTCGATATCGTCACTAAGCAGCTGGAGCTGCTAATGAACACCATCAGTTCCTGCAATGCAGTGACAACAAACATGAGACTCCATTTGAGAAGGAGAAAACACAACCACATCTACCTCAACCAAGTCCAAATCAACCCCCATTCTAGCACAAATACTACGTGCAAGTCCCTGAGATGCAACTGCAACAATAGCAGACATAGATGGTTGTTTGCTAGCCACCTGAGTTCAAGTCACAATACCTCGAGCCTTGTTCCCCACCTCCTCTACTCATTAAGGAGATGAATTGTTTCTAGAGCAACGATCAACAGCTCACCCATCCTTAGGGACAACAATAGTGTCAAAACCATGACAGTCGACCATTCCACCTGCAGCAAGGAGAGCGAAACTACCAGCCCATCCCAACCAATCACCAACAACATCCGCAACAAGGATAGACCTGAAGGAATAACAACTACCAGCAACAATAAGAATGCTTCCATCAGTAGTCCCCAACCAGCCGGCTGCTCAGTATTATCAGTACACCTCCCATCCCTAGTAACAGTGCCCTTCTCTTCCTCCTCCCCCTCAGTATGCATAGGGTTACCATCAACAGCTTCCATTTTATCATCCTAATCAATAGTTAAATCTTCTGAGTCTGCCTCGGTAAAACCATGCATTAGACTATTTGGCCCAACTCAATAAGAATATGGTTGAGATGAGCTAGAAGATCGATGACCTGACAACCACGAAAACAGCCATTCCGGTCTAGGATGAAGCAAATCCAAATAATTTCCCATCATAAGGAGCACATAGTTACAATGCTCAAAACTGAATTAGGTAGAAATGAAATTGCTTTTTCTAATGTTGTTAATTCTTAAGAGTGATAGGACACTCAGGACATCTGCAACTGCGAAGGAAAGAACCAAGCATCTGAAGGCAAATCTTCAACCAATCCAACAAAAGGGGCCAGAGACATCTTTTATGATGCAACACTACCAAAAATCAACAAATAAAGAAAAATTAAAAATACATAAAGACAACAAACAACCAAGGTGAACTCATGTTTGGAAAGGAGACGCCAGCTCCAACAGCAACAACCAAACCGGAGCCAGTGGAAGGAGTCGAGTCTGCACCAATTTCTTGTACACATATTGTAGACGATTTTTGATCATTTTTTCCATCTACCTATACAGACTGATATGGATAAAAATTACAACATTTAATTTCTTAGGTGTAAATATCCCTTTTTTCGCAAGGTATTAAAGAAAAAATAGTAAAAATAATCGAAAAATGCATTGTCTAGTCATGAGATTGTTAAAATTTTGCAATATGTGATTCCTAAATTGCCATTTTTAAAAGCCTTGGTGAAAATGCCAATAGTAAAAAGAGGACTCAAAGAGGCATGTACTACAAAGCATCCGAACAGAAGAAAGAGACAACGGAAACCTAAGTCGTATGTTCTGACCATGGCTATTGTGAACGCCATCAGCAATCTCTCAAGTAATTAGAAATACAAGAGAAAGCCTTTCATGCGATGCCAGAATTTAAACCAAGAGTTCGACCATACGCTACTCGACATTGGATCATAGATTAATCTGTTGCCTTCCTCCCTACTCAAGGGAATTTAGAGAAGGACCGCTCAAGCCAACAAAGATGATTATGCAGTTTACGAACAGTTTTTTCAAGCAACCCAGGGGCTTGTTAGTGAAGGATATGGTAAGATTCTTAAGCGCATCATGGAAGCGTGAGGATCTCATCGTGTGCGATCGGGAGTGACTAGTTGCACTAGTTTCTCGAGGCAGCAGAATTTAAAAATTTTCAAACAATGAAACCACATGATCCAAGAACACTTCTCAGATCGCTAAATCTAAACACAAACAAGTATTAGAGTTACCACTTGAAATGTGGTTGCGATCGAGTCTCTAAATGAAGAGACCTCCTGTCTCATGTCCAATCTTATGGAGGAGACGCTTGCGAGCGCATTGACGAAATGCGTGCTCCTCGCAATCCATGCTGATGATCCAAGTAGTTAATCTCCTAATCTTGTCACATGAGATCCTACGTCTTCTTAACGAGTGAGGCACACCGAAGGAGACAGATATCCACGAGCAAACCATCTCGCAACAAAACGATGCTGCTGCGATGATGGCGACTCTCTATAGGGCTCCATGGTGGACGACCACAATGAGAGAGAGGGATAGTGTCGTAGCGTGTATAGAGAGAGAGAACATATGGATGCTGTTGTTGTTCTAACTTTGAAGAGCATGGGGTGCCTCTTCTTTTATAATATTTTGGGAGTCCATGGATCGCAATCCATGGACCACACAAAATAAATGGATGAGATTGATTTGTGCTTCTTTCATAGATTTTGTTGTAAATACATAACAACAATTAATTAAATATAGAATATATCTATATCAATATAATTAATCCTAAATTAAATCAATCAAGCATGGAGATTATGGAATGAAGATTGCCTCCTTCCAAAATATGGGAGTGGACAGCCACCCTTTCCTAATGGGAGTTGGTGGCCGTCCACCCTCCCAATTAGGAAGGAGTCAATCTCACGTAATCTCATGAGATTACATTATTCCATGGAAATTTCCAAAATTTATAACAACACTTGTTGTAAATTATTCTACAATAATAATTCATAATTATTTTGTGAATATTGCAATCTTGCCTTTGGAAAATAGTGAATCACATTCACAACCCAAAATAAAATGTAAATTACATTTTCAATTAAATGTTCAATGTGAATCCAATTCACATCAACATTTAAATTGTAATATTCAAATTTTCTAGTCTTATAAAACATATGCAACCAACTGCAAAGTGTTATTAGAAGAATGAGATACAATTATTAGACTTTGATCTTATCAAATAAGAAAGCCAATTTCAATGTAATTATAGATTACTTCGATGCACTGTCTGGGTCCTTCTCTAAGTATCCAAGATAGTTTAGACAATCATACTATAAATCCCTCGGCTTGTTACACTATTGGCATTCATCCAACTATTTTAAAACACGGAAGTTGCAGAAGTACAATCTACTACTTGACTTTCCTTCTTGTTTGGGTCCGACCCATGCTTCCACTACGCCCCCTTCATCTAGAAACAACCATTGCTTAAGACAAAGTACCTCTTATGTGAATTCAAAGGATTTCAATATAAGAGTATTACAACATTTATTCATGCTTCATTCAATTCATACAATATGAATATTATGAAACTTCATGAATGACTTGAGTATTGACAGTAGAATGATGACACAAATCGTATCTACATCTATCTAAACTCTAAAGACTTAGGTTCAGGTAGGTACTCAAATATTTTGAATACATCATCTTTTATAGAGCCACCATTCTGCATGATGCTGTAAACCATGTCACTCATGATTAAATGTAGAGAGCACATATGTATGATATAACATCTTATTATATTTTATAAGGATTATTTGGCAATTACGATCATCATGGACATATCACTTCCAAAGTACATTCGATGAGAAATCAAGACCATATTGACACATAAACTCTAAGGTTGTAGCCCAATTGTCTATTTAATTGTCATTCGTCATCATTACGAGGAAACTTTCATATTGAAACCTCATACATTATGTGTCCCACTGCATGTATACTATCTTGATCACGGATCCAATCCATGAAATTTTACAGGTTATTATTGAGTGTAGTATGGGTGGGTTCAATGAAGGATTATCTGAATAAAAAATTTGCATAAATATATATATTTTAAAATGATATAGGAATTTTTATATCAAAGTTGTCTTGCCTTGTTAACATTGAAAGTTCATTCCCTTAATCATTTTTAATGTAAGAGATATACTTACCATTATATCTCAGCAAGATCTGGGAAATCCTTCTTATCTTAGTTACATCCCAATAATATGAGAACTTGTAACTCGGATAAAAAGAAGTAGGAACACATTTACCTTTGCAAGTCCAAATTGCATTCCCAATTCGGTCTTCAACACTCTAGCCCACCACCCCTTAAGGTGATGTTGACCTGTCGTTAATTGAACCAACTTTCAAGTGATTAGTACTCACTATGCGCAATCCAATATCACCTCAATAATACGAGGACCTAATATTGGGTCACTATGCATATGGCCCTTACTCTATCGACAAGCAAAGAGACCGATCCAGATGCGCTTGTATGCAGGACTATCACTTCGGACAAGCCGTCTCCTACATACAATCCTTGGGGACGGAACCCTTCGCCTTGATTGAAGACAATGAATGTGACTTATGTGATCCTCCATATCCTGTCAAATTCTAATTAACCATTATGAATCATATTTATTATGGTAAATTCCTTCCAAGAGAATGGCACATCTATTCATAATAGTGTGTTTTAATTTAATTAGGTCTAATTCATTTAATCATATTAATTCAATTATAATTCCAATTAATCAACCAAAAAACAATTTTTAATTGTTACTTGAAGGATGGTATAATCTCAAAATATGTATTATTTTGAGTTTTAATAATTAGAAAAATACATCATGATTGCTTCAAGCATTATCCCTTCCTTACCCCTGTCATGATCAGTACCGACGGGAGTAGGACAAACTGCTTACGAAGCAACTTGCTACCCCCAATGCTCCTCGACTAGATAACATATCCGCCTCAGGTCAAGATAATGCCAATTGATCACTTTGTACTTGAGATGATAATCGTTCTTTCACCGAAGTTATACCATATAATAATAATCAAAAGATTTTTTATTAACATTACAAGCAGATTTGCTAAACAAATCCTCAATCATATTCAAGCAACTTTGTTTGTTGGATGGTTCACGTAATCAATTGTGATCGAGATCATATATAATAAATTATTTGTTAAGGCAATATCATTTAAGGAAATAATCATTATCCAATATTTCACACAATATTTATCAATAATTATTCTAGGAAATTAATCGTTAATTTCACTAATTGATTAAATGATAATCACGTATTTCTTGATGAGGAGTATAATTTCCAACAGTGACCCTCACTTACTAAAATTATCATATCTTAATCAATTTAAATACAAATCATGTAAAATAAGTTTTCATAGTTTTTCAATTTGATTTACCCACATAACCCAATGATTTTCATTCACTTCTAGCCGTTTTGAAACCATAATTTACTCTTTAATTATGTCAAAATTCACCCTCCCCGAAACAATGGATACATGCTCATTAAAATGAATCATAACATGAGCAATAGGATTCCAAATCATGCAAACTCAAATCATACGATTTCCTTATTTAATGATGAACATAATCAAAGTGATAATTTCATGTTTAAACAATTTAAATAGGACGGAAAAATCACACAAATCAGTGCTGCGTGAACAAAATGTGATAAAATTTTGCAAACCCTAATGAGCCCAAGTCATCTTAGGTTTATGGATCATATTCGAATCCTCCGACCTATGGCTCTGATACAAAATGATGGATTTTCTAAGATCCTTAAGCACATCATGGAAGTATTAGGATCATATCATATGCTATCGGGAGTGACTAGTCGCACTAGTTGATCGAGCAGCGGAATTAAAAAATTTTCAAACGATGAAACCACAAGATCCAAGAACACTTCTCAGATCGTTTCATCTAAAACACAAACAAGTATTAGGGTTACCTCTCAAAGCATGGTTGCGATCGAGTCTCTAAATGAAGAGACCTCCTGTCACCAATTCGACCCAACGAAGGAGGCGCTTGCAAGCACGTTGATGAAACGCATGCTCCTCGCAATCCATGTTGATAATCCAAGTGGAAATCTCCTGATCTCATCACACGAGATTCAACGACTTCTTCATGAGCGAGGCATACCAAAGGAGACAGATATCCACGAGCAAACCGTCCAGCAGCATAACGATGATGCTACGGCAATGGCAACTCTCTATAGGGCTCCATGGTGGACGACCACTATGAGAGGAGAGGGGGAGAGTCTTGGCGTGTTGAGAGAGAGAGAACACATGGATGATGTTATTGTTTTAACTTTGAAGAGCAAGGGGTTCCCTCTTCTTATATAGTAATTTTGGGAGTCCATGGATCATGATCCATAGACTACACAAAGTCAATGTATGAGATTGAATTGTGCTTCTTTCAATGACCTAGATTTTGTTGTAAAAACACAATAACAATTAATTTAATTTAGATTAAATATATATCAGTATAATTAATCTCAATTAAATGAATCAAGCATGGAGATTATGTAATGGAGATTGCCTCCTTCCATAAGACGGGAGTGGACGACCACCCTTTCCTAATGGGAGTTGGTGGCCATCCAACCTCCCAATTGGGAAGGAGCCAATCTCATGTAATCTCATGAAATTACATTATTCTATGGAAATTTCCATGATTTACAACAACACTTGTTGTAAGTTAATCTACAAAAATAATTCATAATTATTTTTCAATATTGCAATCCTGCCATTGAAAAATTTTGAATCACAGTCACAACCCAAAATAAAATGTAAACTACATTTTCATGAAATGTACAATGTGAATCCAATTCTCATCAGCATTTAATTGTAAATGTTGTCTACAAATATCTCTCTCTTATATATTATAAAATCACATTTATAAATATATATGAATAATTAGGATAGTGTTGTCTACATTATTTCATATCCATGATAATAATATCGCATTTAGTAATCTTTGATCTCCATTATCATGTGCTGAAATAATATGAATGACATTCACATTATTTACATCTTTGATAAATAAATCACGTTTAAATATCTTAGATAACTCCTTGTAATATGAATCAATTCATATTATTCATGATAATTAAATCACATTTAATTATACATTTTCGCAATGCTCGGATATACATATATCAACAATGAAATTATCCTTGAACACTGTCAAGGACAGTGAGCTTTCTCCATGGATACTTGCAGATAAGGACAATGCGATTGTTTTCTTTCCACGTTTAGTGACTTGGATATTGAGATCACATCTCAAATACAGATCTTGCAGACCTCTCATAGATGCTTGAATAAATCAAGAACGCAAATCAAATATTTTCATTGCATCGGAATCATATTCATAATAATGTCCAACATTTGGACCAAGATCATATCACTTCTCTACTGAGAGGAGTCAATAAATCCAGAACTATTTCATCACTCCTTAGGAATGAAAGGGTCATGGTTATACAATCATTTATGATCCCATAACCCCCAGGTATTCATGATACCTGTACATTCTATATACAAGAAGACCCAAAATAAATATGAAGTATTAGATCATTTTACACTGTGTACTTCAAGGTTTATCATTAAGTTTCTCATTCGATTATTGGGAGTCGGTATCTAATAACGGCCTACATTCCACTAGGGTCACCATGAATAAATAATACAGAGGTGTCGCTGAGGCGACCGCTCGCAGAATATGGGGGTTGATCAGCAATTAACCCACAACAAACAATACAACAATCAAGCTCGAAAATAAATGTGAATTAATTTTTATTTTCTCCACCATAAAATGTATAGGGAACAAAGCATGTAGAGGTCGAACCACAGAGAGCAATACAAAATGCATGAGCCTTCAGGTGCGAATGAGTCATCCTTGCGAGAAGTGGGTTTTAATTAATTGAATATATAAATATATCTCTTTTTTATTTATTTATTTATTATTATTATTTTTTTATGTTTGTTTTATATATATATAGATAGATAATAATAATATTATTAGGTAATATATATATTATATATATAATTTTTTGAGGGAATACTTATATATATATATAAAGGGGCACTATAATACTTACAAAAATACTTAAAAATAGTCAAAAATTAAGAAATAAAATCTTTTTAGCTTTTTCATCATTTTTTACTGTTTTTATGATTTTTGGACATTTTTGAGAATACTTTTAGTATTTTTAAATAGCTACATAATAGCAAACAGTGGGATAAGGTCTAGCTGTAATAAAAATGAACATTAAAAATAGTTACAAGCCTCAAAATTTTTCCACACTATTTTTCTAATGAAGATAATAAAATATAGCATAAACAGGGCCTGGTTTTATATTTTCCTGATTTTTCTTTGATTTTTAATATTTTTTTGAAGTTCTCGGGTGTTTTTGCATTTTTAAGGTTTTCCTTTTTATATTTTTAGGGATTTTTGGACTGACACTAGATTAGGATAAAATGCACCATGGGGAATTTTTTTAGAATTTTTCAAGGCATTTTGATATTTTTTGGGATTTTATAATCTAGACAGTGACTAAAAGACATGTGTTTTGATTTTTAATAAATACAAAAAGGCCATAAAATGACAAACTAAAAATATGACGTGTAAGCACAACCAATCAGTAGCTTAAGTCTGTTTTTCCAAGATTTTTCGATTTTACAAGAAGCACAAAATAAATAGACAAAACATTCAAAAATTAAATGGCCTGGCAGGGGTGTTTTTGCGAATAAAATAAGTCGCAGGGGCATACATGCAAAAATCACAGTAAAAATACACTTTAATTTTTATTTTCAAGACCATTTAATAATTACAGGGACCCGGAGGGGCTTGAATGCAAAATTTCACGCACCTCACGTGGTTGCTGCACGTGAGGCGCGGAAGGACTAAAGTGCAAATATGAAAACATCGAGGGTCCTTTTGCAAAATAGACATTTTATTTACAACTGTGACTTTTATTTTTGGCATTAGATATTAAATACAAAGAGCGAGGGGGATGGATGTGAAATTTACCCCTAATAAAAACGTGGCATCAGACGGTGCTGCTCTTCTCACTTGCCACGCGTCGTCTCCTGGACGCCCGATGACGCTTCGCCGATGGAGCGCTGAGATTAGATCAGCCCAGATGATCTGACGGTGGGTACGATGCTCCATCGGACGGTTCCTGTCGAATCTGGGGCGGCTCTCCCTATACCGACGGTGCTGAAGCCCCCTGGAAGAACGGGGAAGAAGCTCGGAGCTGGCGAGCATAGATCGAAGAGCTTGGGCTCCTCCAGGGTTCTCTGGCGAGTCTGAAGTGTTCTGAAGGTGGCTGGAAGCGTCCCGCGTCGATTGATGGCGTTTTCATGGCTCCTGGGGGTCCGAGCGATGAAGCGAGGTCGGGGAAGAAAAGGGCCCCCAGGAATCTCTTCCCGGATCCGTGCAAGTCCAGTTGGGCTCGATTCTTCGAAGTACCTGCACATGAAGAACCGCGAGCGAGAGAGCTTGCTCCTCGACCCGGGGTTTTGAAGCTACGATGCACAATGGAGATGGGCGAAGGGGCTCCGGCGAACGGCGGAGGGGGAGCCCCGATTCGCCAGGACCTAGGGTCCTGGGTTGAACAACTACGGTGAAATGGATGAAGAAAGCGTCGAGGAACGAGATGAGATGCTTGGGGCGGTCGGATACGGTCGAAACGACGGTGGAGAAGTCACCGAGCGGAGCTCCTGCGAACTTCGAATTTTGATTTTTAAACAACAGACATTAATTAAAACCTAATCTAATGACTGGAATGAAAAGCTAACATCTAAAACTAACTAAAAATGCATAGAAAGGACAGCTCTTATACCCTGGGGCCTCCAGGGAGCAGGGCGGACGCCGGAGCTCCGCCGCGTCAAAATCTCCTTCCTCCGGCCGAGTCACAGCGCTGGGCTACTCCCCCTGTCACGGAGGAACAATCCAGGAGCGAGATCTAGGCTTTAGGTTGGAATAAAAGTGGCCAAATCTGAGGAAGGAGGCAGAGCTTGTTATTTATAAACATTGGCGAGTGGCCTTATTGACCGGCGATTATTGCATGATCTAAAGAGTATTAGGTTGACCTAAGGAATCGGCGGGCATCATGGATGATTAGGGAGTGATTCTTGCGAAGGGAAAGTATCTTCGATTGATGGATGGTATGCCCGGTAAAAAAGGGAGAAGACGGGCGAAGAGATGGTTGCGTCACATCGGGCGGCTGGAGGTCAACTTGACTGGAGTCAACTCGCGGAGGGGTCTGATTGGTCCACCTCAGCCGCTAAACGCCAAAATAGAGGACCTGATGGAAGATTGATTTATTTGATGCCCCAAATGATTTTATTAATTTTTTCTCATAAAATAAAAAATGTGTATTATTTCATCTAGTATTTGTTCATGATTTTTATTGAATTTTTCGAGGTGTTTTATTGTAGTTTTATTTGAATAATGTGTGAGCGTATGTATTTACATGTATTTTTGGGTATTTTATTTTTAATTTATTTATTTTATTTTATTATTTTATTGGCTTATTTTATCAAATTTATAATTTATTTTTTGTGAGTATAAAGGTATTTTTGTTTGATTTTCATGAGTTTATTCATATTTTTAAATAAATAAGTATAGGTGTATGTAGGTATACTTATAGGTGTTTTATCTCATATATTTTATATACTTAATTTATTTATTATATTTTCTTGATTTTTAATTTGGTTTTGTATTTTTAATGAGTTACGCGAAATGTATATACTGTTGTAAAAATATAAACAATAAAGGAATCAATGCATCAAATACTTTTCATTTGTATGTAGGTGTATAATATAAGTATTTGGTCTATGAATTTTTGTATATCTATTTTATTAGATTATTTTTGGTTTCCTTCTATTTTTAATATGTATGTGCATTATATACATTATTTATTAAAATTCTAAAAATATGATTTTGTACAAATAATAAATACTGAATAAAATGAATATTTTAATCAGTCCTATATACAGGAAGGGCCAAAAACCTAACTTCTGCATATGGACTCCAAAAATAATGAAACCAATTTTGTAAAATAGTTCATGGAATGCTTATACAATTAAAGGTGAGTTTGGGTGATTTGGAGTTTTTATTTGCAAGATATGGTCTGTGAAGTTGAGATTTTGGCTTTTATTCTGTGTATAAATGTACACTGGGTATTATTTTCACATAAATCAGTTTTATATTTTTATTCACATTATTATCTACAACTTTCATGTACAAAGTTTCTTCATTTGTTGAATAAATAATTATGTACAAAATAGGTGCCAAAAATGCATAAATGAATGGAGTATTTATTGGATAATTGGCCCTTATCTCCCCCTACTTTATTCCTTGTCGACCAATTCCATTCTGAACTTGGTCTCGGGGTTAGGGTCATAAAATATTTGCAATATTTTATTCCTATTTCTTTTCTTCTCTTTATTCTATAATTTTGGCATTAAAAACCTTATTTTATATATAATTAATACAAATGAATAATGAATGCTATTATGTACAAATTGATGCTATTTACATGCATTTGCTAGGGTTTTTGAGGCCAAAATGATAGAATAAAGGTGATGAAATGGAGATTCATCACCCCCCTATACTTGCCTTTGCTAGTCCCTAGCAAACTCATATGCAATAAGTGTAAAAAGAATAAAGAAAAGAAAAAGGAAAATGAAAGAAATATAGAGTGAATAGGGATGCTTTCATTGCAATGCATGTCCTTACAAAATCTGAATTTGGAGCTCCTGTCAGACCTTGGGTGTGAAGGTGTGTGGAACCTAGTCGGGAACCAGCTCTAAAATACAACAGCCTTCGATAGTCACAGAACTCGGTTCAACCCACCTCAATAGCCGGGTCAGAACTAGTCTACATCATACGCAAACTCTTATAACTATGAAGCTGACTTGTACGGTGTAAGTGATAGTGGCTCTCCCCAACTGAAATAATAAAGGAACTGACTTCTCCAGAATGACAACCCAATGATTCCCCAATCCAGCAGCTCTTTCCTCGAGGAGCAGGGTATTCCCTTCTAAGTTCAAGTGGCAACCAGCTCAAGAGGAGGGGGTGAAGAGAAGAATGGACGGTAGCCAGTGTAGCTACCTATCCCGGGATGCAAGACCAGTGTAGTCAAGTCATCCAGCTGCAGGCTTGCATATTTGACTTTGGAGATCAAGCTTGCTTATTGACTTTGTACATACTTTGCAGGCATTTTATTTTTGTACAGGCCTGACCATTTTTTTTTCAACATACTATTCACAACAGCATTTACATAAGGAGTTTTTCCTCTTGAGCTAGTAGACTATCCCTCTTTTGAAGCTTTATCGCAACCCACAATCTCCTGTCTTTAGACCTCATTGCTATTGGATCAGGTTGGGGTGCACTTCCCTCCCTAGACGAGGACGAATGTTTCCACCCGTGTGCGTCTCAGACTTGCAAATCCCACCCCCTCACCACTCCAACTGAGTTGAGCCAAGTGAAAGGTGCAGGTGTCCAAGTTAGATCACGGTCGGTAAGAGTCATACGTGTGTCTCGAAAAGTTCTAGTTAGTCCACTGAGGTGACTTGAACCCAGCCCTGATTTCTCAAAGAATTAAGTCTGTATAGACTTGAGGTACCTTAAACCTAGTTCCCATAAGGTTCCAGTGCAATTAGGTGCGGTAAGGTCTAACCGAGCTCCAATTTGAGACTTTCTTAGACTGATTCAATCATCAAGCTCACTCAAAAAGAATACGAATGGTATGCTTATGCTATGATGCAAATTTTTCACAAAAAGTTTGGAAAGAATCAAAGAATATTTTTACACAAAGAATTTTTGCACAGGAAGTACGAACTGAAAATATTCAAAAAGTATATACACTTATTTACACGGGCGTGCTGCTTTATTTTCAAAATTTAGGAATTTTTAGCAACTTTACAGGTGTGAATGAAATAGTTTATTTGGGTATGTACAGAAAGAATTGTATGTGTCTTGTTTCTGATTAGCTAGTATCTGCAATGGTGTTCTTATTAGCTTCTTGAAAATAATTTTGCAAACTATAGTACACGATAATTTTTGCAATCATTTACACACATTTGAAAACTATTTTTGCAAAGATTTTTCACACTATATGTATATATACAATTTCCACAATAATTTTGACAAGCATTTTTCAAAACATTTGCACATAGGTTTTTGAAATCCTTTCTTTCACACAAAGAAAAGTTTTGCAATCAACACAGTTTCACACATTTGGAATCATTTCACATCAAATTTTTCAAAACTGGTCACACTATTTTTCAAATCATACTTTATAGGTATCTGATTTATTAATCAGTAGATAAAAAAGAAGAAAAATCGTATTTGATGTACAATATGGTTTTGGTTCTTATAAACTTTATTTGGCTTATTCCTTATTTACAAATGAGAGATTTTTGTGCGGATTCCTCAGACTTACTCGAGAATCATTTTCACAAGGGTTTTTGAAAACTCTAGTCCAAAATAATTTTGCAACATGTACACGCATTTGAAAATCCTTTTACAAATGTTTTACACAACATAGATAGATTTTTCAAAACAGTTTTTGACAATCAAATTTTCACAATCATTTGCACACTAATTTTCACAAAGTTTTTGCTTTCACTCAAAGAAAATAGGTTTTACACACAAACTAATTTTTCAAACGTTGAAAACTTGTTCATGCTATTTTCAAACAAATTTCACAAGATTTTTCAAAGGAAAATGTTTCGTACAAAACACTTTTCTGACTCAATAGTCAGTACAATTACAATGAGTCTGAGGAATTCACAATCATCTTTCATTATTATAAAGCTACTTTTTACATTTTATTTTGTGTTGTAGTGATATTTTATTTTTCAGTATGAGTTATGGCTTTTAGTATATACATGGTATATACGACCCCCCTATACTTAGTTTGAGATATGTCCTCATAGATCGAAAGGAAAAAGCAAAGACATAACTCGTACTGAGTATAGACAGATCTAAAGAATAAATATGAAAGAAATGAATGAATGAGAAGTTGACCGTCCCCCCTATACTTAGGATCAAAGAATCCTAAGTATAGCAGACTGCACAAAAAGCGGGGAGGGTCAAGGGTGGGAATATACTGATCGTGCTCAGATTGTCTCCTCCTATACTTAGGGTAAGATACTCCTAAGTATAGACAAGAAGAGGAGACAATGGAGAAGATCGAACCGAAATCAAAAACTCTAGGTGCACATCCCCCTATACTTAGGACAAAGTACATCCTAAGTATAGAAAACTGTCTACAAAGGCGGCACCTTTTAGATAGAAAAAGAAAATAGAAAAGGAAAAGAAGAAAAGAAGAAAAGAAGAACATCAGAGAAATAGTGGTTGGAGTACATCGTCTGAATCTTTTGGTGCTGCAGGTGCTGTGGAGATGTCATCATGGTGCACTAGTTGAATAGAGTCAACAATGGCCAAGAATGCATCGGGTTCCAAGTAAGGCTTCAGTAGTTGGCCGTTGACGACGAAGGGCTGTGCGTCAGGGGACAATTCTGATATCGCAATGCTTCCGTTGTCACGCACTTCACATACTCGGAATGGCCCTGTCCACTTACTCTTTAATTTGCCTGGGAATATCCGTAACTTTGCATCAAACAGCCACACTTTCTGCCCAACGTCGAAGGTCTTTCGTCTGATGTGCCGGTCATGCCAGCGTTTCACCTTCTCCTTGTAAATCAAGGTGTTATCGTATGCGCGGTCTCGGAATTCCAGGAGCCTGTTCAGATCGTCTTTTCTCTTCTGACCACTTTTTCGTGAGTCCAAGTTACAATTACTAATTGCCCAAAGAGATTTGTGAATTAATTCCACGGGCAGATGGCATGGTTTTCCATATACAAGACGGTAGGGCGACATGCCCAAGGGGGACTTGTAGGCCGTACGGTAAGCCCAAAGAGCTGAGTCCAAGAGTTGAGACCAGTCTTTTCTGTTTGGCCTAACAAGTTTCTGCAATATGGTCTTGATTTCTCTATTGGATAACTCCGCCATGCCATTGGTCTGCGGATGATAAGGAGACGTGACACGGTGATCGATGCCGTACTCCTTCGTTAACTTCTTGACCTCTTTGTTGATGAAATGGCTACACCCGTCTGAGATGAGAATCTTTGGTATCCCAAACCGCGAAATGATGTTCTTCTTCAGAAACTGGCAAACTGTTTTGCTTTCGGCGGCTCGGGCGGGAATAGCTTCAACCCAACGACTCATGTAATCGACGGCAAGAAGGATGTGCTCAAAACCTTGACTGTTAGGGAAAGGTCCCATGAAGTCAATGCCCCATGCATCGAAGACGTCGGCTATCTGAATAATTTTCAGAGGCATTGAATCTTTGGCAGTGAGTGTACCTTTCAGTCGCTGACAGTCAATACATCTTTTAACAAAGTATGCTGCATCCTTGAATAATGTGGGCCACCAGAAGCCACACTGCAATACTTTTGCTGCCGTACGATCTCCAGAATGGTGCCCACCAGATTCGAGCGAATGATAATGCTCGAGGACACTAGATTGCTCCGTCTGAGGGATGCACCTGCGCCAAATACAATCTGCCCCTTCTCTGAATAGAAGAGGATCTTCCCACTGGTAGAAGCGGATGGTCGACATGAATTTGTTCTTCTGATTCTTCGTCCAATCCGAAGGTATTACCCCAGAGGCGAGGTGATTCTTCGTCCAATCCGAAGGTATTACCCCAGAGGCGAGGTAATTGACAATGTCAGCAAACCAAGGGAGAGCATCCACGGGTAAGATAGCTTCGTCAGGGAAGGTGTCTGTGATAGGTGCATTGCTCAGAGGAGACTCATGCTGCTATATTCTGGATAGATGGTCTGCCACCACATTCTGAACTCCAGGTTTGTCTTTGATTTCCAGATCAAATTCCTGGAGGAGAAGGATCCAGCGAATCAGTCTTGGCTTGGCATCCTTCTTCTGCTATAGGTACCGGATAGCAGAGTGGTCCGTGAAAATTGTGACCTTCGACCCCAACAAATAGGATCTGAACTTCTCTAAGGCGAAAACCACAACCAGCAGTTCTTTCTCTGTCACTGTATAATTTCTTTGAGCTTCATCTAATGTTCTGCTGGCATAGTGAATGTCATAGGGCGCCTTATCTTTCCTCTGTCCAAGAACAACTCCGACTGCAAAATCTGACGCATCGGTCATTATCTCAAATGGAAGAGTCCAGTCGGGAGGCTGTAAGATTGGAGCTTGAGTGATAAGCTCCTTCAATTGATTGAAAGCAAGGAGAACCGGCTGATCAACAATGAACTCCGTCTCCTTGCACAAGAGTTCTGTCAGAGTTCGGGCAATGCGGCTGAAGTCCTTGATAAATCGTCTGTAAAATCCCACATGCCCCAGGAATGACCTCACATTCTTTACTGACTGAGGTGGCTGAAGGTTTGAAATGACATCCACCTTGGCTGGGTCGACTTCCATGCCACGTTTGGAAACGACATGGCCCAGCACAATACCCTCTGTGACCATAAAGTGACTCTTTTCCCATGAGAGCACTAAATTGACTTCCCGGCATTTCTGAAGCACTCTGTCTAGGTGCTCGAGGCAAGAATCGAAACTATCACCATAGACAGAGAAATCATCCATGAACACCTCGAGAAAACTGCCTACCATCTCGGCGAATACAGCTAGCATGCATCTTTGGAAGGTTGCGGGTGTATTGCATAATCCAAAGGGCATCCTCTTGAAGGCGTAGGTATCGAACGGGCAAGTGAAGGTAGTCTTCTCTTGATCCTCAGGGGCGATCGCCACTTGGTTGTACCCAGAGTACCCATCCAGAAAGCAGAAGAACTCCTTGCCTGCTAATCGCTCTAATACTTGATCAATAAATGGCAAGGGGAAGTGGTCCTTCTTGGTTGCTGCATTAAGACGGCGGTAGCCAACACACACCCGTCAGGAGGTTGGTACCCGAGTAGAAATTTCCTCTCCTTTTTCATTTGTGACCACGGTAAGCCCGGATTTCTTGGAAACTACATGCAGGGGGGCTTACCCATTTTGAATCGGAGATAGGATAGATGAAGCCTGCATCACACCATTTTGTGATTTCTTTCATGACCACGTCCCGAAGGTTAGGGTTCAGTCTTCTCTGAAATTCGCAGGACGGCTTGGCATCGTCTTCTAGATAGATATGGTGTGAGCACAGAGCTGGATTTATCCCTCGGAGGTCTGATACGCTCCAACCAAGTGCCTTGCGGTTCTTTTCTAGAACCTCGAGAAGTCGAGATTCCTGATCCGGATTCAGTCTGCTGCTGATAATGACAGGATACCTTTGTTCTTCACCCGCAAGGTAAGCATACTTCAGGCCTGTAGGGAGTGGCTTGAGTTCTGGTTTCAGTCTGTCCACTTTATCGGTCACTTCTGATACCATGCTGGTGGTGGGATGTACCTTGAGACTGTTACCATCCTCAACATCCTGTTGAGATCCCAGTGATGTACCGAACGGTTCTGCGGTGAGCTGATCATGTTCGGTCTGGAGTGAATGCTCAAGAAGATGCGCCTGTGTCTGAGAATCTGTCTCCCACAAATCATCGGAGCATATGCTGACTGTGCTTTCCATATCCTCCTCAAGAGTGAGGATTTCTCGGATCCATGGATCGTCCAGCGACAACTCTGAATCTCTGATTTCTGCAATAAAATCACAGTCTGCTTCTGATGCTGCTTGACTCTCATCAGTTGTGGTATTCTGCTCCTTGTTCATATTGATTGTGATTTGCTGGGTGTTCGAGCTGAAAGTGATCTTTCAAGACCCGTAATCAACCACGGCACCTGAAGTACGGAGAAATGGTCTACCAAGGATGATAGGGGTCTGGAGTAATGGTGCAGGCGAGTCCATATCAAGGACTACAAAGTCAGTTGGGAATTTCATCTCCTGCACGGTAACTATCACGTCTTCCAACAAACCTCGGGGCCGCTTAACGGATCGGTCAGCGAACTGAAGGATCATTCGTGTCTGCTTGAGCGGTCCCAGCCCGAATTCTTGCATTATGGACGAGGGCAGAAGGTTGATGGAAGATCCACTATCAAGAAGAGTACGCTCGAAGACCTGATCGAAAATCACACAACTGATCAGAGGTGCTCCTGTATCTTGCTTTTTCTGGGGAAGGTTGGTGATAGCTGCAACTGTGGCCATGGATAAGACGTGCTTTTCTACCTCTCGGTGTCTGTTGTCTTGCATTGGGCGACGCCTGTTAGTACATGCCTCTTTCAATCCTTTTTTCACAGCTGGCATGTATTCCACGTCCTTCAACAAGGGAATCTCAACAGTCAATTTATCCAAAATATCCACGACACCTGGATCAGTCAATGCATTTTTTCTTTTTGCAAATTTTTTTGGATTTTTGTATTGCATGCGGAAAAGGAATATTCACATTACTGGCAAGATAATTAGAGTTCTTATTTACATCAAACTCATCGCCCACAGAATGTTGTACATCCGGACTACAAAAAGGAGTACAAGCTGGATCTGAATCTGCTGGTGCGGTTGGGCGATCAAAAAGGGTAGCATCGGCTCCATCGGCTGGCAAGGGATCGGCTGCTGCTGGCGGCTCCTCCAAAGCTGGCGCGGCTTCACTTTTGCTACATGCTTCTTTTTGTTGTTTTTGTTTTTGCTGATTTTTTTGTGTTTTTGGCTGAGGCTGATGACATGGCAAGACGGCTGGACTGGCTTCTCCTTCCTCTTCCTCCTCACCCACCCCTGGAGCTGGCACGGCTGATGCGGAAGATGACGATCCACCTGTTTCTTTATTCACCCCACATCTGGTAGCAGGCGGAGGCAAGGCCCTACCGCTCCTGAGAGTAGCAGCATTAGAATAAACAGTAATATCATTATCACACGCGGACTGGACATCACATTCTACCTGCTCCTTATTCTTGAAATTGTTGGGGTTGGCTTCGACCTGCGCCAGAATGGTAGTGCGAGTGGCGGTCAGGTCATCAAGCCGCTTGGTCATCTCCGCTAGCCCTTTAACAAGCTGGGCTAGACACTCCATGGTGGGATTAGCTGGGGGCACATCAGAAGATTCAGCGTGCAGACCACGCTGTTGTTGGTTAGATGGGTGGGGAGGCTACTGGTGGTGTTGCTATGGTGGAGCAGGAAGTTGAAGTTGCTGGTAGGACGGAGGTGGATACTGCTGGTATGGTTGAGGCTGAGCAGCCACATACTGGTGATACGGCTGTGGATGGCGGTACTGTGGCTGCTGGTAAGGAAAATTCTGCCTCCATTGGTGTGCAAACTGGGGAGGCTGCTGGTGTTGTTGGTGAGGTTGAGAGGTTTGGCCAAAACGACCACCCTGAGGTTGGTGGTACTGCCGGTTGGCAAATTGCTGACCCTGGAGTTGTCCCTGAGGACAGGTCGGCTGTGCAACATTCGTCCATACCCCGTTAACTTCTTGGATCAAGGGTGGTGGTGGGAAAACTGGATCAGGAATGGAAAGGAACTCTGGCTGGTAAACGACCATCTGCTGCTGCGGTGGGCCCTGGTCGGGCGCCGGCACGTAGTACACGTGCTGGACTGCCGGTGGCTGCTTCTCAGCAGGAGCATCTGATGGTGTAGCCGACTGGACAGAGTTGATCGTACCGACCAACAGCTCGAGGTACTTGTTGATCTGATCGAGCTTATCCAGGTTCTGGGTCCTCTTCTCAATCACAGCGAGTTTTTCAAGGTCCTGTGATCGCTTCTCGATTATGTCGACCTTAGAGAGATGGCCCCCGATGATGCTGAGGTTGGAGCTCTCATCTCTCTCTGCTTCCTTGGATGCAGCCATGTGCACTTGCTTCTGGAGGATCTGGGGCTGCTTCTGGTATGCCTTGGATGAAGAGAGGGTGGCCTCTCCTTCGGCCATTTCTTCAAAGATCTGCCAAACAACATCTTCATCCTTGTTGAAATGGGAGCCCGCACATGCTGCGTCCACGAGCCTTTGTCTTTCAATGTTCAGTCCCCCAAAGAAATGCTGGACCAGGCTGGTCTTAGGGATCTCGTGGTGGGGACACTTCTCCTGCAGATCAGTAAATCTCTCCCAAGCCTCGTGTACGGACTCATGTGCTCCTTGGGAGAAATTACTAATACGGGCTCGCATCTGGTTGAGCCGACCGAGAGGGTAGTACTTGTGCAGGAAGGCAGAATTCAACTCCTCCCAGGTCGTCACGACCTTTCCCATATGATTGACCCAATAGAGGGCCTTGTCTTGTAGACTGAAGGGGAAAGCCGTCATTTTGACAATGTCCAGGGGGACATTCGGATAGTGATTGGTGCGGCAAATGCGGGAGAACTGCTGGAGGTGAATGTACGGCTCTTCATTGGTGTTGCCATGGAATGCAGGGAGAAGGGCTATGAATTGGGTCTTCAGCTCAAAGTGAGCGTGTACCGGTGGAATGAGGATCCACTCGGTCATCTGGCTGTCTCCCGGATTGTATGTTTCTTTGAGTGTCGGTTTTGGCGGTGGTGGGAATTCGGGATCATCATTGTGGTCATCACCACCTTCTCCACCCCCCCCTCCTCCTCCCCTGCCTCCTCTGCCTCGGCCTCCTCCTCCATCGTTACGGTTCATCATATCGTTCAACATGTCCTGGAAAGCGGTCTGCGTAAGGGCCTGATCAGTCAGCTGCTGTTGTATGGCCTGGATAGATGCCAGCAACTGTGCATTGACTTGGTTCTGATCTGGCACCTGTCCCTCTGGTGTGGGTGGCTGCTGACCCTTGCCCTTTCCTCTTGGCGCCATGTCAGGGTCTGAGTCGGACGAAATGAACTCCGGAGTAGTCTTTAGGTCTCGTACTGTCTTCTATCTGCATAATGAGATGGTCCGAATCAGATCACTTGCAATAATGTTCAGCTGCCGTGATGAAGCTGGAATTCAGGTCAACCCCAGCATGTTGTGAATGGAGAAATGATGTAGACTGTAATCGACTCCCATTCACAATGGTGGTAGTGGGACAAAAGTGATCCCAGTTTAAGGAGTCTGGAGATCGATCCGCAAAGTCCGGATCGGGTTCTCGGGAATTGCCTCGAAATTATTGGCGAGGTTGAGTCCATGGAATCGATGTAGGTGTCGGCATGGTCCCGACGAAACCATCCATGGATCAACTTCGCGAAGCACAAGAGAATGTCGGATTTTGGAAGAATGATACGATGGTCAACGAGGAACAAAAGGAGTGTAAAACAGTAGAAAGGCTCGGTTGAGCGGGGTGGACAAAGGAAGACATAACAAAATTTGCGCAAAGGCACGGGACTTTGATCTTTGAACCTTAATCTAGATCCATACAAACACAAGACAAAATCGGGTTCACCAACTCACGCCATATGAAGCCGTGAAAGCTCAGCTATTTATTATCTTTTCATTTTTAGAGTTGTGATTTTCAAGCATGTCTTATAACAAGTCCTTAGTACGCTACCCTATAGGAGAGAGAGTACTGCCAGAAGAGTATCCCGTACTTGTCCTCCTCCTGTGTAACCTGTAGTCTGTACTTTTTTGAGTCCTTGTAACCCTTCCTGGATCCCTACTCAGCTAAAGAAAAGAGAGAGGAAGCCGATAGGCGAAACCAATACTTCGGTTCTCGCTCGCAACGGAATCACCCGTGAGCGTGCAAGAACCTACTCGGACGCAGGACGATGAGACAGACACCCCCGTGAAGGCGTGGTCTATGCTCAATACTTCGGAAAGGGTCGATGCTCTCACAATAGAGAGTCACCATTGGTGACCAAGTCCTACTTGCCTACGTACGATAGAAGCGCCAATACTTCGGAAATCCAGGCGATACACAAGGTAGTTGCAGACTGGGTTTTGGGCTTTAATCCTTAGGGGTCGCACTCGCTCAAGAGAGTAGGGTTTTGGTCCCCCTCCAAGGTACCTGAAAACAATGAGGGCTTTATGAACCCGGTACAATGATAGTCCATTACAGATTTTAATTAAGGTCAAAGTTTATTTAGCAGTCCCCTGGCTGGCTTTAGATGAGCAATTGTCGGAGCACTCTCATGGCTTCCGTCCTGGTCGGGGGACACAAACTGTACACTCAAAGGTGAAAACTTGGCCTTCCTTATCTTTTTAATTTTTTTTTTAATTTTCACTTTTTTTTGGATATGTTTTCATACCAGCGCCTAACGTTTTTGTAGATTTTCATTTAAGTCCTAGGTGCTCAAAATCAAAGGGAGATAGCGGAAAAGCCGTGCAAGTGGTTCCATGATAGAAATCTCACCATTGAACCGAATGATGCATGCTGAGTTAGAAGACTTACAGTGCATCCCAGCTCTCTCCATGTGGTATGCAAAATAGAATTTTTAAACCTATCTACATGTCGGTATGCAAGGCACAAAATCGTCCTAAAAATAAGCTGTTATTAGCGTGAAGAACCATAAGTTGCTCATTTGTCTCTAACCCAAGAGAGTCCGGTCTTGGCTCACCCCTCCTCTGCTCAACAAATTGAGGGTAGGAGAAAGAGCTTTATAGGGTTCGCTACGGCACAGAGGGCTAAGAGGCAAATTTACAACTTGTTTGAGTTTGACTAGATCCAATCGAAGTAGACTATAGGAACATGCATTCTTATTAATGTTTGGACCTATCTACCGAGTCAAGCAACCTATATCTAGGGGCTCCAAGCACACAAAACAAAGTAAAAGAAAGGCGGAAAGCTCAAAACTGCGGGAAGCAAAATAAAAGAAGGCGATGAAAACTCGAAAAAGCCGCGATGAGGCCCCCTGGTGAACAATCACCCGGGCACTGGACCTCATTGTGAAGAGTAGAGTCCTGTTTAATTACATGCCAAAATAGTCTCTCTCTCACCATGAATTACAAAAATAATTTTCCTAAGTATCTAGCCTATCTAATGCCCCTCTCTTTGCTCCTTTGATGCACTCTCCAGATGGTCATGAGAAGAGAAGACCATCCTCCTCCAAGCTCGGCTGCCTTGGCCTCCTAGGAAGCCATCCTCGCGTGGCGGTCCCTCGCATCAAAGTCACAAGAAGATTGTATTAGCATACTCAGTCAATCAAATAGAGCAGAGAAAAATAATCACAATGAATAAAGAAATGAAGCATGGTGATTAATGGCTATAAAACAATAGCTGCTCACAAAAATGAATGATTAATCAAGGATTTTATACAAGAATGACAAAAATCAATTAGGCTATGCTCATTGCTCCCCGGCAACGGCGCCATCTGATAACGGCCTACATTCCACTAGAGTCACCATGAATAAATAATACAGAGGTGTCGCTGAGGCGACCGCTCGCAGAATATGAGGGTTGATCAGCAATTAACCCACAACAAACAATACAACAATCAAGCTTGAAAATAAATGTGAATTAATTTTTATTTTCTCTACCATAAAATGTATAGGGAACAAGCATGTAGAGGTCGAACCACAGAGAGCAATACAAAATGCATGAGCCTTCAGGTGCGAATGAGTCATCCTTGCGAGAAGTGGGTTTTAATTAATTGAATATATAAATATATCTCTTTTTTTATTTATTTATTATTATTTTTTTTTATGTTTGTTTATATATATATAGATAGATAATAATAATATAATTAGGTAATATATATATATATAATTTTTTGAGGGAATACATATATATATATAAAGGGGCACTATAATACTTACAAAAATACTTAAAAATAGTCAAAAATTAAGAAATAAAATCTTTTTAGTTTTTTCATCATTTTTTACTATTTTTATGATTTTTGGACATTTTTGAGAATACTTTTAGTATTTTTAAATAGCTACATAATAACAAACAGTGGGATAAGGTCTGGCTGCAATAAAAATGTACATTAAAAATAGTTACAAGCCTCAAAATTTTTCCACACTATTTTTCTAATGAAGATAATAAAATATAGCATAAACAGGGCCTGGTTTTATATTTTTCTGATTTTTCTTTGATTTTTAATATTTTTTTGAAGTTCTCGGGTATTTTTGCATTTTTAAGGTTTTCCTTTTTAGATTTTTACGGATTTTTGGACTGACACTAGATTAGGAAAAAATGCACCATGGGGAATTTTTTTAGAATTTTTCAAGGCGTTTTGATATTTTTTTGGGATTTTATAATCTAAATAGTGACTAAAAGACATGTTTTTGATTTTTAATAAATACAAAAAGGCCATAAAATGACAAACTAAAAATATGACGTGCAAGCACAACCAATCAGTAGCTTAAGTCTGTTTTTCCAAGATTTTTCGATTTTACAAGAAGCACAAAATAAATAGACAAAACATTCAAAAATTAAATGGCCTGGCAGGGGTGTTTTTGCAAATAAAATAAGTCGCAGGGGCATACATGCAAAAATCACAGTAAAAATACACTTTAGGTATTATTTTCAAGACCATTTAATAATTACAGGGACCCGGAGGAGCTTGACTGCAAAATTTCACGCGCCTCACGTGGTTGCTGCACGTGAGGCGCGGACGGACTAAAGTTCAAATATGAAAACATCGAGGGTCCTTTTGCAAAATAGACATTTTATTTACAACTGTGACTTTTATTTTTGGCATTAGATATTAAATACAAAGAGCGAGGGGGATGGATGTGAAATTTACCCCTAATAAAAACGTGGTATCAGACGGTGCTGCTCTTCTCACTTGCCACGCGTCGTCTCCTGGACGCCCGATGACGCTTCGCCGATGGAGCGCTGAGATTAGATCAGCCCCGCTGATCTGACGGTGGGTACGATGCTCCATCGGACGGTTCCTGTCGAATCTGGGGCGGCTCTCCTGATCCGACGGCGCTGAAGCCCCCTAGAAGAACGGGGAAGAAGCTCGGAGCTGGCGAGCTTGGATCGAAGAGCTTGGGCTCCTCCAAGGTTCTCTGGCGAGTCTGAAGTGTTCTGAAGGTGGCTGGAAGCGTCCTGCGTCGATTGATGGCGTTTTCATGGCTCCTGGGGGTCCGAGTCGATGAAGCGAGGTCTGGGAAGAAAAGGGCCCCCAGGAACCTCTTCCCGGATCCGTGCGAGCCCAGTTGGGCTCGATTCTTCGAAGTACCTGCACAGGAAGAACCGCGGGCGAGAGAGCTTGCTCCTTGACCCGGGGTTTTGAAGCTACGATGCACAATGGAGATGGGCGGAGGGGCTCCGGCGAACGGCGGAGGGGGAGCCCCGATTCGCCAGGACCTAGGGTCCTGGGTTGAACAACTACGCGAAATGGATGAAGAAAGCGTCGAGGAACGAGATGAGATGCTTCCGCTCCGGCGAACTTCAAATTTTGATTTTTAAACTACAGACATTAATTAAAACCTAATCTAATGACTGGAATGAAAAGCTAACATCTAAAACTAACTAAAAATGCATAGAAAGGGCAACTCTTATACCTGGGGGCCTCCAGGGAGCAGGGCGGACGCCGGAGCTCCGTCGCGTCAAAATCTCCTTCCTCCGGCCGAGTCACGGCGCTGAGCTACTCCCCCTGTCACGAGGAACAATCCAGGAGCGAGATCTAGGCTTTAGGTTGGAATAAAAGTGGCCAAATCTGAGGAAGGAGGCGGAGCTTGTTATTTATAAACAGTGGCGAGTGGCCTTATTGACCGGCGATTATTGCATGATCTAAAGAGTATTAGGTTGACCTAAGGAATCGGCGGGCATCATGGATGATTAGGGAGTGATTCTTGCGAAGGAAGTATCTTCGATTGATGGATGGTATGCCTGGGAAAAAAGGGAGAAGACGGGCGAAGAGATGGGTTGCGTCACATCAGGCGGCTGGAGGTCAAGTTGACTGGAGTCAACTCGCGGAGGGGCCTGATTGGTCCACCTCAGCCGCTAAACGCCAAAATAGAGGACCTGATGGAAGATTGATTTATTTGACGCCCCAATGATTTTATTAATTTTTTCTCATAAAATAAAAAATGTGTATTATTTCATCTAGTATTTGTTTATGATTTTTATTGAATTTTCCGAGGTGTTTTATTGTAGTTTTATTTGAATAATGTGTATGCGTATGTATTTACATGTATTTTTGGGTATTTTATTTTTAATTTATTTATTTTCTTTTATTATTTTATTGGCTTATTTTATAAATTTATAATTTATTTTTGTGAGTATAATCGTATTTTTGTTTGATTTTTATGAGTTTATTCATATTTTTAAATAAATAAGTATAGGTGTATATAGGTATACTTATAGGTGTTTTATCTATATATTTTATATACTTAATTTATTAATTATATTTTCTTGATTTTTATTTTGGTTTTGTATTTTTAATGAGTTACGCATAATGTATATACTATTGTAAAAATATAAACAATAAAGGAATCAATGCATCAAATCCTTTTCATTTATAAGTAGGTGTATAATATAGGTATTTGGTCTATGAATTTTTGTATATCTATTTTATTAGATTATTTTTGGTTTCCTTCTATTTTTAATATGTATGTGCATTATATACATTATTTATAAAATTCTAAAAATATGATTTTGTACAAATAATAAATACTGAATAAAATGAATATTTTAATCAGTCCTATATACAGGAAGGGCCAAAAACCTAACTTCTGCATATGGACTCCAAAAATAATGAAACCAATTTTGTAAAATAGTTCATGGAATGCTATATACAATTAAAGGTGAGTTTGGGTGATTTGGAGTTTTTATTTGCAAGATATGGGTCTGTGAAGTTGAGATTTTGGCTTTTTATTCTGTGTATAAAATGTACATTGGGTATTATTTTCACAAAAACTCAGTTTTATATTTTTATTCACATTATTATCTACAACTTTCATGTACAAAGTTTCTTCATTTGTTGAATAAATAATTATGTACAAAATAGGTGCCAAAAATGCATAAATAAATGGAGTATTTATTGGATAATTGGCCCTTATCTCCCCCTACTTTATTCCTTGTCGACCTATTCCATTCTGAACTTGGTCTCGGGGTTAGGGTCATAAAATATTTGCAATATTTTATTCCTATTTCTTTTCTTCTCTTTATTCTAAAATTTTGGCATTAAAAACCTTATTTTATATATAATTAATACAAATGAATAATGAATGCTATTATGTACAAATTGATGCTATTTACATGCATTTGCTAGGGTTTTTGAGGCCAAAATGATAGAATAAAGGTGATGAAATGGAGATTCATCAGTATCATCATAAACTTTCCAAAATCATATATCAAACCTAGGTATTGATCACATACTTTCCAAAAGTATATATAAAACCTTACAAATTCATTCAAGCTTCCAATGCAAGACAACCGTGCACGGAATTTTGTTCTTCCTGATATCTCAGAGTGAGCACATGTCTTCCAGTTCAGTAAATGAACCAGTATGATCCCTTTGAGAGATAATATTAGTCATATGCCCTTGCATGCACACCAGCGTGTCGATGTATAGACCTTGGTTAGGTCATGTACAAAGTGGTATGTCAAATGTACATAATCAGCCGTATATTAACACATATGTCTCTGAGCAGAGGATGCGTGCCTATATTGTGACAGCATACGACATAGGTCTTTGATTATCTCGATCTCTTTAAGTCAACTTTTTAACATAGCTTATCTAACACCAATAAATCTCTAATCATATGTAGAGGACCTATATCAAGAGGTCGGTTAGATATCAACCCTTAGAGAAAGGATTGCCATCTCCTTCTCAGGCTGGAGATCCTCTCTTAATAATCATTTGATGGTGCTTGATGAGTCATCAATTTAACTCTTTAGATATTCATCCAAGCACCAGCCTCTATGATTCAACAATTAAATCAATATCTGTATGATCATTAAGATGGCCATGGTGCATAACCATAGATGTACTAAGGGACATATTATGCAAATTAGTTATTCTTCATTTCATATCAGGGAATGATATCTGCAATATCATTTTTTGCATAATGGCTCGTCATGGGATCGCATGTCCAACATTCTGTGGATGTCATCAGAACAGTCCAAGGGATGTGGTTCCCGATGGAATTTATTCACCTTGATATGGACACCTCTGTACCTCTACTCCACACTCCAATCACCCTCGGTCATCCATTTCTTCGAATGAATGAAGAAGTGGTAGATTACGGTACTAGAGAAATTAAAGCCTACTCCAGTAGCAAGAAAGTGCTCATGGAAAAGGTCTGAGTAGCTAAACTGGATGATGTGGCATTAGTTGTGAGAGCTCCTGATCTACATTGTAAAGAAGACTATGAATTTCTAACTAAAATCAAAGATATAGATTTGTTCATGGATGGTAATGGGACCCAAGCATTCTACACTTCGGAGGAGGGTCTAGAAAGCATGGTCGATTTTCCTGATGTTTTTGATGATGAGATTCTCGTTGACAGATATGTTGAGATTCTTGAACAACCATCCTCGTCCGAGCAGGATGAAATGATTGCATATATGTGTGATATCTTTAATTCTCAGTCAGAATGTACAATGGTGGATAGTCTATAGTTGAAAGAGTAGATACCTACCTCAATTTCTGAATTAACCATGAAGTCGACTACTTCTCCCCTAGAGTTGAATTTATACGCTCCAACATGAAGTATTCCTTCCTTGCGGGTGAGCCAGACATGCATCCAGTCATTATCAATTCATATTTGATCGTAGAACAAGAATCTTATCTTCTTGAGATTCTAGAGAGAAACTGAAAAGCAATTGGATAGAATATTATGGATGTCCATGGGATAAAACAGTTATTGTGCTCACATCACAAGTTTCTTGAAGAAAATAACAAATCCTCTTGAGAATTTCATAGAAGATTGAATCCAAACCCGTGAGAGTTGGTTATGAAAGAAATCACCAAATGGTGTGATGCATGGTTTGTCTATCCCATCTCCAATAGAAAATGGGTGAGTCCCCTGCACGTAGTGCCTAGAAATCAAGGATCACAATTGTAAACAATGATAAAGGAGAGGAGATACTAACCTGAGTACCGACTACAAGGTGCATCTGTGTGGACTACAGACATCTTAATTTTGCAACCATGAAGGATCACTTTCTACTCTCATTTATCAACCAGATAGTCGGAAGACTAGTCGTGAAGGATTATCTCTGCTTCTTGGATGGCTACTCAAGGTATAATCAAGTCACCATTGCTCCAGAAGATCAAGAGAAGATGACATTAACCTGCTCGTTCAGAACATATGCCATCCTATTCCCTTTGATTTGTACAATCCACTCACTACTTTCCAGATATGCATGTTGGTAGTTTTTGTTGATATAATAGTGAGTTTTGTTGAAGTTTTCACGGATGACTTCTCGATCTATGAAGATAGCTTTAATCGGTGCGTTGGGTATTTAGTTCAAGTTTTGAAAAGTTTTTATGAGGTGAACCTCATATTGTCATGGGAGAAGAGTCACTTCATGGTGACAGAAGGAATTATGCTAGGCCACGTCATCTCCAAGCATGGCATGGAGGTTGACCCAGCCAAGGTGGATGTAATTTCAATACTTAAGTCCTCATAAGTATAAGGCAAATCCGATCATCTTTGGGGCATGTCGGTTTTTATAGAAGATTCATTAAAAACATCAACAAGATTGCCCAACCGTTGAATGAGTTGCTTGGCAAGGAGGCCAATTTTGTGGTCAATAACTGGTCCCTCCAATACTTCAATCTCATGAAGGATTTGATCACACAATCTCCTGTCCTCCAATCATCCGATTGGTCTCTCCCCTTTGAGATCATTATTGATGCATTGGATTTCACAGTTGGTGTTGTGTTAGCACAAAGATGAGATGACATTTGCAATCCATTACGCTTGCTAAACACTTGATGAAGCCCAAAAACAATACACTGTGACAGATAAAGAGCCACTAGCTGTTATGTTTGCACTGGAAATTTTCAGATCACATCTCCTCGGATACGGGGTATTATTTACACTGATCATTATGCAATAAAGTACCTTTAGAGAAATGAATATGCCAAGCCACGTCTGATTCACTAGACTCTTCTACTCCAAGAATTTTACTTGGAAATTCATGATAAACTATGCATCAAGAATGTGGTGGTAGAACACCTTCCCATAATAGTTGAAGCAAAGCCACAAGAGCAGAATTCCATTCCAATCATAACGATCTTTCTAGATGAGGTAATCTTGTCTATATCCTCTCTCCCTGGTACGTGGATATCGCCAATTATCTTATCTCCAAGAAGATTATGCCAGACTGCCAACGATCAAGGTTGATAAGTTCTTGGCAAACATTCACTTTTACCAGTGGAAAGACCCACTCCTATTAAGAGAGGATGCATATTGCATCTAGAGAATGTGTATACATCAGGAGGAGATAATGGGTGTCCTAGACCACTTCAACAAGCTTGAAGTTGGTGGACACCATTCTATAAAGAGGACGATATTAAATGTTCTTCAATGTGGCCTTTGGTGGCTGATTTTATTCAAGGATGCAGATGAGTGCATAGAGAAATGTACTGATTGTCAGCGGATATCCGGAAACATCAGCAAGCACGATAAAATACCTCTGAAATACATTCATATATCTGAAATCTTTGACACTTAGGTTTTGAATCCATGATTCGTTAACACTCTGTCTGCATTTTGTATTAAACCCTTAACAAATACATGTAAATAACCATTAATTTCCATCTTTTTGTAAAACCATATTCATGAATAAAAATGCAGTTTTATGCATCAAAATCAAGTAAATAAATAAAATAATAAAAATAATGAAAAGAAAAGAAGGCATATTGTAGATATGTAAATATGTAGAATATGACTTATAACATAAGAATATAGCTGAAAGATATATTTATCTAATCTAACCCCGAGACCAAGTCAACATGGAAATGTTGACAAATAAATAAGTAGGGGGATATAAGTAAAGAAAAGTACAAAAAGAATTAATTATACACTCTATGCATTCTCCATTATTTATCAAATATTTACGAAATCTTCATTGGTTTTTAATTAATTCATATATATATATATGTATTTTTCACCAAACACTAATCCTAATTATTTATAATAAAGTATAGAAAAATATAAAAATAAGTTAAAAATAATATGTTGTATATATGCCAAGAATCCAACTTTTAAATTGTCAAATTCTAAACTTCGGAACATCGTAACTTTCTCATACGAACTCCAATTTCACTCTATTCAATTTTAAATTCATAAAATAAAATTCTCTAATTAAAGGAGGTATTTCAGTAAAATCGGAGTTTGTTAGAAAAAAGTCTATTTTGGACCTAATGACAACTGGGTTTATGGGCTATGCATTTTATTTAGAACACATTATTTATAATTTTAATAATTTTATAATTTTTAATTGTTTTTTGATCTTGTATTTTGACCATGATTTATTTCATAATTTTTTGATACTATTTATATTTTCAATAAATAAAGAAATTTAATCTATAGATGAATTCGAACTGTGTAATTTATACCCGTATTTGTTAATATACTTAATTTAATTTATTAAAATCCATAAAAATCCACACATACTTTATTTATTGTCCTAATAATTCATAAAATGTAAAAATGATATGTTATTTATTAAATTATTAAATGAAAAATCAAAAGCATATTTATCAAGTATTATCTATACGTAATTACTGATATAATATTTATATTGGGTTAAATATCAATTATTTATCAAAATAAATTATTTTATAAATTAGCTAATTTAATTATCTATCTTTTTCAATTTTATACCTATTTAAAATAACAATGTTTTTTATTTAATACTTAATTATTAATGTTATCTATCTCCTGGCCAATGAGGTGTTGACACGTGTTAGCCCCTGGTGCTTCTTTCTCAAGAACAGGATGTTGAAGTTCTATTCTAAATGGCCTACTTCAACAATTTCTTCCCACTACATCTTACTACCTAACTCCCATCTAAACCCTTCATTAGATCCACCTAACATCCTAGATACACGCCTACCCTAGGATTCACTCTCACTCTTCTTCATTTTGTCTATAAATTGAGCCAAACCTAGTCTATGCAAACTAACTCTTCCTATTCCCAAAACTACCTGGCCGAGACACCATATTCTACCCTTGATTCTGGCCAACGAAGGAGGTGTCAGCTCCTTTTGAGGCCTTCACGTAGAAGATAGGAGATTAGAGAGGATGTTCCAATGTCTTGATTGGCTTTGCATCACGCCACCATGCGTGTAGAGCTCCGGGTCCACCGCCCATTGAGCAATGACCAGAGAGGTATACACACTCATTCCCATGTGAGTGTGTCCATTTTCACGTTCGAATTCCTCTATTTATGTGCCTGACATGTCCAAGCAATCACATCATTAGAGCCCTCTAATCACCTTTTTTTATTCTCAAATTAATCCATTGTCAAAACGCGCTCAAATCACCTTCCATTTTTCATACATGTTTTACGTTCTGGAACATTACTCTTAACTATAAAGAAACATTAATTCCTTGGTTGATTCAGATAGATTTGAGCATTAATACTCATTTGCAAGTCACGAACATAATCTGGAGTATAAATCCACAACTGGAAATTTGTTAAATTCTTCACCAATCAATAAAGCAGCAAACCAGGAGCTAGGGTTTCAAACCCTAGAACATTCTCTCATTTGCATCCTTCCCCAACCTTCTCATCTCAGGAGAGCTCGGAGGAGGAAGGAGACTCACTCTTGGCCCATCAAGAGCCTCGCCATCGCTCGCCTCATGTCGCTGTTGATCAGAGAAGGTTATTCGCAATCGTTTCCGCTCAAATTAGAGAAGAGCACTCCTAAAAACAAGAACTGCAGATTGGCGACACCTGGTTCGAGCCAACGAATGAGATCACACACCATCTTTTAATCCTAGTCGTATGCGAATAATGGTGGAAAAATTACATCATAGGCCTTGGCTATTTTCCAGAATTTAACCGTTTCTCCAGAAGTATGCTAATTTACATTTAGGTCCTGTGCAGAGAACTAAGTGTAAGGATTTCCAGACTTTTCTTATAGATAGGTCCCTGACCATGGACCTATTTGAAAGAAGAGCCCTTTTATTTCATTTGTATTCTCTTTTATTACTCTTTCATTAGAGTTTGGACTATATTGTGGATCCTAGACATATTATATCGTAGTATATTTTAACGTTTTTATTTATCTTGATTTTTGAAAGATTTTATCGTGATTTCATCGAGATTTTATTCTTATCCTATGGAGTTATTTTGATTTTCCTTCGTGTGCTTTTCCGAGCCTGTTACTCAAGCATTTTCTCTACTATGTAATATCATTTGAATGTTCTATTTTGTCACATATTACATAGTAGATAAATCGATTGAATAATATCCCCTTGAAAATAAAGTAAAAATTGGTAATACAAAATCAAATAAAATTTAAAAATCTAAAACCGATTAAAAAAGCTGTCTCTTTCTTCAAGAAGAAATAAAAGTCACAAAATCATCTTTTTTCATAAAAAACCATAGTCTAGCTATTCTGCCCCCTCGTGTTTGACCCAGGCACACTTACCTGGTAAAATAAATAGTGTAGATAAAATAGGAGAGATCCCCTTCTATTTACTTCATTCCCTCTCTCTCTCCTATTTTGTTGATTTTTGTTTGATTAATCGAATTTTTTTTTGTGGTTCTCTACATTGACATTTCTTATAACCACATGAAAATTCGATAATCAAAATGGTGCCATTATCGGGGAGGTGTTAGTCATACTTAGGTTTTTAATCTTTATTTTTATGTTTTTTTGTTTTTCGTGATTTTCTTGACTCTTCTAACGGTTTTTTATGTTTTTCTCGAGTCTTTTTTGTTTTTCTCGATATTTTTTGTCATTTTACGATTTTCTTTATTTACCATCGATTTTATTGATTTTCGATTTTATCGATTTTTACGGGTTTTTTTACAATTTTACAACTTTTTGGGCTGATGAGTTTTGCAGGGCCTACAGGATCAACCAGCTTCTTAGGAAGCTGAACTAGTTGAGAGTGCATAGATCGACTCTTTCTTTATGAGTCGATTATAGAGGAGCTGAACAATTTGGCAGATTTTTTTACTTACATTTTTATGGTTGCTGACTATTTTTGCAGAGACTGCAAGACTAGCTAGTTTCTTGGGAAACTGATTCAGCTTGGACCGCAGATATCAGATTCCTCTTTATGAGCATGTTAGGGAGGTAGACAGAGAAAGCAGACACCAATTTTTCTTTTGTATCATTTTCTATTTTCTTTGAGAGAGGGCACTTGACTATTTTTCTATTTTTGTGATAGAGGAAGGGGCGCTTGCCCATTTTGATTTTTGTAGCAAGGGGTCCAGTAAAGACATCTTGACTATACTCGGACTTTGACTATTTTTAATGGTTTTTTTCTCCAAGAGTGGGTGCACGTGGGGGACCTTATTGCGGGTTCTAGTTTTCTACCGATTTTTCTTCGTTTCACGTGATTTCGTGGATCTTAAGGATGAATGCTTGATTGATTAGATGATTAAAGTAAAACCTATTTCCCTAGTCCACACTAATGTGTAATTCACAGATTTGAAAAAAAAATCATTCTTATGCCAGAGCTACTGGTTTAAGACTCGGTTTTCATCGCTTTTACATGCATTAGCATCTACATGGATCACTTGCATGTTGACTACTGGCATCACATATGATTTCTTTCTCTACATGCATCATCGTTTTTCACCGCATTACATGATTCTCCCTCTGTGAGACACATTTTGAAAAATAATAAAATTGAGATCCCGTTAGATATTGTTGAAAATATAAAAAAAACTGGAAATTATAAAAATAAAAAAATATTAAGAATAACTTGACAAAATTAAAAAAAACATGGACTTAATTGTATTGTGAGAGCAATCTCCTCATTGTTTTCAAGTACTCTCCAGACAGAGCGAGGCACATACACATATGGAATAGAGCCCAAATCCATGGAATCGTGCCCTAAGCACTTGGACTCACACTTCGGGTCATATTGCATGCTGCAAGCACTTGCCTCAAACGTTAGAAGAAGTATTGTTGAGGTTGGTGTGCACCGTCGGCTTAAACATGAACTCCCATAGGAGACTACACCTCTGAGCTTGATGAACAACTTATTGATCACCAAAAATTAAACTGAAAATATAAAAGACTGAACTCTTACGGTATTCACTGTGCGAAGTTGTGAATCTAGTTTTTGCATTGTGTTTGTATGCGAGGTGTACGTTGTTCCACGTCTTATATGCCTTCACACTTGTTTTCTTGACTTGATATTTATTTTCTCCCGTATTCTTTTGACATCAAAGATGATGACTTGGTGGATTATGCACTCAGACTTCGTGAGTTTTCGATGATCCACTGTCTGTCGTATGTCTTCACATACTCGGGATGTCCCTCTTCTCGAATTTTTCCCACCTAGTCACGAGGAGAACTAGACCTAGACTCTCTTGCCTCCCAACTCCTTATTTGAGGTAAACCCTGCATCAAATTTTCATCTATTTCTCCTGCTTGTTTTTCACATAGTTCTTATAAGACTTTTTCCTTCCTAGAGGATTCAAAGATCTTGGCAAGAGGGAAGGGACCAGTTGAGGATAGAGTTTCTTAGGAGAGACCGATTGAGGATAGACCTACAGATGATAGAGCTGATCCAGTTTCGGATATTACTGCGAGGATTCTTGATACACTACAACAAACGAGTTAGCAGATCAGAGATCAGTGTAGAGTTCAAGACGAGTTGAGAACTGAGATCAATACGCTGAGAGCAGTAGCCAAAAACCAACCATCACCTACTAGTTCCCGCAACTTTGAGAGATGAGTATGACCTGGGAGGTAGGATACTACACCATTGGATTTGGTTACCACCTAATCAAGGGTCAGACGACTTGAGACTGTCCTTCATTTATTTGCTTCCCACGTACTATGGGAACATTATAGAGGAGTCTTTTACCTTTATGCAATAGTTCGAGATGATTTGTGGTACGACTAGTTATTTAGAAGTTACACAAGAGGTTGTTCGCATCAAGGCCTTCCCCTTCGCCTTAGCAGATAAGGCACTTTACTAGTTGAGTCACTTAGGGAGGGAGATTTCTACATGGGACGATCTGAGGTCCACATTCCTACATAAATATTTTCCTTTGTGATAAACAAACATGATGAGGAGCCAGATCTCCAATTTTACACAGTTACCACACAAGCCATTCCATGAGGCATGTGATAGATTCAAGGATTTAACAGAGAGATGCCCTCATCACGTGATACCTTTGAAGATGCTAGTACAGAATTATTTTGGAGGACTCCAGCTGGATATCCAGGGCCTAGTGAGTGCTGCATGTGGTAGCAATTATCTTAATAGGGATGCCGAGTCAGTTTGGTCAATCTCTGAGGGGATGACAGGGAATTCATGTGTTGTCGATTCCATACGAGCATTCCAGAAGGGCCCACAACCACCGCAACAGAGAGAGCATTAGAAGGTGGCATATGTTTCTGATTCTAAGTCACGATCTAACACGGGATTTTTTAGTGAGAAGCTTATATTAGTCGATGTGATTCAAAAGAAAGTTTAGGATTTACAACTGCTGCCATAGTTGGAGAAACTCTCATCATTTCCTCAGCATTTGAGTGATTTGAAGAAGAAGTGACCGAGTTGCAGCTCCAATACCAGCAGTCTCGCACTCCTTCTACTTCTTAGCCTGTTTGGAGATTTTATCCACTCCTCCCACTAGTCAGGTATAGTTTGTTCAGAGCAAGCTGGTTCAACATACTGAGACTCCACAGATTGATTGGCATGAGAATCCGTCCAATGCCAATTAGAGTCAGATCACTAGCCCTGGTGATGTTGATGTTAATTCTCATGTCACTCAGGAGATCAAAGAGATATGGTACACTCCTATTCCGACTTCACCACACTTTACACCTCAGAGCATACATCACCGCCATCAGCATTAGTATAGTGACTCACATCATGGACGCCCGCATTTCCAGCACCGCCGGCATTACACGCAACAATAGTCTCATCAACATGCATATCAGAGACCATATTCACATCAGTTTCATGCTAGACATTCACAAGCATATAAGTACCAGCAACAACAATCTTCCTTCATATCATAGAGATCTCCTCAGCCTTACACACCATAGTAGCACACTCCTAGGTAGGAAAGAGTAGATAGCCAGGGTCACCATCTAAGTCTGATATGTCTTCACAGGACCTGGCACTGAACCATATCATGAATATGTTGAGCACACTCCATAGCACACATAGGATAGAGATGGAGTGGGCTAATCATCACCTAGATGAGTTAACTGCACCCAAGACCACTCTCCCAGCATAACCTCAGATGAATCTTACAACAAGAGGAGGCACACAGATCAGGTAGACACCACTACATGTCCGATCTCTTTTCCTGATTTTTTAATCTAACTTCATTTGTCTTAGGAGTGGTAGATCACCATGAGCACCTGATCGAGAGGAGAGGGCGCATGATGAGGATTGAGGGTAGATCCATGATGATACACATTTTGATGCTGAGGAGGAGGACCACAATGATGAGGACCAGCATAATGTCTATCATGACTATATTCTGAGAGAAGGGAGCGATGTAGAGACAGTTCACATGGACACGGGCACATCAAATTATGATACCATTCCAGACCATGCAGATACTCACGATGCAGATTTTTCTTCCCCCATTTTAGAGAGTTTTGTACATACTTTTGAGACTCTCGATGTACATGTTGATTCCTCTTTAGATGAAAATAAAAAGAATGTTATTATTCCTGAGATTGTTACTTTTCTCGATGTTTTGTATGGAAAAGGAAAGAAAAATACCAGAAAGAATGTTGTCACTCCTGAAATCGGTCGTTTATTGAACGATCACATTTTCTGTAGTTTTCACTCCATGATGCCTTGGGTCATTTTCCTACGCTCAAGATATAGTTAAGGAACAAGTGCACAACATGTAGGAAAAAGAGATCACGTGTTTAGAAACATGTATTGACCAAGGTGAATTCATGTGCTATTCAGAATACGGTACCTAAGAAGAAGAGAGATTCTAGCGCTCGGTATGTCACATGCCAGATTGTAGATGTCACATTCATTGTATTCTCTTAGATAATGGTTCCACAATTAATTTACTTCCATCTTCTTTGCTTGATAAACATAGGCTTGGTCCTCTTTAAAAATCATGAGCGATACTTCAATTTGTAGATCGATTTGAAAAGAGACCTAGAGGTGTGTTGAGGAACATTATCGTGATTGTTCAGGGCTTGCAATTTCTAGTGGACATTACTGTCTGATATATGATGTGCCCTACATAGTTACACCTTGCTCTAATCATTCTCGGGAGACCCTTATGGTAGACAGTGGGAACATTCTTTGATTATGATGCTCGGAGAGTATCATTCTGCATAGACAGTGGAGAGATACACATTGTGATGGTGAGAGGATGTAGTCATCCCAGATCGGTATTGTCATTTACTTCAGAGGACACGAGTCTTGCAGACGATTGTCAGCACATAGACGAGACACAATCTCTTGATCTTGAGAGCATTTATTTTGGTACCCACGATATCCTACACGAGGATGGGGGTAGATCACATGGTACCTAGTTCTTCAGATGACTGTTCACATACAAATACAGAGTTCACATCAGATCCAGATGAGCAGTAAATTGCAGTAGACATCTCAGTGCTGCAGATTGAGAGTACACATATTTCAGCACAAGAGTCAGTTGATTATATTTCATAGATCATACAGTCCATTCAATGTAGAGAGGTGGATGGTCTGATGGGTACACATTTAGGCACCTTCTGTGGTCTGACTCAAGAGACACATAATTCAGTAGAGAGACCTATTCCATGTACAAAGTTCACTGACAGAGGCAACTCTACTTGTTCAGGGAGGGATCAATACACACGAGCACAACAGATAATTCAGTACGACCTAGGTTGAAGTGATATACTTTGTACTGGATGCATGATTACTCTTCCACTTCACTTCATCCTGTATAGAGGACTGTGAGCCTTTTAGTTTTCTCGAGTACACCAGTTGTATATTCTTCGTAGTCCACAATCGTCTCCATTTTTTTGCTCATCTTATATGCTTAGGATAGCAGATCCTTAGTATAGGGCGGACCGATTGCCCGTTGATTTTTGCCATTCGATTTTTGTTCTTTTTACTTTTCTTTCATTTTCCTTTCTTTTACACTAATCACCGGTCCCTGACTTTTTTACCACATTCTTTTCTATACTTAAGATGCTAAGTACAATGGGCAATTATTGATTTCGTTGATTTCGTTTTTCTTTCTTCCTTTTGTTCCTTCATTTGTATATTCCTTTTCCTCAGTCACCTCATTTTTGTCTTCCATTATATTACGATGACCTGATCGTAAGTATAGAAGGGTCAACTAACTTTTATACTTTTATTCTTTTTCACCTACAATTACTTGGCACAAGTTATGTCCTCCTTTTTCTCTTTTGATGCTATGAGGACATAGCACAAGCTAAGTATATGTGGTGCATAAATATTGCATATATACTTTTGTACATAACTCATACTTTTATGTATTTTCTATATCTATAAAATCCATAAAAAGTTGGTAAGGGTTAATTTAAAATCCATTTATTTATTATTTATAAAATCCTTGTAAATAAATAAAATATGTCTAAACTCCTTATTTAAAATTCTTAATTTAAAACATGTATTTAAAAATAGTATCTAAAATATGTATAGTATTTATTTAAAATCCTATCTATTAAAATATGTGTAAAATTCATTTAATCATTGTAAAATTCTTTGTATATATAAGTTGTCAAATACATTAGTTATTTAATCCAAATAAAATATAGGTAATTTATCTTGTAAAATTCTTGTTCATAGACTTGTTTATAAAAATTAAACAAAACCATAAAAATACAAAGTCTTAAAATTCGTAAAAAAGGAAAATCCATGAAATCCATAAATTGAGTAAAGTTCAGAAAATTATACCTCACAAAAACATGGTTGCATTTGCATTAGCATTTTTTTAGAAAAAGTTTAATTTCTAGAACTAAAGATTGGGAATAGTCTAAAGGATGGAGCTTTATTATGGCCTTTAACTCTCATTGTAAGGAGCCTAGTTATAAACTGAAATTAGGACTCTTCAGGTCATTGACTTAAATCTTTAGGTTCCATGAGTCCATGTTTGGGAAGTCAACTTAAATGTCCCTAAGTAGAACACTTGGCGTCATCTGTTTAACACTTTATCAGTGAACCAAATTTGGACACATGCACTTTGCACTTAGGTCTGATGGATTGGGGTTAAGAAGGGAAGTTCCTTTTAGTGGTGCATTTTCATCCTTGTCTAGTGGTGTGGATTCTAAGGACGTGAGTTGTGTGATTGAAATAATGCTTCGGATGAGGGAAGGAACTATTGGCACAATTTATCCAAGACCTCAAAAAATAGACGGAATGAAAAGATGCTATATCCATCAAGGCACAAAAAGATTGATATAGCGTAGGCAACATTACAAAGCCAATTCAAACAAGAAGCCACCAAATACAAATATGACCACAATAGTCCAAGCTTCAACCAAAAAGCATGCACATCTTAGTGGAGACTTAGCTATACTGGATAGGGTTCGGAAGGAGATGTGTCTAGACTGGTCGCACTCTAGTTATCTTCTCATTCTTCTACTTTCTCTCTCTATTTGATTGTGGACACATCACGACCTAACCTTAGAAGGGAATACCCCCTCCCCGACGAATGAGTAGCTAGATGAGGGCCCAGTGGGAGTGAATTATTGGGATGGGTGGTTTCTTCACTTCTTTAAGCAGGAAGAGCTAAAAAAATTCACACACAGTACATATTGAATTCAATAATTGATAGAGTTAGCGATATGGATAAATAGATCTGAGTTGGATGTTGGTGTAAACCTAGATAAGGATTTGTTGAACTTGATGACTGTTGAGATTAAAATCCAAATCCTAGTTAAGGCTCCGAAAAAATGCTTGTTTTAGGCCTGATAGAGCTCTGTCTTTTGTATATTCTCATGAATAGGTTTAGGAAAATAATTTCATTCTAACTTCCTTTCTTTTCCCCTTATTTTTTAAATAAGTGTTTGCTAAGAGACTAGCAAAGTTTAAGTATAGGGGGTTGATGAATCAATGATTCATTAAAATTCTGTCTGCATTTTCTCTTAAAACCCTTAACAAATACATGTAAATAGACATTAATTTCCATCTTTTAACAAAACCATATTCATGAATAAAAATACACTTTTTATGCATCAAAATTATGTAAATAAATAAAAGAATAAAAATAAAGAAAAGAAGGCAGATTGTAGATACGTAAATATGTACAATATGAATTATAACATATAAATATTGCTGAAAGATATATTTATATGATCTATCCCCAAGACCAAGTCAACATGGATTGGTCAACAAATAAATAAGTTGGGGGAGATAAGGAAAGAAAACCACAAATAATTTAACTATACACTCTACATATTCTTCATTATTTATCAAAAATTTACAAAATCATCGTTAATTTTTAAATAATTCGTATTTAAATATCATTCACCAAACTCATTTACTAATTATTTATAAAAATGTATAGAAAAATATAAAAATAAGTTAAAAATAATATCTTATATATATGCCAAGAAATCCAACTTTTAAATTATCAAATTCTCAACTTCCGAACATTGTAACTTTCTCATACAAACTCCAATTTCACTCTACTTAGTTTAAAATTAATAAAATAATATTCTATAATTAAAGAAGGTAATTTCACTAAAATCGGAGTTGGTTTGCAAAAAGTCAATTTTGGGACCTAATGACAACTGGGTTTTTGGGTTATTTATTTTATTTAGAACACATAATTATAGTTTTAATGATTTTATAAGTTTTAAAAATTTTTTAAACTTGTATTTTAACCATTATTTATTAGAGAATTTTTTGACACTACTTATAATTTAAATAAATTTTAAAAAAACTAATTTATATATGAAATTAAATTGTGTAATTTATACCCATATTTATCGATATACTTAATTTAATTTATTAAAATACATAAAAAATCTCATTTACTTTATTTATTATCTTTATAATTAATAAAATATAAAAATTTTATATTATTATTAAATTATTAAATTAAAAATCAAATGCCTATTTATCAAGTATTATTTTTACCAAATTATTAATATAATATAAATATTTCGTTAAATATCAATTATTTATCAAAATAAATTTTCTTATAATATTGTAATTTAAGAATATATATTTTTTATTTTTATACCAATTTAAAATAACATAATTTGTTATTTAATACTTAATCATTAATGTTATTTATCTCCTGGCCAACGAGGTTCTGACAAGTGTCAACACCTGGCGCTTCTTCCATAAGAACATGCCGTTGAAGTTCTATTCTAACCGAACTACTTCAACCATTTCTTCCCTCTACATCTTACTACATAAATCCCATCTTAACACTCCATTACATCCTCCTAAGATCCTAGATACATACCTACCCTAGGATTCACTCTCACCCTTTGTCATTTTATCTATAAATTAAGCCAAACCTAGTCTATTAAAAATAACTCTTCCTATTCCCAGAATTGCCTGTCCAAGACACCATATTATACCCATGATTCCAGCGAACTTAGGAGGTGATAGCTCCTTCTGAGTCCTACACGTGGAAGCTAGGAGATTTGAGAAGAGGTTCCAAAGTCTTGATTGGTTTTGCATCACGCCACTGTGTGCGTAGATATCTGGGACCACCGCTCTTCAAGCAACGACCATAGAGTTATACACTCTCATTCCCAAGTGACTGCCATTTCACTTTCGAATTCCTTGATTTATGTGCCTGATTAATCCATGTTAGCACGTCATTAGAGCCCTCTAATCACCTTCTTTCATTCTTAAATTAATCCACTATCAAATCACACTCAAATCACCTTCCATTTTTTATCCCAGTATCACTTTCTGGAACTTTAATCTGAACTGCAATGACACATTAGTTCCTTGGCCGATTCTGTTAGAATCGGCTATACATACTCATTTGCAGGTCACGAACATCATCTGGTGTATCGATCCACAACTGGAAATTCGTCAACTTCTTTACCAATCAATAGAGCAGTAGAATCAGAGCTAGCATTTAAAACCCTACAACATCCGCTCATTTGCATCTATCCCAACCTTCTTGCCATAGGAGAGATCAGAGGGAGAAGAAGACTTCCTCCTGGTCCTACAGGAGCCTCGATATCACTTACCTCACATCGTTGTTGATCGGAGAAGGAGATTCATCAACGTCGGTGCTCATATTAGGGAAGAACACTCCCAAGAGCTGGATCTGTAGATTGGCGACACCGGGTTCGAGCCAATGGATCAGATCACGCATCATCTTTTAATCCTAGCTGTATGTGCGAAACGGCGGAAAAATTGCACCGTAGGCCCTAGCTATTTTCCAGAATTTAACATCCACTCCAGAAGTTTGCCAATTTAAATTTATGTACCCATACAGAGACCTAAGTGTAAGGATTTCCTAACTTTTCATGTTAATAGTTCCCTTATGAGGTACCTATTGAAAGAAGAGCCCTTTTATTTCATTGTATTCTTTTTTATTACTCTTTCATTATTCTTTGGACTATATTGTGGATCCTAGACATTATTAAATCAGATTAATTTTTCATTTCATTTTGTCTTGATTTTCGGAGGATTTTATTAAGATTTCATCAAGAATTGATTCTTCTCTTATCGATTCGTTATGATTTGTTTTCGTGTGCTTTTTCAAGCCTGTCGCTCGAGTGTTTTCTCTTTTATATAATATCATCTACATATTCTATTTTGTCACATACTATATAGCAGGTAAATTATTTGAAAAATATCCCTTTGAAAATTAAATAAAAATTGGAAAATTAAAATCAACTAAGAATTCAAAATATAAAACTGATTAAAATGGCTTTCATGCTTTCTTCAAGAATAAATAAAAATAAAAAAATCATATTTCTTCATCAAAAACCGTAGTATAGCTATTTTACCTCCTTGTGTTTGACACAAGCACACTTACCTAGTAAAATAAATAGTGTAGATAAAATAGGAGAGAGGGAGACCATTCTATTCACTTCATTCTCTCTCTCTCTCCTATTTCAATGATTTTTGTTTGAATAATCGAATTTTGTTTTTACGGTTCTCTACACCGACATCTCTATTAACCACATGCAAAATTCGATTATCACTGGGGCATTGCCACTATTGGGCCATTCCCTAATATCCATGGCATTTAGTATATCCTGCTCGCCAATAATTATGTTGGCAGATGGGAGGATGGAATACCGCTTTAACCATAGACATTCGCACAGTCGTTCGATTTTTGAATGATGATATCATATCACGATTTAGGATTCCCAATATTCTTATATCTGATGGGGGCAGGGGTAGACATTTCATTAACAAAGAGGTCAAGATGTTGACCAAATAACAACATAGAACATCTTGTTGCAGTGTCGTACCATCCGCAATCAAATGGCTTGGTTGAATGTTCTAACATGGTGATAAAGACTCCTGCAGAAGCTTGTACAACCAAACAAGAAGAACTGGTCTCATCTACTGGACTCAGTTCTTTGGGCATATTGCACAACATACAAGTCTCCTCTCGGCATGTCTCTCTACAACCTTATTTATAGAGAGACTTGCCACCTGTCTGTGGAATTAATTCGTGAATCCTTATGGGTATTGAACATATGCAACCTTGATTCTGATAAAGCAGGAAAGAACCACAAAGTTGATCTAAACAGATTGTTTGATTTCATAGATTACGCATACGACACCAACCTTATGTACAAAAAGAAAGGCAAAAAGTGGCAAGTAAACACATACGTAGGAAAACTTTTGAACATGGACAAAACGTGTGGTTATTTGATGCAAAACTAAATATTTTTCCAGGTAAATTGAAAAGCAAATTGACTAGGCTTTTTGTGGTGAAAACTATGCTTGACAATGGAAGATTACTTATAGCAGAATAATCACCTGACACCCATCCATTCATAGTCAACCAATAGTTGTTGAAGCCATATTTAGAGCACGACACATTCCTGTCCATTGTCGATTCAATGAAGTTGTATTCATGATGAGCTTCCAGAATCGAAAGGGTCAAACACCTAAAAAAACCTTGGAAATATGATTTTGTTTTGTACTTTTCTCTTTTTTTTCTTTTCCTTTTATTTTTCTATTTCTTATGAAAATGTGTTCCCCCAATTCATCATTATTATACTTAGGATGTACTTTTCCCTCAGTATGGGGGGGAGCTAGGGTGAGCGCCCTGAGTTATTCATCTATGATCCCTCACATGTCTCCTCAACTCTTGTTATTCTGGATATAGTTAGGGATATTTTACACTAAGTATAGGGGGAGATAAGTTGAGTCGATGAGTTCTTATATTCCCATGCTTGACACTCCTTCCCTTGTGTAGAGTCTGTTATACATAGGATTTTTTCATCCTATGTATAGGGGGACAATCAATTTCTCATTCGTTGATTCTTTAGTCATTGCAGTATAGATTGTTTTATGCTTAGGATGAGTTCTGTCTTTCTTTTTCTCTTTTATTTATGAGGACATCGCTCAATCTAAGTATTGGGGTCGTATATACATTATATATACTTTAGCCATAACTTGTACTTTTATATTATCAATAATATGGCTAATCAGTAAAACACATCGAAATGTTTCATAAATACAAATAATAAAATGAGTTTAAAATGTTTTGCAAAAAAAAAGAAAAATGGTTGAAAATTCTTTTTGAAAAATCTTTTGAATACTATTTGGAAAACTTTTGCAAAATGTTTTCTATTCTCTATAAAAATCTTTGGATTGTAAAAAACTCTTTTATTTCTGTGAATAAAAGTTTTGAAATTCTATTTGCAAATTATTTGAAAAATGGTTGTGAAATATTTAATATCTTGAAAATATTTGCAAAAATGATTTTTTACTTTTTTCGATTGTTATAAAAAAATGTTAGTCGGAATTATTAGCAAAAATAAATTTTCAAAATGGTTGCAATAATGTTTTTAAATGTTTTAGAACCTTGTGTAAATAATAGCTAAATAAAAGCCTTACAAAAAGTGTATAAACGTGTATATACATCTTTAAAATAATCACTAACTCTGAACCTGTAAATTCTTTATGTAAAAATGCACCCACATACTTCTAAATACAGATGCACTTCTGTGTAAATAGCTGTATATATTTCTCCACTAACCCTTATTAAAATACCTAAAAATATTTAAAATCAATAACCAAAAAATATTTGCAAAATCTTTTCAATAACTAGCATTAAAATTCGTAAAACCTTTTCCAAAAATCCAACAATGTAAAAAATAGAAAATCGCTTCACAAAAAGATTTCTCATGCATTTTACATAGCATTCACACTTTTTGGAATGATCAAGACAATTGAACAAGTCTTAATACAAGTTTGAAGATTGGAGCTTGTTATAGACACTAGTATTCTTAGTTTCAAAGGAACCCACTAAAGCCTAGAATTGGGACACTTTAGGTTGTCTTGACTTAATTATTTAGGATCCATGAGACTATGTTCAAGAGTCGATTCATTATGTCTAACTTGAACCCTTCGTATCATCTGTAAGGCTTTTGAGATAGTGGCTTGACTAGAGACCTTGCATGTAACACTCAGCTCAACTCATATGGGTCGCTAAGATCTTGGAGTTTAAGTCAGAACAATGCAAGGCCTCTTTGTCAATGGTGGCTTTGGAATCGTTCTTGGGGATTGCCGAAATTGGTAAACCCACTTCTTTTGGAAGCCATGATATCTAAAGACTGGAGTTGAATTGAGACAATGCTTTGAATGAGGAACGATTTGCATGCAACTTTATTCCAAGACCCTAAAAAATAGATGGACTAAAAAGATGCTATATCTGCCAGGGCACATACAAGAATGTAGAGCAATGGAAAGTCAAAGAAAATTCTAAAGAAGAAGACTATACAAAAATTCTATCAAAAATATGAGCTTCAGAAAAAGCCTTCTTGGTGAAAACTCAGTTACACTAATCGTGTTCAAAAGGGGATGAAGACTATATTGTTCTATTCCCAATTCTATTTCCATCTCTTCTATATTCTCCCCACACTCGATTGTAAAGACCAGTGTTACCTAACCTTAGAAGGAAATATCTATCTCCTCGAGGACGAGCTACCAGGAGAGCAGACTCTTTTATAGTTTAGCAGACATCTGAGAAGTGCTAAAAAAATCCACACACATGGATCGATCATTTCAATGTAGCAAAAGTATGTTGCTGAGAAGATGGCCCTGACCTGACTGCGAATCGAACTGGACGACAGGATTATGGAATATAAGGGTTGTTGTGTCTCATTTCCTAATGTTAGTGCGGTTTCGAACCAATCGATAAACTTAAGGTCCTAGTTGAGCTCTAAAATTTGATTTAAATATGACTAGTTCAAGAGACAAAAAGTGTTCCTTGCACTTTCTTTTTCTTTTCTTAATTTTCTTTTCTGTGCTTATAGTCATTAGTGTTTGCAAGGGACTGGTAAAGGCAAGTATAGGGGGTGATGAATCTCCATTTCATCACCTTTATTATTTCATTTTGGCCTTTAAACCATAACTAATGCATGTATATCACAACATATTATAAAAACTAACATCTATTGTTTACATTGTAAATGTTTTTACAAAATACTCTATTTAAAGACAAAATAAAAGAATAAAGAAAAGAAAAAAAAAGAAAAATAAATGAAATACCATAGGTATTGTATGATCCTAAACCCCAAGACATAGGAATCATGATGACTGGATAAACAAGGAATGAAGTAGGGGGAGATAAGACCTATTCCATTCTTTATTATTTTTACATAAAATCAACAAGCTTTGTACATGAAGTTGTAGATAGAAAAACCTAGGAAGAAAATTATTTCATGCAAAAATAATGCATAATGTTCCCTACAAACTAGTCTTAAAAAAGCCAAAATCCAAACTTCACAAACTTATCTTCTCTATATGAACTCAAAATTCACCAAACTCACATTTAATTGTACATAATATTTAATAAGCTATTTAGTGAAGCTGTTTTCAATGCTGTGGAGGATTTCCCCTTGCAGTTGTTTTGTTGAGGAAGACAAGCAAGCAAGGCTAAAGCAGCGATAGGAGGTTTTTAGGGAAAGCTAAGCTACTTATGTTGTCCCCGCTCTCTGCTTACTGAAAATCTGCCCCTTCCCGGGCGGAGAAGAGAGTCCAAGCCTCATCCCGGTCTCGTCCCGGGTCATAGTGAGGCGGAGGTGCGTCCACAGAAGAGGATCTCTGTCCCAAAGAACTAGCATCCTTTCCGGTGATGCGGGGAGCAGCTGCTAGCCTGTCTTCTCCGCGCACCGGGAAAAGGCAGTCGCTCCATCCCCGCGGGGGCAGAGAACCCGTCGCTGTCTCGGCTGTGCTACCGGGCGGGCTGCTTTTCCGGGCTTCCGGAAATCTGCAAGTCAACTACCTTTTGGACGCAAGTAGCATTGTACGGGAAAGGGTGCGGTGAAAGATGCCTCCCAGTATGCTCTTAGAGCAAATGTTCAGGTATGATAGCCCCTGCTAACTAGATATCTGGGTCTGGAAATCAGATGGGCGTCGATCCCTTTCCAAATAGAAAGACGTCATTATAAGGGTTCGGTTATAAATGAAAGCAAGAAAGCCTATCCCCGAGGGGGGCCTCCGCTGGAAAGAAACGTTTTCTTTTGGGACTTCTGAAACTGGAATTTGAACTAGTGTAAGAGGAGAGGCAAGACCCAGGTCGACGTGGTCGGTCCCCCTCGGCCAAACGACCTGGAGGCTTTTTTGATATAGTTTCTAGTTGGAGCTATTTGAGATTCTAGTTGACCTTGACACTCACGAAAATTGCTTAGTCGACCACAAGCTTGCCCACCCCCCACCCCTCCCTTTCCCCGGAAGCCTGGGAAGACCACCTGGGCGAACCGTATTATATATAGCAGGGACACTTGAGCTAATAATCCCGAAGGCGGCTCCCTCCCTCATGAGCTGCGTCGCTGCTTGATCAAGGGCTTTGTTTTAAAGGATCCAGCGCTTTGACTTTGTCCCCCGCACCACGGGTTGGGTTTGAGAGCCGTGTGATGGGTGACTATCCAGCACGGTTCGGAGAGCACTTGTATGGGGGATGCGCTGGGAAGCCCCCGCAAGAAAGAAGCGGCTCTTCCCACGGCTCCGTCACCATTGACTCTATTTATTATTATGGTAAATCAGTGTATCAAGATGTCAATCTGAGATCTTCTTTCGGTTCGATACGCCCACCTACGATCTCAACCTTTGGCTTTCGTCTGGGTAGGTGTCTCCTTCTACATTTTCCCAAAGGGACATTCATTCATTTCTTTCTGCCCCGTGGACCACTACGACTGAAACGAGGCGACGAATCAAGACCCGGAAAGGAGAAGGGCCAGTGGTGGGCATTTGGGAAAGTCGGGCCGATCGGGTGTCTTCATTCAAGCAAGGGTACAGAGGAAGAACGAACCGCCGTGAGAGGCCGGGGGGCTTTTGGGGGGGCAGAATGGGGGGGGTTACGAAGGGGGAAGCAAAACGAAATCCGGATTTGGCCGACTAAAATGCAAGGCTATGGATACCATGTTCCATCGAGAAAGAATCATCCTTATAAAGAACTTCGGGGGGCATCCGTGCATCCGAAAGACTTAGGGCTTTTCAATTACAGGGACTTCCTGAATGACGACTCCCTGCCTTCTCTTCTTGGTTTGTTCCTGTTCTACCATCAAGATCCCCTGATCTATAATATTACACCAGAGAAAGCGCTCGGGCTCCGCGGATCCCTTCGCTCAGCCTTGGGAATTCTCTCTCGAAAGCCAGGAAAGCTAGCTGCACATAGGGGGTCCTCAGTGGAGCAAAAAGAAAAAAGATGTCGCCGAGGAAACGAGCGTCGGGCGGCCTATCTGAATAAAAAATTCATTTTATTTATTCCGTACATTTTCACACTTTTATATTTTTATAATTTTTTAAATAATATATTAAATACATGTACACAATTAAGATTGAATAAAACAATTAAAATTTTAAAAGAAATAAATAGGAGAATTAAAACATAAAGATGAATTATATATATATATATAAAACCTATATAATAAATACATCTAATTATTTAAGTGTATAAACTACTTTAGAAATATAATATATATATATATATTTAAATAAGTTATAAATACATAAATTATGTAGATAAAATAATAAATTATAAATTAGAAAACAAAAATAAAATACCTAAGACATAGGTAAATATACATACTAATATATACCTCTAAAAAGTAACATACAATAAATAACCTGAAAAAATAAAAAAAACAGATTAAAATACTACATATAATAATAAATATTTCTTATGTTTTGACTAAAATGTAATAAGATCACTTACTATTTAAATTGAATTAATAATTATTGTCCCATCTGTTTTGTCTTCTTCTGTCCTATGTTAACCAATCGAGGCGCGGTCAGAGTTGACTTTGAACGATTCCCACTCTCCCAAAGGTCTACATCTAACAAGCCGAGATCACTTACTTTCTCGATTTATCCCCGCTTATCCATTCATTTTTTTGCATGATTCCTTCACCAAACCCCTTCCTCGATCGATGCTCTATCATACCAACATCTCTCTTTGATCAGAGGAGATCTGAATCAAGCACGCTTCCCAGTCAAAGACTCACATGTACATAAGCAACTTGCTAGAGCCATTTTGAATTTGATCCCTTTTAGATCCTCAAAATCCCCAACTCTCATGTCATGTAGCTTCCTGGTGACAACAAAAGACTCGTCGGACACGTTGGCATGGGGGAAGAGGAGTGTAGGCTGAGATTCGGGCATCATTGGCCACCAGCGGTGGAGCTCATCTGAATCCTTCATTTTTCTGAGGTAGAGCCTTATCTTTAGTTCTTTTGCAGTTCATAGGACTTGGGTTAGAGTATTTTAGGTTTTAGTTTTAGTTAACATCACATTTTATTTCGTGAAATTTGAAATTTGTAGTTCCCCGAAGCTTATTGCGACTTCGACATTCTCCGACCCTTAGATAACCTCCATTTCATTCCCTCTTGCTTCTACATCGATACACATGTCTCCATTCATCCTAATCCTCTATGAACAAGAGATTTGGCCCGGAGGTCCTCCTGCCAAGTTGATTCCGCTCCATTTCACAATGATTAAACCCTTTGGACCTTGCTTTTTGCATGCTTCAACTAACCTTGCAGGTCATAGAGGATAAGGACCCTTCATAGATCGATTTTTTTTGAAAAAGAAGGGTCCTAGAGCTCTAAAGCTTCTTTGACATTGCTAGCCCTCGCATGAGCTATAGGAACCCTTTTGTAGAACACAACCGTTGGAGGATGAAATTAGGAACATTTTGAGCTAAAGAGGAGCGCCACTGACTACTGGAGATACTCTGGAGATCAGATCAAAGCTCACCTCCTTGGGCATTCTTCCCTATTCTTTGATAGTAGCAATGGCCATTGGATCAACCACTCTCTCGAGGTCAAGTCCCAACCATTGGTTCGTGCCCCTCTTCGACTGCTTGTTTGTCTACAACGATATAATCACGCTATTGATGAATCCATGATTAATTAACATTCTATTTGCATTTTGTCTTAAAACCCTTAGTAATTATATGTAAATACTCATTAATTTCCATCTTTGAACACAACCACATTCACGAATAAAAATGCACTTTTAAGCATCCAAAACATGTAAATAAATAAAAGAATAAAATAAAGAAAACAAAAAGAAGGAAGAATGTAAATATGTATATATGTACAATGTGGCTTATAAAATAAAAAAAGCTGAGAGATATATTTATAACCTAACCCTCGAGACCAAGTCAGCATTGATTGGTCGACAAACAAATAAGTAGAGGGAGATAGGAAAAAAAGAATAAATAATAATTAATTATTCACTCTACACACTCTTCACTATTTATCCAATAATTACCAAAATTTTAATTAATTCATATGAACATATTTTTCACAAACTCTTTTCCTAATTATTTATAAAAATGTATAGAAAAATATAAAAATAAGTTAAAAATAATATTTTGTATATATGCCAAAAATTCCAACTTTTAATTTGTCGAATTCACAAATTCCGAACATCAAAACATTTTCATACGAACTCCAACTTCACTCTACTAACCTTTAAAATTTATAAAATAATATTATCTAATTAATGGAGGTGATTTAACAAAAATCGGAGTCCATTTGCAAAAAGTCGGTTTCGAGACCTAATCACAACTGGGTTTCTGGGCTACTTTTTTTATGTAGAACCCATTATTATAGTTTTAATGATTTTATAATTTTTAATTATTATCATGATCTTGTAATGGAAACATGATTTATTTCATAATTTTCTGACATTATTTATTATTTTAAATAAATCAAAAACACTAATTTACTAATAAAATTGAACTATGTAACTTATACCCATATTTATTAATCTATTTAAATTAATTTATTAAAATCCATAAAAATTCATAAACACTTTGTTTATAATCTTATGAATTAATAAATTATAAAAATGGTATACTATTAATTAATTTATTGAATTAAAATCAATTACCTATTATTTTAGTATGTTACATATTTATTAAAATAATATTTAAATTTTATAATATTTTTATTATTTATAAAAAAATATTTATTTCATAATTTAGATAAATTAATTATTTACATTTTTCATTTTTATTCCTAACTAAAATAATTTCATTTATTATTTAATGCCCATTTTATAAGATATTTATTGAAATTGGCCAACCATGTGGTGACACGTGTCAGGTCCTGGGCCTTCTTATTCAAGAACTCAGTTAGTTATTATGTTCTACCGGCCTAACTTCACCAATTTATACTCGCTTCCTCTAATCTCCTAACAACCTATATCCACGCCCTCCATCGATATCAACTTAACTCCCTACAGACCTTCCTGTAAAACACCCTAAACTTCGCATTTGCAACTAACTTTTCCAAACTGCTTCCAGTTCTAGCATCCAGTCGCTGACCAACCACCTTCTTCGCCTTACTCAACCTCAAACCGGTGGTGACGGCACTGAAAAACCTGAATTTTATCCTTTTAATAATGTCGTATTAACGATTTCATGGTAGTTGAATATATTTAAGTCAATCAAAACCGCTTCAATTAATATATCAATTAATATCGAGAGGTAATTTTTATTTTACTTGGAAAAGCCCAAGGTCGAACTCAGGGAGGTAGCTTTTTACTTGGATTAATCTAACGTCGTTCTAGATGCTAGGTTTTCAAGAGAATATATTTTTTTAGTCAAAATATTTTTTTGGTGCAACAAAAAATGCAATGCAATCTTGGACAAATTCGAGAGTTAAAAAATGAATTTGATAAAATTAAGTCCAAAAAGTCTAAAACTTGGCCATAATGTCAATTACGATGAAATGAAGATACCCAAATTTTTTTTGAAATTTTGCGACTCTAAATGAATTAACTACGAATTAAATATGAATGCAGGGAGATTTTCGCAAAATTAATTTTAATAAATACCAATTAAGTCATTTTCAAAAACAAAAATAATCCAAGATGATTCTATGGGGAATGAATCTAGGAAAATTACTAGATCCCAAAAACAATTAATTTCCGACTTATTAAAATTAGATTAGAAGTAATGCCATTTTATTTATTCAGACCTCGATTTACGTGCAAATGATGTGATTTTTGGGCACAAAATAGAACTACTCAAATTCTACCTACTGTGAATTTTTGGCAACTTTTGGAGCAACAATCGATTTAATAATTAATTAAAGGCAAAAGGTGGGTAAAATGTGTTATTTTCCATTAAAATAATTATATTAAATAACCAGAATCTAACAAAAATATAACAAGAATTCACAATGATAGAGCCTAAGATGTTCTACAATGTGCAATTTTTTGAATGATAAAATGTTGCAAAATAGATGTTTAAATAAATATGCAAACACAGGAGTATGGAAGAAATACAGAAAATAAAATTGATTAAAAATAAAAATATGCCTACTGGACTAAAATGAAATTACCTATACCCACGAGGGTATTTATGCAACTTCTCTGATCACGTGCACGATACGTGCTTTCCAACGGGTAGGGGCTTAGTCGTAAGCAGTTTATTTTGTAGGGGCTTAGGCGTAAATTTCCCACCGCCGACGTGTACCTCACGTGAAGGCCTGAGAGGTTGGACCTTTGTGTGATATACCAAATTTCAGTGGAGGCTAATGCAAATTACCCCTACCACGTGCTCCTCACGTGCAAGGCCAGTTCGAAGGCTGCTTCGGGTCTGACCTCCACGTGGCGGTCTCTGGAGCTTCAGTCAAACCCAAAGCTAAGGTCAGGGGCGAGGCTCGGCCTGATGGATTCTGAGCTGCTCGATGAGAATTAAGCGGTGCTTGCACGTCTGGGCTGCTAGCGATGTAACACAGAGGTGGGTGGAGTCGACGTTGCTCATACGGCCGACACACGTCCAAGGGTCGTTGGGGCGGAGTCGACAGTCGGCAAAGCGGCTAGCGATGGCAAATCTCAGAGCGGGGTTGTCTACAAGGGTTGTGGGAAGTAGGCATAGCCGGGACATTCGAGGTGAGGCCGACACACGACCGGAGGACGTTGATGAAGCGGAGAGGTAGATGAAGAGGCTGAGCCGCGGAGTTGTCGAAGAGTCATAATAGTCAGCAATGCTACGGGAGGATTGGTTGCTCGAAGGGACAGGGGGGAGATGACAATGAAGTGGAATCGAGAGTGCGATTGAGTGAACAGTGGGGAGAAATGTAAATAGAGGAATAGAAGAAAACAAGGGAAGTAGAGGAGAAAGAAGAAGAAAGGGAAAAGAAGAAGAAGCTTTTACTTGGGAGTTTGCCTGGAAGTATTGGAGGAAGTTCTTCCTCCGATTGTCGCCTTGCAATGGCCGAGGTGAACGACCACAAAGCTTGGACAACAAGCTCAGAGCTCGCTATGGCATGAGGGTACGTCTCCTGTATCTCGCCCAGGGAGAAGGAGGTTGTCGTTCAAACAAGACCCTCTCAGCTGACACCTTGGGGCTTATGGGAGCTCGCTCGCCTCTCACACAATAATGGCTTATAATTTGGCAATGGGGGCACGGGATGTCTTTTATAGGTGGAGTTTGGGGTTGTGGTGGTGGAAGGAGTGGGTTGTGTGGCCGATAAGGAGCGAAGTAGAGGGGATCATGGGTAGTATGCGTGCCTTCGAGGGTGACAGAAGATGGGGCTTCATCGACGAGTGGTTAGCGAGTGGAGAAGATGGAATATGTGGTTGGGAGAATAGAAAGGGGGGGTTATTTCACAAGGTGGCAATCGTGGGAGAGAGGGGTGAATCGAAGGAGGAAAAAGGGTCCACAGCCGTTGGATCTTACGATCCAACGATTGAGAAGATGGCTCTCAAGAGCGGCTTGGATGAGATCTAGGGTGATATGATCGAGAGGTTATGGAGCGTGCCATGTGGCGAGCTGAGAGAAAGGCAGGATTGGACGGGGGAGATGAGATATGGGCGTAGATTGGACGGTGGAGAATCCTAGATGGAACTGATGGCGGAGAATGAGGTAAGGTGGAGAAGATCAGGCGGTGACGGTCAAGCCACGTGTCTATAGGAGATAAAGGGCGCTGGCGGACGGGTGAGATGAAATTAAGAGGAGATCGAAAGGGGGAGAAAGGATGCAAGAATGAATGGTTGAGATGGAAGGACAGAGTGATCTAACGGCTGCGGGCGAAGCGTGTGTGGTGCGCAACGAGGCGGGCCACGTGGCACAACCAGAGAGCACCACGTGGCCCAATCTGGTTATTCGAAAGAAAACCCCGTAAAGGATGAAGAAAATGGCCGAATTTGGAAAATTTCAAAACCTGCTCAATGAGATCTACAAGTTTCATGGTGACAAAAAATGGAACTGAGGTCAAATCGAGGGAGAAATAATTTTGCGAGTGTTCCTAAGGGTATAAAAACACTACGATTTTTATTTTGTTATTTTTTTGTCATTTTTAAATAAGAAAAATCTAAATAAAATTAGAGAAAATATAAAACGAATATTAATATTTAATCTATTTTTTTCGATTTTTAGTTATTAATAAAATAAAAAGATAAGAGGGAGGATATTAAGGTCAATATGTACAATATACAATAGGGGTCCAAAACCCAAGTTTCACATACGATCTCCAATTTTAATGAAATTGATCTTGTTTTGATGGTTTTTGAACGTATATTACTTTAAAATGAGTTGATCTAAATTGGATATTGTATGAGAGAGATATGTGCATTTTAAGGCTCCTAGTTTCACACTTGGACTTGGGTTTTATTGGTCAATTTTACAAGTTAGTATTTTTCTGATACTTTTCCCTAATTAGTGTTAGTAATATATACACTATATAGTTTATTTTATTGGATTTGGAGTTACTACAAAATAGATACAAATATGGTATTTTTAAAAGTTAATTGGGCTTCTTATTTAGTGCAAATATAAATGTTAAAATGTAGATATTATTTGTGCATGCATGAATGCTAATTGTTCAATATAAGCGGAAATATGCAGCTAATCACTCGAGATAAAAGCTCTATTTTCAACTTTTAGAGTGATGAATCACAGATTCATCAACCCCCTATACTTAAACGTTGCTTGTTCCCGAGCAACTAAACTGAAATGAAAAAGTGAAAAGATTTTGGGTTCCATACCAAGGTCATGAACAAAAGGTGAAAATGGAGCTTGGCTCAACCTTTGGATTATTTGTGTGGAGGAACCTTATTGGGATCTAAAATTAAGACCTAACATCCTTTCTGTTCCACAAGTCTTCTATTCAAGACACCTCAACAGTCAGGTCATGACAAATACTCATACGCAAATTCTGATGACTATGATTCTTACTTGTACTGTGTAAGTGAAAGATAACTCTCCACATCAGAAATGGCAAAGAAACAACCTCCTCTAACAAGGTAACTCTAATTCCCCAGTCTAGCAACTCTTTCCTCGAGGAGCGGGGTATTCCCTTCTATGTTTAAGTGCAACCAGCTCAAGAAGAGGGGATGGAGAGAAGAATGAACTGTAGCCAATGTAGCTACCTATACTAGGATGCTTGACCAGTGTAGCCAAGTCATCCAGCTGCAGGCTTCTATGGTATGAGGATTTGAAGCATATGCTTTGCAAATATACAGACTCCGATAGGCATTTTATTTTTAATCAATCTTGTCCACTTTTTTGGAGTTCTCTCTCTCTCTGAACTACTATACAATGTGCATCATGTACATAAGGTGTTTTTCTTATTAAGCCAGTAGACTATCCCTCTTTTGAAGCTTTATTGCAACCTGCAACATCCCGTCGTTAGACGTCAACGCCACTAGACTAGGTTGAGATGCACTACCCTACCTAGAGGAGGACAGATGTCTCCACCCGTGTGCTACTCCAAGCCAAAGGATTCTACCTCATCACCTCATCAATTAAGAGCTGCGTGCATGGTGCTTGTCCATGTTAGGTCACTGTCTAAAAGAATCATGCGTATGTACGAGATATTCTACTTAGACTAGTCAAGATGACATGAGAACATAGACTTGCAGACTCAAATAATTAAGTCACTTTGACCTGAAAAATATTAACTCAAGTTCCTATAAGGTTCCTATGAAATTAGGTAAATTAAGGTCAAATCAAATACATCCTTGACATATTTTCACAACATGGTTCAAAAACCACTAACTTTTCACATTGCATATGCTAGATATGCATATGAGATGCTGATGACATGCTATAGAGATGAATGAAATGCAAGACATTTTTTTTAATTTTTACCCACCATGTAATTATTGCATAATATATACAAAAATACGTGAAAGTATGAGATACAGGTAAAGTATATATGTAATATATACACGCCACCTATACTTAGGGTGTGCTATGTCCTTAGAGCACGAAAAGCGAGGAAAAAGACATAGCTCATGCTAAGCGTAGGAGAGTTAAAATAACAAAAAACTTAGAAAGTCGTTCCACCCCCCTATACTTAGGATCTTGCAGCCTAAGTGTAGAAGAAGATCAAAAATGGGGCAGAAAAGGTCAAGATGGGAAATCGATGTATATATACATGATGGGCATCGGTCCCCCTATACTTAGGCTCTGATCAGCCTAAGTCTAGGACAAAAGTGGATGTGAGAATTGATGAGATCTGGAGGATGTACAACGAATGGTGAGTAGACTCGGGTCACTCTCCCCCCTATATTTAGGATCTGGTCATCCTAAGTATAGCCATAAAATGAAATGATATGCAGCCGAGACGAGTGATTCGAATCACTGTGGAGGGAGGGAAAGAAAATATATAAAAGAAGAAGGTGAGTATATACAAGGATCAAGGTCTTAATCTTTTCGATGTTGTTGATGGCTAGAGCTTAATGTTGCAAGGCCTCATGCGCGGCTTTGTACGTGTCTTCGGAGTCCACCTCACACATGAAAACAATCTCCTCAACATGGACTAACTGTTCATTAGGTTCAACAAAGTATTTCAGCAGTTGTCCATTAACTAGGGATGTTTGAGCTCCATTGATGAATCTCAGATTCATCACTCTAAAATCTCATTATCTAAGCTCAAATCCCTCAAAATCATTAGCATTTCCTCATTTATTTTGCATAATTATCATTCATGCATGTTTTAATAAGAATTACATTTTATCACTCATTTATGCACAAAATAAGAAGCCAAAAATTCCAGATAAATTTGACTTGTAAATAAGCTAACTTCCCTGATTTTTAACTAATTCATGCTAACTCCGAGTTACCCAAAACCACCTCCACTGTGTACATATCACTGACAAGAATAAATGAAAAATACAAAAAATTCACTAACTGGACCAAAAACCCAAACCCTAGTTCTAGGATTCTCGGACTAAAACCCTCATATCTTCCTCATCCAGTGTCCATTTTAATCCTACTCACTTTTGAAATAATGTACATTCAATTACCTTCAAAAAAGACCAAGTTCAAGTCAATCGGAGCTCGTATGTGAAAGTTTGGTTTTGGGCCTCTTTTGTACAATTTGCATTTTAGTGGTTTTTGACCTATTATTTTATGTACATAATTAACCTATTTTATTTTATTTCTTTTTCATTCATCTTCTTTGATGAAAGTTTTATTAAAATGCACAAAAATACAAATCCAAATTGAGCTTGAAATCAAAGAAACTAACTGAGTCCAAGTCTTCACTAAATGTCTGTACATAATTGGTCTTTTTCGTGTTTTATTTTATTTCTTCTTTTCATAATTACTAAAAATAAAAAAATAGATTAATGTGTAAATATTTATCTTTGATTTTATCATATTTTTTCGGATTTTTATCTAGTTTAAAAATAACAAGAAATTATAAAAACCCAAAAATCAAGGTATTCTATGTACATGGGATACCCCAAAAATATCACTTTGTGCAATTGATTGATTTGGATTTTGGTGTCTTCATGAAAATTGTAGATCTCATTGAGACAAGCATTTTTTGTGAAGAAAATTTTTCGATCCGAGGTCATTTACCATTTCTTTTCAATTTTTCATTGTATTTATTTCTGAATTTTGTGGTGCTAACACGTGGCAGCTCCTGGAGCCGCCACGTGTCGGCCATTTTTTGAGTTTTTATTTATTTTTTATAAAAAAAATAAATCGTCGCACCTGCGGGGCACGTGCCTCCCATGCGCATGCCACGCACGTGCATCACTAGGCGCCCCTCCTCGTCGCCACGTGGCACGATCGCGGCTGTCCGATCTCGGTCGATCGGATGGCCATTGTACTTCATCTTCCACCTTCAAAATCCACCGCCGCCAATCCCAAATTCACACCGCCATCTCTGCCGCGAAGCTCGACCACCTTCGATAGCAACCCTGATCGTCGTCCTTCCCCGATCTCAAGTATCTCGCCTCATCTCAGATCTCTTTCCCTCTTCGCCTTATCGAATCGCCCCCATCGCGATTTCCAGATCTTCGATTTCGCTGCCAATCACCATCTTCTATCTCCTACAGAGCCCTCTCCTCCTACTTAAACACGCCACCCCCAGACTGATATCCTCATTCGTCGATTACATCACCATGCTAAGCAAGATGGTGACAGCACCTACTCTTTCCCGGCGAGATCCGAGGGCTCCCCGCCCCTCGTTGCAGACGCGCCGACCTCCGCCTTTGCTGCTTAGCTCTGGCAATTCCAGACGTCGAGCCTACGTTCTTCATCATTATCCTCTGTCTTCAATAACGACCTCCGCATCCAACATCGTCGTCTACGTCAGCAACAACGAAACTCCCACCGCCGATCATCTTCGACAACGGCTACTCCAACTTTATCCATCTCTGTCATACGCTAAGCTGAACGACCTGATCACCGACAGACGACTTCCACCACTCAAGTAGCCAACAACGACCTCCCCCCCTCGTCGTCCCTACCGTGTTCGCCGCGCAAGGAGGCTATCCAGAGCCTCGACGACCCTCGCAGGAGCCACCATCGGGCCTCCACCTCTCCACGACCTCCAGCGATCGGGCACTTAATTCGAGACCACCCATGCATGTGCGAGGCACGTGCGCCCCAGGGGGAACGTCCTCATCCCCACGGGTCACGTGCGGGGCATGTGACTGCGACGGTAAATTGTGAAAATTCCCATAGAATTTCCCTCATTTGTGCATCGAGCCCCACCGACAAGGTCACGTGCCTGGCACGTGACCTGTTGGTAATTTTGCAGTTGAAACCCCTGACGTTTAGGTATTCACAAATTCGTCCTTTTTGCTTTATTCATATTTATTATAATTTTCATAAACACCCATGTGTTCCCCTGTGATTTCAAACTTCTACATTGCATATTTTATTATCGAAAAATATCATTTTGTTCTTCATTTAATTCTCAACATCTTGACATATTGTGGACATTTTTGTGATAATAATTAACTATTTTGTGGAAATTAGCATAGTTTGCCCATTTTGAGCTCTGAAATTTATAATTGATTAACCATTGCTCTAAAAATTACTGAAAAATCTCGGATTGTAGAATTAATTGTGTTTAACATTATGCCCAAAAAGAATCGCATTTGCATGCATAGTTTGCCTTGTAAAAATCATTTTGCATATTTCAATGTATGATTTTTAATAGGTATTGAATCTTGTATTGTCGAGGTTTAGTATTTTTCTGAGATCCATCACCGAGTGGTAGATCTTAGATAATCTTATTCCTTGAAAATAATTAGGTTTATTATTTATTATAATTAAATATTAAAATTTATTTTGTTTGCATTTAAAAATTCATAAAAAAATTCATCTTGCAGCAAAAAATTCCAAAAAACATACAGTGCATTCATTTCATCAAAAATTTCATATTGCCCTAGTTTCGTATTTTTCGGACATTGTTTAATCGATATCTACATTTTAGTCACTAAAATAGGCAAAAAATTGCATTTGGCATCCTTAATTGCATAAAAAATTACAAAAAAAGGCCGCCTCGAAAACCGTGCACAAACTTTGATAGACAAAATTCTAGGTTGTTCCTTTACCTCCTTGTGTTCGATCTTGGGACTTGCTCAAGTAAAATAAACATAAAACCACGTAATTAAAAATTGACTAAATAATTGTGGTTATTTTCTTGACGAATTTCGGTTGCCCGCCTTCAACGAAATGACACAAATAATTTTAACACACAACACACGACAACCATTTTTAACATTGGCAATCACGGAATTGTCAGATGGCACTGTTGGTGTGGACATTTTTAACATAGACATTTTTAACTCCGCTGCCGCCTCCGTGTTCCATCATCCGCTGGAGGTCTGTGCTCCATTAACTAGGGATGTCTGTGCTTCATCTGTAAGATATGAGATCTCTACAACATCCACTATCGTGCATAGCACGGACTATGAACGGGCCCGTCCACTTGGATTTAATCTTCCCTTAGAAAACCTTCAGCCTTGCATTGAACAACCATTCCTTCTGTTCAGGAACAAAGGTCTTTCGTCTTATAAATCTATCATGCCAATGCATTACCTTGTCCTTGTACACCAAACGTTTGTCATATGGTCTGTTTCTGATCTCCAAAAGTTCATACAGATCCATTTCTCTCTGTTACTCCTCTAGGTGTGTATTCCAATTGACATTCTTGATTTCCCATTCGGATTTATCCACTAACTCTGTAGGAAAATGGCACGGCTTCCCAAAGACCATTCTGAATGGGGAGGTTCCTAATGGAGTCTTGTAAGCTGTCGTATAAGCCCAAAGGACCTCATCCAAAATCTGAGATCAGTCCTTCCTGTCTGGGAGGTAAAGCTTATGCAATATGGTCTTAACATCCTTATTCCACCCCTTTGCCATGCCATTGGTCTGTGGGTGGTATGGACTAGCGACACAGTATTCGATGCTGTAATCCTTTATGAGTTTCTTCACTTCTTTGTTCACAAAATGGCTTCCCCATCAAATATCAACACTTTGGGGATCCCGAACCTAGAGATGATATGATCTTTGATAAATTTAAAGACAGTCCTGCTGTCTGTGGCTCGGGTCGGGATAACCTCCACCCACCTTGATAGATAATGCACCGCAAGAAGTATATACTCAAAATCATGGCTATCTGGGGGATGGGTCCATGAAGTCGATGCCCCGTGAGTCAAAGACATCACAAATGATGACAAGTTGCATTGGCATCTCATCCTTGGAAACAACGGTTCCTCCCATTTACTGCCATACTGGGCCGACTTCACAAAAGTGAGAGCATCGCAAAATAGAGTTGGCCAGTATAAGCCACATTGTAAAACCTTCGATGCGGTCCTCTTCCTAGAGTGGTGTCCTCCTGCCTCAAGACTATGGCAAAAAGTATGAACACTATGATATTCCTCCTTAGGAATACACCTCCTCCAGACACAATCTGGTCCTTCAAATAAAAGGATCAAATCCTCCAAATGGTAATGTCTCGCATCCGACTTGAGTTAGTCTATGTTTTTCTTGTGCAAATCTCGGGAACTTTCTTGGAGACAAGATAGTTCACTATATTGGCGTACCATGGGAGTGAGTCGATAACAAAAATTGACTCATCTGGAAAGGAGTCTCGAATAGGTGTATCATCAGAAGTATAAGGAATTCCGAGATGGGAGTGGTGATCAGCTACTACGTTCTTCTTTCTACGTTTATCTTTGATGTCCAAGTCAAATTCCCGGATAAGTAAAATCCACCTACGAAGACGCACCTTCGCATATTTCTTTTCCATTAAGTATCATAGTGTTGTATAATATGTGAACACAATCACCTTAGATCCGATGATATGAGATCTGAACTTATCTAAGGCGAACACTACAACAAGCATCTCTTTTTCGGTAATTATATAGTTACGCTGGGTGAGATCAAGCACTTTACTTGCGTAGTATATGGCAAATGGGATACCATCCTGCCTTTGTACTAACACAGCCCCAACAACAAAATCTAAGGCATCCGTCATGATCTCGAAAGGAAGAGACCAATCCGGGGCTTGTAGGATTGAGGCATCCATGATCATCCCTTGAAGTTGCTTAAAGGCATCAAGACATTTGTAATCTACAATAAACTCCACGTCTTTTGCTAGATGCTCAGTTAGCGGTCGAACGATCTTTGAAAAATCTTTGATAAATCTCCTATAAAATACAACATGCACAATGAATGACCGCAGCTGCTTTACGTTGGTTGGTGGCTGGAGTCGTCTTATCACGTCCACCTTGGTAGGGTCAACCTCTATTCCTCTTTTGGAGATGACATGCCCCAATACTTTGCCTTGTGTCACCATGAAGTGAATTTTCTCCCAAGAGAGCACTAGATTGACCTCACAACATCTTTTGAGTACTCGATCTAGATTTCTAAGACAGGAATCAAAGGAATCACCGTGGACCGAGAAGTCATCAATGAAGACTTCCAGGAATTCACCGACCATCTCGGCGAATACTACAATCATGCACCTTTGAAAAGTACCAGGAGCATTGCATAACCCAAAGGGCATGTTCCTGAAAACATAGGTACCAAAGGGGCATGCGAATGTGGTTTTCTCATGGTCCTCAGGAGCTATAGCAACTTGATTGTATCCTGAGAACCCATCTAAGAAGCAAAAGAATTCTTTTCCCGCTAATCTTTCTAAGATCTGATCGTTGAATGGTACGGGAAAACGATCCTTCTTCGTCGCGACATTCAAGCGTTTGTAATCTACATAGATGCGCCATGATATGGGTACTCGTGTCATGATCTCCTCTCTGTCCTCATCGGTGGTCGTCTGAATTCTCGACTTTTTCGGGACAACATGGATAGGTGACATCCACTTGGAATCGGTTATGGGATAAATAAAACCTGTGTCGCACCACTTTTCAATTTCTTTCTTCACTACCTCTCGTAAATTTAGATTCAACCTACGTTGGAACTCACGAGAGGGTTTAGCTTCATTCTCAAGGTATATATGATGCGAACACAGAGTGGGATTTATCTTGTGGAGATCGGATATGCTCCAGCCTATTGCCTTACGATTTTCTCCAGGATCTCTAGCAAGTGAGATTCCTGCTCCTCGATCAATCACAAACTGATGATAACCGTAAATTTCCTCTCTTGTCCCACAAGGAAGGCGTACTTCAGGGTTGTGGGTAATGGTTTGAGCTCCGATAAAGTGTGGTCATCGAGGAAATCAGGCTCAATCAATTCTGGCTTTGTGCTGGTAGTGGTTGGATCTGTCTCTGAAGTAACTGTCGCCAACTCATTCAGCTATAGAGTCGAATCGTCAAAAGTATCCAATAAATTGGTGAAAGCCTCATACAACTCATCATCCTCATATTTTGATTGTCCTAAAGAGGGAAGGACTGACAGGCCCAGTTGGGCCTCTGTGTCATTGAAGATGTAAGGGGGTGCATTTTTGTGTGATCTGTGTTAAGTTCATTTCTAAGGATCTCGCAAATTGTCTCATGTACAAGATTCTCTCTATCCAAGAAGGACTCATCGGTGCTAGCTGGATTCTGTCTACATGTCCCAACAGTGTCTACATCAACAAAATTTACTTCTGACGAAGTGTACTCGGTGCTTGATTCAGAATCAGGCCTTTGCCACCTTGTCTGCTTCATCTCGAGTTCCTCAACTCTGCCTAGAGTTTGGAACTGAATTTTCCAAATTTTATAATCATATAAGGCCCCTATTGTTCTAAGGAAGGTCCTTCCTAGAATGATCTGGGAATCTCTCCAATTTCAAGGGGTCTCCATATCAAGGACTGTAAAGTCCACCGTGTAGTCCCGACCCTTGACTTTGATGATAATGTTCCTCGATTCTCCCTTCGACCTCTTGGTTGATTTGTCTGCGAACTAGAGAAAGGCTTTGGATTTCCTAAGAAGTCCTAGATTTAGCCGCTCATAGAGGGTTGTGGGCATCAGATTAATTTAGGATCCATTATCTAGGAGAGTGCGTGCAAACGCAGTGTCATCAACATGACTCACCACATAATGGGTACCCATGTCCCTTCGCTTCCTTTGAAATGCATTCTTCATGGCGCATGTTGAGGCTACTGACAAAACGTGCTTGTTAACACGGCTTCTGGTTTTCCTGCTGACCCTAATAGATGTACATCTCACCTTAAGGTACTTCTGAAATGCAGGTGCCATATCCACATACTTATCAAAGGGGATAGTGACCGTGATATATTTGTTGCAGACTCTACCAACTTAGGGTCATCTTTTTGGTGTTTTTTTGGGTTTCTTCTTCATTCCATCCTTAAGGGTGCAGGGGAAAGGGATTATTGATGACAACTCAAATTCTAAAATTGAAATATTCTCATTCAAATGGGAAACCGAGTTCTATACAGGGCTGGGACTCTATCTGACTATGAGACTGACTGGAAAGAAATTCATGAAACAAAACAGGTGATGCATCTACTGCTACTTTTGGTGTGTCCTCCTCAGATGGAGGTACAGGCTCTTCATCAGGCTCGCTTGATTCATAGCTGGTGCTCCTCTCCTTTTTCTTGCCATGTTGATTTGAGGACTTGGAAATCCTCTTATTCCGCTGGTATTTGTGGTGGTAATGCTGCTCCTCTGCCTCTAAGTTCTCCTCAGGTAGAGACTTGGTGGCGTCTTCCTCATGTACCCGTACCCGATCAGGTACGGTCACGGTCCTTCTGCTCCTAAAGGACATATGATTAACATTATCGTACGAAAGGATCTCGTGTTCGGATATAGAATAATTTGAATAATATACCTGATCTCGTGGTCGATGCTGACCCTGATAAAGGCTATTGGGATTGGCCTGAACCTAGGTAGGAATCGGGGTCTTTGTTACCATCTGCTGATCCTTGTGGCACGAGACACGGTTCAGATCAGTTCTTATATCAAGGTAATCGTTCTGTATCTGTTGAACCCTATATGTCAGAGTCTGGATGGCCAAGGTGAGGGACTCCAATTCACTAGTGGGCGGGGCCTACTGCTGCTGACTAGAGGATGAATGATTCGGCTTTCTATACTGGCCTTGCTGGCCTTTCTGGTACTTTGTGGGTGGGACTATGAGGAGTAAGGTGGTGGAGGGCCCTGCTGGACCGAGTGGAATGTGCGTTGCTGCTGGTGCTGCTAAGATTGGTATCCTTGTCTTGACCGGGACTATACAAAGCGCGCCGTCGGGATGGAGCTAGTTTCTTGGTAAGCTAGGGAAGGTCGGTGTGGCTGACCATTCCCTATCCCCGACTATATGTCGATGGGGTAATGGCTGTAGCAGAACCCGTTGTTCTCAAACACCTGCAGATGCTCCTTGTAGAGTGACCCCACCTGTGGGGGTTTGTGTTGCTCCTGCTGAGTGTACTGCTGCTCCTCAACCCAGCTGCTCGGAGGCCCCTGTACAAGCTCCTATAATAGGTGAACTCGATGTACATGTACATGTGGTGCAGAAGGGACGAA